>JAQFVV010000001.1:18719610-19315697 GCA_028023455.1 Epiperipatus broadwayi | reverse complement strand
AAACAAATTAATTTAAATCAATTTAAAATAACTAGCATTACTTTGAAAGGGCTAATGTTTAGAAATTAATGTTATTGTACAATCAATCTTTAAGTACAAAAGAATTAAACCTCTCAATTTATGATATACTCACAATTTAATTTAAAGATTAAATGTATTTAATAATATTTCTTCTAAACCCATTATATTTTTACTTTTATTTTAATCAAGTGCCCTCTTTAAATAAATGTATTATTTTACAAACACCCTCCTGAATAAGATGGTTTTAGTCTAAACAAAATTCAACATAATATTGATTTGCATTTTAAAAATGATCTTGTAGATTGTTTATAAAAGTAAGGATGAGATTGTATGATCATAATTTAAAAATATATTTATATCTAATTAATAGATTGATGTGAAAGCATTTATTGAAGTTTATTAAAATGACATCAGAGAATCTGATTCATAAAGGATGTTTATTATATGCCATTTGAAGATTATTATTTCATAAATATTAATTAAATACATTTGTATAAATTAATTTGATGCATATAGACTTGATGGAAAAATACTTTATATATTATCTTAAACACTTATAGCAAAATTATCTTTATTTACAGTAGTGTTAGATGTTGAAATTAAAAAAAAAAAACTTTCTGCATACATATTGATCATTTAATTTATGCATGATATGAAAGGAAATTAAATTTCATTAATTTACTTACTATTCATGGATATTACTTATTAAGCAATAATATCACTAGACATTCCTGATAAATTTAGATTTGTAGCACAAAGGGCAAACAATGCTTTGTAAAACAATCTAAGTTATCAAAAATATAAATGTTGCATGCCTATTTTTGTAAATATTTTTGATAATATATATTAAAAAACTGCTATAAAAATAAAAACAATGTTTATATTTTATTTGGATTTAATGTTATAGCTCAAATTTACAACAAAGTTTTCCAACATTTTTTCATTTTATGCATATCTTATTTCTGTTTTTCTTTTTTTATTAAAAAAAATCTGCATGTATTTTTATGTTATTAGACAAATTTTGATAATTCTATAATACATAGGCATGGAACAAAAATTTAGGTTGATGTTTTTCCAGGTAACTCTGGTTGTATATGGAACAAGCTAAATCATAAAATATAGATTAACATATTGTGCTTATTAATTTGTAAAATGTTTAATATCATTAAGAAAATTAGATTTGCTTTATTAAGTTAGAAATTGTTAATGAGCATAGAAAATTTCATTCATCAATCTTTTTCAGTATAAATGTATTCTTTTTTAAAGAAAAATATTAACTATTTTTTTTTATTATAATCCTAAAAGAAAAATTTCTACAGATTATTTGAATAAGTACTTTTGATTAATTCCTTAATTCTCCTCAACTGCTGTTAAATTCAAAAAACATAATGGAAACAAACATCATCAACTCAAGTCCCATGTATCCCAAATTTTAATGTTAGCACCTTGTCTATTAATTATATTCATTTTATTTCTATTTATTAAATTTGCCTCCTTAGTTTTTCTTTTATTATGGTTTCTCTCTTCATGAAAAATCTTAACACTTTCAATATCAAATTAAAATTTATATTTAATGTTTTTTCATGATCCAAGAAAACTGAAACAGTTATATTTATTATTTTTATTGTTATTAACAATAGTTTTTAATTAACATACATTTTATTTGTATTATATATATATGAAAAACAAAACAAGTTTTATATACGTAAAAACCTGCTATCGCTTATATTAATGATCAATAGATGGAGCTTTACCAAGACCTCCAAACAAGCGTATTTGTTTACATAAACGTCAGAATCAATATTCACTGTCTCTTTCATTTTGCTCCACCCTCAGATCAACTGATTTTAAGCTGATTTGCTCTCATCACCTTAGATTCATCAAAATTAATAATGTGGCCTGTATCTTTTAACTCCTATCCCTTCACTGATGAGAGCAAATCAGCTTGAAATCAGCTGATCTGAGGGTGGAGCAAAATGAAAGAGACAGTGAATATTGACTCTGACGTTTATGTAAACAAATACACTTGTTTGGAGGTCTTGGTAAAGCTCCATCTATGATCATATATATATATATAATCAAAATTATACCAAATTCACAACTCAAACAGACTAGCCAAGAAAATAAAATCTAAAACACTACCAATGGTTTTACTGCTACAAGCAGACTTCTCAAGTGTAAAGAGCTACAAAATAACAACATATTTAAACTAAACATTACCCACAATGCCACTTATCTCCCATCCACCCTTAATAGTAAAAGAACTTTTAAATAAGTTAATCGCTTCAGAATCATAAATTTTTAATAATAAAGATTCTTTAATTCTTTTTTTATCTCATTACACTCAAAAAAGACAACCTTAGATTCATCAAAATTAATAATGTGGCCTGTATCTTTTACTTGTATATATAAGGCAGAACTAAGATATTTATTTCTAATCCTACTTTTATGTACCTTTATTCTTTCATTTAAACTCAAATACCTTCTTATAAAAACAAGGAATAATATACACTACTCTAGGAATAATCTTTCCATCAAAAATTTCTTTTGTGTTATTTAATAAAAGCAATTTTCTTATTTGAAAACAAATTACTATTTTTACATACAATTTTATAAAAAGACAATTTAAATGGCAAAGAAATAAAATCATATTTTTTTTATCCTTTACATCATTACAAATATTATTACTATTAAATAAAATATTTTTAGCAAATTTATCAAAGTAGCCAACACTCAAATCATTTTTATAAAATTGACCTTTTTGAAACAAAGCTATCCCAATGTTAATTATTTAATCTTTTATTTTTATAAGAATAATTTCTTAAAGCAACTAGTTTATGAGATTCAGATTGATAACGATCAGGTTTAATTATAAATCTTAACTCTTAACATGATGACTATATACCAAATAATTATTCTTTACATTTCTAATCACTCAATAGATCTAAAAAATTTAACTTAACAAAATTTAATCCCATTCTTCTACTACATATTTTATAGAAGGATCAAAACAGTTAAACTCATTTACCAACTCTTCCAGTTTATTATTTTCAACTACAAACAAACAATCATTCACATATCTAACAAATAACTTTAAATACAAACAATTATTTTTAATAATAATTTCCTCTTCCAAATGATGTAAACTGAACAAATTAAGACAGAAATAATCTAACCTTATAAAAATTGCCATTATAAGTAAAATGCATAGAATCCTCCAATAATAAAAGCAAATTTTTAATAATTTTAATTTTATTCTTTGACAAAGATCCATGTTTTTCCAACATAGATATATGAACTTCAATACTGCTTAATTTATTAACAGATTGATACATATTATCAATATCCAAATTACCAAATACCGAATTACTTTCCATCTTAAAATTATTAATCTTATCAAAAACCTAAAAAGAAGAAATTGTAAAATGACCAAAATCATTAAATTGTTTTAAAAAATTGTTCAAGGACCTACAAATACCCTCCACAACACTACCTATAAAATCAAAAAAAATATTAAAGGAAAACCATCTTTGTGCATCTTAATATTCGTAAACATCTTAGCTGATGTGAAATCACTATGGTAACATTTTAAATAATCTATTTTATTAGAGATTTTTAAATTTTCCATTTTTTTTCATAATATTTATTAACCTTCTTTTAATCACATTACCAGGATCTTTTTCTAAAAACAAATATTTACCATTATTTAATTCTTTATTCATTTTCTCCCTAAACTCATTTTCTTTCATAATGATAAATTGGTCAGCTTTGTCTTCAAGAAAAATGATCACATCATTAGTAATTAAGCTATTTTTAAGTTGTTTAACTGCAGCATAATTAACAATAAATTTTTCTTTCATTTTAAGCTTTTATTTAAAACCAATTGAATGCCAACTTTCTGCTCATTACTTATATTACTAGATTCAATCGATGAAATTGTACCAAAAACTATATTTTTTGAATGAAAAGGAACATTAGGACCTTTACCAAGAATCTCTAATTCTCTATCATTTAACTTAATATTAGAAAGATCAATAACATTAATAGAAACATTATCCCAAATACCATATCACTACAGTAAACTCTATTCATTTTCCCAAACAACCATTTTAATTTTCTTTCATACACCCTACAATAGAAATTTGACCTATTTAAAATTCTAAACTGCCCTATGAAAACATTTAAAATTGAATAATTAAAATCTTGTCTCTTATTTAAACAATACCTATTCCTTTTATATTCATAAATAAATTTGTAAAACTTAATAAAATTTTCCTTCAAAAAAAACTACTCAAAATATACGTTTGTAAATTCAAAACTAAATTCCGATTTTTAACAACTTTCTATTTTTCTTAAAATTAATAATACAACTCCTAGAAAAAATATTAAATTCCCTACATTTTTTAAGAAAATAAATCTACCATCTTAAAGATTCTATTCTATCATTCAATCTAGATAATTTTTTAATCCTCCTAATAACATTCAATAGAAAATTATTAAAAAGTAAACCCCACAAACCCATAATAAAGAACAACTACAAATAAATCCACATCTAAATTAAAAAAAAAAACCACCAACAAAACCTACACATTTTTGTCTTTTTCCCCCCTTCTCCTTTATTGTATATTACATACAACCTTCTAACCAACACATATTACAAAACAAAATAAGTATATATATAACTAAATGAACACAAACATATAACCTTCCAACAGCACTTATTCAATAAATCAACATATATAAATAAATACAAATATATATTTTTAAAAAAAACATAAGCCTTCACACTATATCAACAATACTACCTTAAATGCAAAGAATCTCATCAAAATGTAAACCTTAAAAGCATAAAGCTAAACTAGTCAATAAATAATCAAAATTACTCCAAATTCAGAACTGAACCACACTTGCCAAGAAAATAAAATCTAAAACACTACCAATGGTTTCATTGTTACAAACTTTTCAAATGGGTTTTTGGGGTTTAGTTTTTAATAATTTTTCATTGAATGATATTAGGAGGATTAAAAAGTTATCTAAATTGAGTGGTAGAATAGAATCTTTAAGATGGCAGATTTTTTTTTTAAAAAAGTAAGGAATTTAATAAAAAAATCATATATCACAAGACTCAATTTTTTATGCTTGTAAATAAAAACAAAGAGCTTTGATAATTGCTGTAACAAGCTTTGTTGATAAAATGCTAGCAAAAGAAAGAATTTAAAATATTTCTCTATCAGCAGCCACTCCCAAACCACAGACCAATGGTTTCATGCTTTGGCATTCCACAGTGAGGTGCTAGGATAGCTTCAGACACTACATCTAAAAATACTAACCCAAAACCAGCATTTAATTAAGAGTTAACTATTGAGGAGAAATCTGAAAATTTTAGATACCTACATGTCTTCAAACCTGGCTATCTAACTCAAATAGCTATATGGGACTGATATATCTTCAGCCAAATCATATATTAGTAGCCTTAGCAATATAACATCACTTAAGACTTAAAAGCAGAGACTATAAATAGTCAATAAAAATAAAAAAGAGTCATATATCACATGACTCAATTTTTTAAGCTTGTAAATAAAAACAAAGAGCTTTACTAATTACTCTAACAAGCTTTGTTGATAAAGTTCTAGATAGAGAAAGCATTTAAAATATCTCTATCAAAAACCACACCCAAAACCCAGATTGGTTTCATGCTTTTGCACTCCTCAGTGAGGCACTAGGTTAGCTTCAGCCATTAGATCTAAAAATACTAACTCAAAGCCAGAATTTATCTAAGAGTTAGATAGCTAGGTTTGAAGACATATAGGTGTCTAAAATTTTCAGATTTTCTCAACAATTAACTTTTAGATAGATACTGGCTTTGGGTTAGTATTTTTAGATCTAGTGTCTGAAGCTACCCTAGTGCCTCACTGAGAAGTGCCAAAGCATGAAACCATTGGTCTGGGATTTGGATGTGGTTTCTGATAGAAATATTTTAAATGCTTTCTCTTGCTAGCATTTTATCAACAAAGCTTATTAGAGCAATTAGCAAAGCTCTTTGTTTATACATAATTTAATGTTTTTCCTAGGAGTTGTATTATTAATTTTAGGAAGAATTTAAAGTTGTTTAAAAATTGAAATTTAGTTTTGAATTTACAAACGTATATTTTGAATAGTTTTTTGAAATTTTTTTTATTAAGTTTTACAAATTTATTTATGAATATAAAAGGTATAGGTATTATTTAAATAAGAGGCAATATTTAATTCTTCAACTTGAAATGTTTTCATAAGGCAGTTTAGAATAAATAGATCAAATTTCTATTGTAAGGTTTATGAAAGAAAATTAAAATGGTTGTTTGGAAAAATGAATAGAGTTTATTGTAGTGATAGGGTATTTGAAAGTAGTGTTTCTATTAATAAGGTTATTGAACTTTCTAGTATTAAGTTAAATGAGAGAGGATTAGAGAATCTTGGTAAAGGTGCTAATGTTCCTTTTCATTCAAAAATATAGTTTTTATACAATTCCATCTATTGAATCTAATAATTTGAGTGATGAGCAGAAAGTTGGCATTCAATTGGTTTTAAATAAAAGCTTAAAAAGAAAGAAAAAATTATTGTTAATCCTGCTGAGATTAAACATCTTAAGGATAGCTTAATTACTAATGATGTGATCATTTCTTTTGAAGACAAAGCTGACCAATTTATCATTATGAAAAGAAATTTGTTTAGGAAAAAAATAAATAAAAAATTAAATAATGGTAAATATTTGTTTTTAGAAAAAGATCCTGGAAATATTATTAAAGATATTGTGAAAGAAATGGTAGATTTAAAAAACTTTTAATAGAATATATCATTTAAAATGTTATCACAGTGATTTCACATGAGCTAAAATGTTTATAAATATTAAGACTCACAAAGATGGTTTTCATTTTATATGTAGTGTTGTGAAAGTTATTTCTAGATTTTTAAATAATTTTTTAAAACAATTTGTTGATTTTGGTCATTACACAATTTATTTTTCTTGTGAGGCTTTTGATAACATTAATAATTTTAAAATGGAAAGTAATTGTGTATTTAGTAATTTGGATATTGACCATATTTGTTAATTTGTTAATAGATTAAGCAGTATTGATGTTCATGTGTCTTCAGTGTTGGCAAAACATGGATCTTTGTCAAAGAATAAAATTCAAAGTATTAATGATTTGCTTTATTATAAGAGGATTCTATGTATTTTACTTATAATGGTACTTTTTACAAGATTAAGGAAGGGTGGATAATAGGTTTTATTATTTCTCACTTCATTTATTCAGTTTATATTAATTATTTGAAAGAGGAAATTATTATTAAAAAGGATTGTTTATATTTAAAATTATTTGTTACATATGGGGATGATTGTTCGTTTGCAGTTGAGAATGATAAATTGAAAGAGTTGCTAAATGATTTTAATTGTTTTGATCCTTCTATAAGATATGTAGTGGGGGGGAGGTAGATTTTGTTAAGATTTTTAGATCTATTAGTGATTAGAAATGTAAAGAATAATTATTTGGTAGCTAGGCCTTATGTTAAGAATAAAAAGTTAAGGTCTATAATTAAACCTGATAGCTATCAATCTGTATCTCATAAAGTAGCTTCTTTAAGAAATTATTGTTATAGAAATAAAAGATTAAATAATTCCATTGGGGTAGCTTTGTTTCAAAAAAGTCAATTTTATAAAGATTAGTTGAGTGTTGGCTACTTTGATAAATTTGTTAAAAGTATTTTATTTAATAGTAATAATATTTGTAATGATGTAAAGAATAAAAAAAATATGATATTATTTCTTTGCCATTTAAATTTTATTATAAAATTGTATATAAAAATAGTAAGTTGTTATGACATATGAAAGATGTTTGGAAAAGGGGTATTACTTTGAATAATTTATTAAATAATACAAAATAATTTTTTGTTAGAAAAACTATTCTGGAGTAGTGTATATTATTCATTGTTTTTGTAAGAAGGTATATATAGATCAGAGTAGTTTCAGTTTACGTGAAAAAATAAAGATACATAAAAGTAGGATTAGAAATAAATATGTTAGTTCTGCCTTGTATATACATGTAAAAGATACAGGCTACATTATTAATTTTTATGAAACTAAGACTGTCTTCTTTGAGAATAATGAAATAAAAAAAATTATAGAATATTTATTATTAAGAATTTATGATTTTGACACAGCTAACTTTTTAAAAGTTCTTTTAATATTAAGGGTGTATGGGAAGTAAGTGGAACTGTGGATAATGTTTAGTTTAAATATATTATTTTGTAGTTCTTTATACTTCAGAAGTCTGCTTGTAGCAGTGAAACCACTGGTAGTGTTTAGAGTTTATTTTTTAGTTAGTCTGGCTGAATTGTAAATTTGGTGTGATTTTGATTATTTATTGACTAGTTTAGCTTTATGCTTTTAATGTTTATATACATATAAAGTGAATAATTTAATCAGCACTATTTATTGTATTGTTTTATTAAATTAATAATTAAGATAGTTACATCTAGAGTTTTTTTTGACAATTTTCAATTTGTTGCAGTCAAGTCAATGGTGATATTTATGAATGAATAGTCAGTATATTCTCATAAAACACATTTCATATGTATGAAATGGCAAAGTATAATATATCCCATAAAGACTATGATAATATTTTTTGCAGTCTAATAGCATATAGTAATGTTCAAGATTAATTTAATATTTATCACTATAAAAATATTAAGTACACTTGTGTTATTTGTTTTAGATATTTATAAATGCATTAGTAATAATACTGCAAAACTTAGCACCTTATTTCAATACAACATTTGGAGAAACCTTCATTTTAAATATATATAATACTTTGAGCTGCAGAAGTTTATACTATTTTTATATATAGATGGATTGAGTACATATGATGAAATGAAATTTATTCCTCAAGCCTAGATCCTGAATAATCATGATTATTAGTTTTGTAGTATGATTGACACAAGTTAGAAATTGAATATTAGTATTTTTTCCATAATTGTTTTATATTCCATTAAATATTATATGTAAGAAAATTAAAAAGTGATGTATAATTGCTGCCTCACTCTCTTATATTTTATGCTATAGTTATAGTTGAAAATGTATGTATAATTTCATCCATTCTTTATATATAAAACCAATATGATTATATATATATATATATATGTGTGTGTGTGTGTTTAACATCATCTATTTATTTATAAAATAGGAATATTGGATTTGAGTACAATTAACTATTCAGACAAAGTTCATCACCAAAATTTAAATTCTTTTTTTAAAGCTGGTTATTCATTTTTATTGGCAGAGAATGACGTGATATAGATTGCAAAATTACATTTTTATTATTTAACAAAATATTATTTACTTCAAATGAGAAATAAGTACTATTGAAACTTTTTTAAATGAAATCGATGAAGCTAATAATTTATTGAGAAAATAATCTAATCATCGACAACATAAACAGTTTCACTTTTTAAATTATTTATTGCTATATTTTTTTAATAATAAATAATCAGCTGGCTTGGTAATACACCTTGTTGCAAGTATTATGCAGAATTCTTTTACAAAATAATAATGCTTTTTGTTAAGTTTTTTTTTCTTAAACTAAAACTATAATGATGTTTTTATAGTGTTTTTGTGGCTTACCATAATCAGTCACATAAATTATACACACATTATTAAAAATGTTCAAAAGTTTAATCAGAACAAGTTAATGCTAATAAGATTTTTTTCCAAAAGCAGATTATCTCGTGATATTAATTCTCAGTGTAGTTTAATTTGGTATATTCTATTTTAGAAAATGTCAATATTTATCAATGAAAAAATATTCTGATTTAAAATCAACAGTTGGCATAAAATGAGATATCTAAATTGTAGAAATTGATATGGTAAGTATATATGTAACTATACAAGCAATTTTGATGCATAAAGGAGTTAAAGGAGGAATACAGAGACATAAATGTATTAATTTCAGCTTAAATTCCAAATCTATATTGATTTAAAAAGACCAGAAAAGAAGTTGAGGGTGTAAATATTATAGCATTATTTTATCTGGTGTTCATAAATTACTTAAAGTTTACAATAGATATCTTTAGAGTAGCTAAAGAGAACTAACTACTGTAATAAAATTAAAAATTTGTTTGTGAAGTGATGCCTGTACCTGCTAAATTTGTTAAATGATCTTATTATATTAATACTATAAAAATTTTTTGGAAACTTTAAGGCACATGCTGAGAAGAAGAATAATGCAAAAATTTTTCAAAATTTTTTTCTATGGAATTAAATATTTATTGTTATAAATTTTTTGCACAACAACTAAATTAATACCATAAATACTTTTTTTAGACAAAATAATTACTACAAAATACTTGCCTACATTGATATCTTATAAATTATATTACAGCTAGAAATCAAAAATTAATATAACTTCCTGATACCTTCTTTTTAAAAAAAATTGCTTTAAAAACTTAATTTAACATACTTTTATCTATCATTTCAAAATATAATTTATTTTAAACTAAAATTTGCCATAATAATTTTAATGAAAAAAATGTTTAGCAATTGATAAATAAGAATAATATGAATTAATAAATGTTATTAGCTAAATTTATTAAACATTTATTTAAAATCCTAACCATTTAAATATATTCTAAAATTTTCCATGATATTTCAAACCATGATTGCATAAAAATTTTATATAAAGATGGATTCATATTTATTTTACAGCTTTTTTTTAAAAAAAAAAACTTTTTTTCCTTTTTCTATATAAACATATTTTGCAATTAAACATTTGTAGAACAAAAACATACAATAATTTCTAAATAAAATGCCATTCTGTTTTTACAAAAAAGATATTTATACACAGAATCCATTTACTTGACTATCTACATTCTATTTCCTCTTTAATTGTTTTTTAAAATACTGTGCCTATGTCACTAAGAAATTCTTGGATATAAATGTAAAATTCTGTGTACTTTATGTACATAAAATCTAGATTCATAAAGTGTTAGATGCCAACCCTGAAAATTTTAATTTTGAGTTGTAGCTGATGTTTTTTATTCTGCATACAATACTTTTTCTAAATCTTATAAACAAGGCAACAAATGAAATCACAATCCAGTCGATTTAAACATATACCTTAAATATTTTTTTTTCTACATTTACTTTCAACATGAAAATAAAGATAGGAGCTTTCAATGTTCGAGGTCTAAACTCGATTAAAAAAAACTTCCAGCTAAGTAAATGGATTCAATTTATACTACACACATCCTGGGTCTTCTGGAAATGAAAATATATAGTGGTTCTCAGATTGACCCCACAACCTTTTTAAGGACCCAAAGTTTTTCCACTTGTTCATGAGATTCATCATCACCTTCAGAAGGCACTGGCCTGGTCATCACAAGAAGCTGCCATTTTTCATCCTTTAAAATTTTATATATCGACTCAAACCTACTTATAGTCATTTTTCATCACCATACTGTTGCACTCAACATAATTTTTGTTTACATACCTCCTGGACCAGCTGTTATCACAAGTTTACTGCTTACCATCAACTCACTACTATCATCAACTTCTTATCCAGTTATCTTAATGGATGATTTTAACATGAGTTATCACACTTTTGTTTCAAAGTGGCTATATCAACTTGCAATACCACTAATGAGTGCTGAAGGTTTCTTACCACCCAACTCCATCTCTTTCTACAACAGTCGTTACACCTCACTTATTGACCTGTGTTTTTATTCACCCATGCTTCATCACTTAATTAAGTTAACACTTAATCCCTCACCTTTCTCTGATCATTCTAGCCAAATGCTTGAACTCAATCTAAGTACAATGCAAACATCAACAATTCAACTTCATAAAACAATAAGAATAATTCTTCCTGCACACACTTCTGAATTTTTGTACTCTGAAACATATATTATGTTATTTAAACTTAGCACTATGCAACTTGATCCTGTTCAATGGTACATTTCTTTTATCAACATTCTGTCATTTAATATAAATCATATTACCCAAACCACACCACCACCCTCAAGACTCCTGACTCTGGCTGATGAGCTACATAAAAGAATCACCATGTGTAAATCTGCTCCAGATTCCTATGCACATATAAAAAGACACACAAATTTACAATGACACCTGCAATGCTCTAAAAGAGTACCTTGCCATAAAAAAGAAAAAAATCTGTCTAACAAAACAACACACCTGGACATGAGGGTATATTAGATGGGCTCTGGGATATCCTTCCACTGTCAGAGTTCCACAAGCACTTGAAACCAATGGTGTTACCAAAGCTGGACACAATATGATAGAGCCAATATACAAATACTTCAAACAAAAGCTGCAGTCACATTGTGCCTTCACACCACCTGAAGATCTATTTGGCCAACCAGAGTTAGATAAACCTTTCCATGCTACTGATTTCTTGCTGAAGCTAACCACAATTCCAAACTCTTGTCATCCAGGGCCACATGGAATCCCCAAATTTGTATTTTCACATCTCAGTCAGTTTACCACCACATATCTATGTGATTTAGCAAATTATCTATCACAAAGGCTGTTTAACATAAAAGATCTATATCCAATCTCCTTAGTTCCATTCATCAAAAATCAAGCTTTAATATCCAATCTATCTAATCTGCGACCAATCTCCATGAGCCCCCTTGGTATTAAAATTCTGGAAAAGGTGCTAAAAGATAAAATTGAACCATATCTCCTCCTTCTATTATCACCAATGCAACATGCAAAAAAGGCTCCTCAACAGGCCAAGCTGCCCTCATTTTCAAAACCATTGTAAACTCAGTTAGAGAGCAGAAAAAGTATGCTCCCATGGATGTTCAAATTGACATTGAGACTGCTTTTGACTCAGTCCCTATTGAAATTTTAATTGAAACACTTGCAGACACCAAAATACCACGCAATCTCTTATACTTACTAACCAATCTACTCCTTAGTCATGAAATCCATATTACAATTAATGGTAGAACATCACCTTCTTTCTCTCCCCACCAATCCATACCTCAAGGATCTCCACTCAGTTCATTATTATTTATGTTCTACATTAACCCTGTCATAAACAAAATACAAAAAAAATTACAAGGAATCCAAATTCCACACACTGGACAATATGTACCATGTATTGCATACATGGATGATTTTACTGTTTTTCTTACATCCAAAAAACAACTACCTACTCTGGAAAAAATACTTAATGAATACACCCTCAAATATAAACTCAAAATCAATATTAACAAAACATCAGCTTGGTCTCTTTACACTGGCAAGATAAATACACAAGTTTATCATGGGAAACCAACTAATTTCCTTGGTTTTCCTTTCTACCTAGGGCCCTCTGCAATGAGACAAAACATCCAAAAAAAACTGAAAGATGATGCTGAACGTACAACCACTTCTCTCTCCAAAACCTACCTTTCACTATATGCAAAAGTATGCCTATTCAATCAGCTTGTAACTACAAAAATAACCTATTACTCACCAATCATAAATTTTACTAAATCTTTCACATCGTCCATTTACTCACTCTGCAGCAAGCTATTATGGTGCAGAAAAGTAGTCTCCATCTCTGTAAAACAACTTAGTCTTCCAACAACTAGAAATGGATTAAGTCTTCACTCTATACAAATTTTTCACAAGCAAAAAAGTATTAATCTCCTAGCTGCACTAATAAGAAGTTTTCCAGCCCTTGAATGCATTCTTCAAATAACACCCACAGACCGACCACCACCTTCACACGGATATTTGTCTTTGCTCATAAACCAACTTTAAAGCATTTATGATCAGGTGTCTTTTTTTGGGTGTTGGTAGATACACCTATTGGACTATTTATAATATGCTATACCCAGACATAACAACATATTCTCACTCACCCATGCTAAATATGAACAATAGTCTTTTGATGCAGCAATTTAAAAAGTGGTCAATGGAACCCAAATTTTTTGACTTTCTTTTAAAGGTAAATCTTCATGCTCTACCTACCCCCTACTTCCTTAAATACCGCAGATTTTACAACAAAATTGATGCTGTTTGTTCCCTGTACCACAGGAAAGAAGAAACACAACAGCACCTATTTGACACCTGCATAGGCCTAACAAATACTCGAGAAATTATGATTAACACATATAGACAAAATAACATCACACTTGATAACCTATTAGAGGTACTCAGTAAAGGCTCAATACCAGCAGCTCATGCAGCAACCTTTTGTTTATATAGTTTCTGGTGCACCAGATGTACTTTCTGCCTTGGAGACAATACCACAAAGCACCCAGCCACATTCTCAAAGAAGCTCGAACAATTAAAGGCCAGAGATGGCAAAATTGCACACCCAGATATATTTGCTGCTACATGGTCACTATTAAAAACCTGAAACAAAACATAGCCTAAAAAACAAATTATGATTTTTCTGTAACAAGAACAACTATTTTGTTGTTGTTTGTTTAACATATCACTTTCTTTAATTATTCTTTCTGTTTTCTTCTAAATCTATATAGCTTTAAACCATGTATTTTCAACAATGTAACCTTGGTTAACAACAAATTCATGTAATCTAATTCGTACAATAAAGTATATTATTGAAACATAAAGTGTTAAAAAATACAATAGAAAACTAAAAAATAAAAGGGAAACATTTTCTTGCTGCTTTACATTACAATCAATACCTTTTTTTTTTAACTTGTTAGAAATTAATTTAAAAATAAACTTTGTGTTCTTTATTGATAATATTGTTAAAATGTTTTAATTTAAAAATCATTAGACTTGGAAATGTTTTTAATTTTTAAAAAATGTAAGAATTCTTACATTCTTCATTTAGGAGCTTTGAACCATCTATGATGGAAAAAAGAAAGGTAAGGAGAGTAGTTTACAATGATTTTGTATGGTCAATGCATGGTTTCAAAAAATTACTCAGTTCAAAATCAAAACAATGCTATCTTTTATTTTTGAATTTTTGTGAAGTCAAAAAGTAAACAAGTATTAAGCAGACAGTGGGAATCCAAATATTTTAAGCTTTCTTTTGTTAATTGTTTGTTGTTGTTGTTGTTTCAAAGCCAGACAGTTCATTTTTATTTGGATTGTTGGTTTGATTTGTAATTTGTATTGAATATAATTGACAATTATTATTTAAATTAATACACAATACTTTTATGATTGACCATATTTCCCCTCCCCCTCTTTTTCTTTTTACTTTTTGAAAAGTAAAGAAGAAGAAAGAAATTAAAAATTTTAAAGACAAATAATAATAATAAAATTTTCCGAACAAATCTGTCAATTACAAATATTAAAAAAGGTTGTTTGAAATTATATATCAATTATTTTTTCAAGTCAATATTAGGTAGTATTTCAATGAAAAATCCAAAAAAACACTGAAAACTTATAATTGATCATATTTTTTCTTTCTCTCCACTCCCTCGTCCTCTTCCATTTCCCCAAAACCAAACAAGAAATTGAAAAGACAATACCAAAAGTTTGCAAAAAAAAAAAAAGGACCTGTCAATAAAATGTAATAAATGTTTTAGATCCCACCTTGAATTTATACATTCCATAGTATCATGATAAATTCTTTTTCCAAATCAAAACAATCTTTAATTGATCAAATAGTCATCCCAGTATTCTTTCATGACATTAAAACAATGTTTAAAAGAAACAAAAAGAAAATACAATGTCAATAGCCAAGTAAATTGCTATTTAGACACATTCAGGATTGTATTCAACCAGACAAGCATTTGTTATCATTATGAAAGCCTTACATTATTTTACACTCATTATGTGTAGATATATATAAATTATTTAAATAAATATTTTGTTTATATGATCCAAAGCATGAAGTTAATAATAATGACAACTCTGCATGATAAAATATAAATAACTGATTTAACCAAAAAAGGAAACAAGTGTGTTGAAAGAACATATTCAAATACATAATCATTCATCTAGATCTGATTATATATATAACTCTGAAATTTATATATCAAGTGCATAGTACATATGTGTAATTAAATAGAAAGGATTTTCACTTTCTAATGTATGCACTGTATTAATTTTTATATAAGATCAATAATGCTGCATTGGATACAGGAAAGTTCTCAAACCCAAACACAAGATAGAGACTTTATAAAGATAAGAGTGACCATATTATCTTTAACCTAAATTCTGGTTTATATAGGCCAATCTGAAGCATCTTGATTTGAAAGAGTGAAAATGTTACTCTGTTTACTTTTACATCCATTAGTTTCTTTCATATTAATTACACAAAATCTTTTCATTCACAGAGTAACATCTTTATTTTTTCAAATCAAGACACTTCAGATTGACTTATATAATTCAGAATTTAGGTTAAAAATAAGACAGTTGCTCTTATATTTATAAAGTCTCTATCTTGTTTTTGGGTTGGACAGTTTTTCTGTACAAAACACAGCATCATTGATTGAGCTTATATAAAAATTAGTATAGCATATATTTTAAAAGGTAAAAAGTCTTTCTATTTAATTATACATATAAGAATTTCATCTTATTTCTGTACTAGTTTTTTTATAATCATATTATTTTATTTTTGCACTAATTATTTTTGTTTATATCTTAATATGCATAATCTTAAAAAAATATTATACATATTTTTTGTTTATTAGTTTCATTTGTTATAAAAAATAAACTTTTAGCATAAAATCAAATTTTTTTTTTAAAGATTAGTATACATAAAGTTGGACATTTTACATAGTTTAATTGTATGTTTAAGTTTTTCATGAATAAAAATTATGGATATAAACTCTCACAACATTCCTTAAAAATCTTAATCAATATAATAATATATCAATCTAAAATTAGAAGTTATTTCCATGTAAAATTTATTCATTTCATTTGCTACTGAAAATAATGTTTCAGTATAGAATCACTATTTTATTGCTTTTTGATTATGCAGACTTTGATAATTTTATACAGCTTAAGAATTTGTTTATAAAAATGTATTAAAGATAGAAAACTAATCATGCAATTGTTTTATGATGCTATCTAAAGGAATATAGTTTTGTAGTAGGAGTCTACAAGTGTAAGGAATTTTATCTTTCATTTGTTAATGAAAATAAACATTTAGAATATGATTATAATTTTTTCATCTCTGATCTATGAAGAAAGTTGAAATTTTATGCAACTTAAGAAATGCTGTTATTTCATTACTAGAAAGATAATCAAATATTTTTTTATTCTTTGATGTTAGTGAAAGAAATATGAATCTGACATTAGAAACTTCCATATTTGTTCTATATTTTAAATTCATAGAAGAAAAAAATAAACATACAATTGCAAGTTATTTGTTTATGTATATCATATATAGTTGAGAACATTTATGTATTATATGTATTAACATAGGACTCATTTTTTTAACAAGTGAAACTTTTTATTAATATATGTGCTATGGAAATTATAGTCTACTTTTTCTTACAATGCCATATTGACTGACATAAAATTCTTTTGAAAATATATGAATTTCAATTCATGCAGTTTGAATTAATGATAATGTATCTGGATTAATATCCACATATTATGCAGGAATAATTTTGGTAATGTGTAATATAAGTCGTTAAATCATTGATGTATGATTGTCATTTTACTTATTAAATAAATTATAATATGTAAAATTCAGAATTTTCAGTAATTGATGCTCTTTGGCTGACAATTCTAAGTTAAATTTATAGAAAGGAATGAAAAAAAATCTTAGTTTCTTTTCAAAACTGAAACTGTTATTTGTTGTTTCAGGATAAACTTTTATTAATATTTATTTCAAGATGACTATTGATAACCTCATGGAAAATCTTTTATTAAATAAATGTTACTTTTGCAGCTAAATAAACACATTATTAAATACTATTTATTTAAATAAATTAATTGAAACAGCATGATAGTAACTATTAACAAATATCTTGAAATAAAAATGAAAAATAGAATAGTTATAAAATAAAAAATAGTTGTTTTACATACTGAGAAAATTTTAGAAGTGAGATTGGAAAAAGAAAAGATAAAATAATAGCAAGATATTAAAAAAAAAAGAAATTTTAAATTTTGAATTAGTCAAAAAAATTTTAATGTTTACATTATATAATAAATACAAGGATTTGTTAAAAGTAATTTTGCATTGAATTAAGTTTATTATACAAAATATAATATAAATTTTGTGTTAATTTTTTTATTGATAATCATACAACTATATAGTAAATCATGCATCTGCTTCCAAACTTTACTTTTTGATATAAGTATTTTATATATATAAATTGCATTGAACAAAGCACTTTCTGAAGTTTTTATTGTTACCATTAATGAAATACTTTTTAAAAAATATTAAAAAATAATGATATAAAAAGAATTAATTAAAATAAGTTTAAAAAGAAATGCTGAGTTGGGAAAGAAAAAGTTTATAAAGATGTATTAATGTGAATATTAAAAATTAGAATGTTATTAATTTTCTGATACAAGAAATGTGCTAGATTTGTGAAAAGTTATATAAATTAAGTAGAAAAACTACATATGAGCTTATGAGAAAAATATAATTTTTTGATTGTTTAAATTAAAAAAAACATGAAAAAGTGTGAGATTTGCATAACACCAATCTTCAACAAATTGAATTATGCAAAACAATATTAAGTGGTATTCACTAGACAGTGTTAAACATATTTTTCCCAAAGAAAAACTACTTCTAGATTTGTGATTAAAGGTTAAGAAAGAATGGACCAATGTTGTTAATTATTTTAATATATATTTTTAAAAAAGTCAAATTTTCAAAGTTATATTAGTGTAGACCATTTTATTCAAATTGCATAAATAATGACATTAATAAATAAATAGTTCTGCATGATTTGGTGAAGTGATAGAGTAGTGGCCTCTGAGGCTCATGAATACCCAGAAATAAATTATTCAATTACTTAATAAATAAATAATATTATGACTTATTGCTCTAGAGATCGTATAATATTTGAACATCAAACCAGCAATAAGAGTGCAATATTTCAATTCTTCAATTGGCAACTAATCCATGAATTTACTCCTTAAGTTTCCTCTTTATAAGAAGCCAAATCCATATGAATCAAAATAATATTTGGTACATACATGCTAGACAGACTACTCATGTTTGTGACAGCAGAATGTCATACCTTTCTCCAGTGGAGGGGGAAGGGTGTCATATTAAAAAATCAAGTTTTTAACAATATGAAAAGTATAAATTTGTATACAAAAATAATAAACACATTAGGATACTAAATAAAAACAGGTATTTGTGAATTTTAATATGGCATTCTACTATCAACACTTTCCTTTTCCCACTGGAGAAAGGTACAACATTCTAACATCACAAACATGAGCAGCAGGTTTAATAAATATTTCATTCAAAAAGTCAATATTAGTTAAAAAACTAAATAAATACTTCAATAGATGCAAATTTAGTTTTATTTGATATTTACTTTTTAAAAAATATAACTTTTTAAATTAGAGTCATTTTATGTTTTTGTTGCTTATGTTTTGGAATTGTTGGAATTTATTAATAGTCTGTGTAAAATATTCAGTTTTGATCATGTCTTTTGAATTTATAATATGATCAAAAATTTTGGGCCTTGAGGTTTTAGGATGCATACTGCATTAAAAAAATATCTGAATGATAAAAAGTAATAGAAAAAGTATTAAAAATAATTAGCCACAAATACTATTAAAAGTTGTTTCTCAAGATGCAAGTCAAACCAGTAATAAACAATTGAAGTATTAATTATATTTTTCTACATGTAGATTTGACTTTGGAGGTTGTTGAGGATATTTATACACTCACAATCTCAAATATTATTTTATGTCTTATATAGAAGCAATTTGAAATTCAGGTTTTTAAATTATCAGTTTAAAATTTAATTCTTTAATAAAACATAATCAAAATTGAACAATAATTTATTGTTTCAAAATATAAATAGGCATCATGCATAAGATTTTTATATAAATATTTTAAAACAAATTTTTTTCTTTGTAAAGAAGTATGTAACAATAATATGTTTTCTTATGACCTAATGATTCAGATGTTACTGAATTCACTTGACAATGTGAAATATTATGTGCATATTTTCTTCTGGTTATATATAATCAGTAACTGTAATATAAACCATCCACATGTATGAAATTTTGAATCAACCAGAGTTCAGGCTTATGTTATGTTAACTGAAATGTCTTTTGAGTTGATATATTATTTTTTTACACAAAGTTTGATTAGATTTAATTATTTTTCCAAAGCATTCCCATAATTAACATTTATACTTTACAAAAAAACATTTAAGTCTAGTAATTTCTCAGTTTAAATTTTTACAATAAGATTTCAGACTGTTGTTTAAATTTTCTTTTAAAATTAAAAAAAAAAGATCTAATTATATAATGAATCAACATGAGAATATTAATATTACTGATGTTTAAATTTAGTTCATGCTGTTTTAAACATTGATGTACAATGTTTTTGTGTTAGTTATAATTTATTAAAACCTTTATTATTATTAAAAGATATTAATTAGATAAATGCTATTTCTTGTTAGATCCATTTTTGTTAAAGTTATATTTTTATAAAAATAAATAAGATTATTTTGAAGAATTTATTTTGACTCTCATGGTCATTTTCCCAGGAATATTTTTAGGGGTAACTGGGAATTTTTAAACAATCATAAAACTTTAAATAATTTGGCATAAGCAACTTAAATAATCATCTAATTATTGTTGGGTTAAAAATAATTAACAGCTCATCAATAAGCATTTGATAAGTTTAGTTAACATTATTTTGATCAATGCTCCTTTGTAAAGACCAAAGCCTTTGTTGTATTTTATATTTCAAACTGCATTGAAATTAAAAATGATTAATCTCACATTAAATAAACTCATTAATCTTACATTGAATAATCTCATTAAGCTAATCAAATGCATAATTATTCAGAAAGCTGTATAAAATGACAGGTTGAACTTCAACCCAGGAATTTTTAGTTTTTAAGTTTGCCCAGTCTATCACTGTGCTAAATCATATAGAACAATTTATTTTATTTAAAATAATTGATGAGGAAAGTATATTTGTTATTCTTTATAGTTCATAGTGTTAATCTACACCAAAAATAGAATAAATAGTGCAAACACTTATGCAAGATAGCTGTATTTTTATATTGGACTATTTCCATCATCTAATATGTGTGTTGAATGTCTTTAGAAAAGTTTAATTTTTAGTTAAATATTCCAAATGCATTCAACTGTTAGTAATATCACAGCAAACAGGTTAGTATATGCACCAACTGTTAGTAATATCACAGCAAACAAATGTTAATAATATCACAGCAAACAGGTTAGTATATGCACTAACTGTTAGTAATATCACAGCAAACAGGTTAGTATATGCACAACATTTCGAGAGGTATTTTTCTCCCCTCTTCTTCAGGTGTTGCTGGCCTGACCAGTGACAGTACTAGCATGGGATTCGAACCTGGGTCCTTAGATTCTTGATTATTGAAATTTAAGGTAACGCTCTAACCAACTGAGCCATCCTGCCAAAGGCAACAGTATGTAGTAATTTCATATACTTATCTATGAGGTTCCTCCTGATTTCTCCACTTTTTCCTCAGAGCAAAGTTGATTAGTGATTTCCATACCTGTTTGCTGTGATATTACTAACAGTTGAATGCATTTGGAATATTTAACTAAAAATTAAACTTTTCTAAAGACATTCAACACACATATTAGATGATGGAAATAGTCCAATATAAAAATACAGCTAGAACACCATCATCACAAACCTTCAGAAAAACACTTATGCAAGATGTTCCTGGATAAAATATTTGTAGTGTGAAAGATTATTTCTTAATTACAGTAGTATGGAACATTGTTCAAAATTTATAGGCCTATAAAATTCTCAGTAATATGTTCTTTGTATATAAAATTGTTATATATTGTACCACTAATGAATAGCACCCCATATAGAATTGTTGTTTGCAATCATTAAAATAAAATCTTTATGATTAAAATAAGTTTTGTAAAAAGAAATGAAGGTTTTAATAAATAATATGTAAGTCAGAATAGATTTGAGAGTGTTGTTGTTTATGAAAGTTTAGAGTTTTTTTTTTTTTAAAAAATACAGTTAGCCCAGGAGAAAATTCAACCCTGCATCATTCGTAAAGTTTTATGAATTAATTTAAGAGTAATTCGGAGGAGAAAATTTAACTTAGAAAAGTTAAAACTATAAAAGTTTAAAAATAAATCTTTTACATCAAATAAAAATACTCACTTTTCATTTTTTAAAAATAAAATAAATATATGCATGCAAAATAATGAGTTGATTGTGAAAATAAAGAAATAATAAGATGCATATGTGCTAAAAAAAGAAAATATGAAAGTTAAATATTAAAAATAAATGAAAGTTATAAGTAAAAATTTCTCTCAGAGATTGCATATACTCATAAGCTATATAAAAACAGGATTAGCAGTAGCTACTAATTAAAATCCATAAACAACAGGATTAATTAAAAGGCATCTTAAGAATTTAATCAAAGCAATGGACAAATTTTAAAACTAATTAAAAAGGATAACAACAAGTTCATGATATACATAGGGCTTAAAATTTTGTCAGGTCAATGACAAAAATCTAGAGTCATTCAGATATCTATAGTCATTTGTGTATCTAAAATCAATCACTTGTTAGCCTTTTTTCCAATGAATACGATACAGTGCTAAGCAGTTTTTGGAGCATATGATGAGCTCCAACCACCATCCACAAGAACATTAGCAGTCTGCCCATCTAATAATTTGAAGCCACCAGGAATGTCTAACTGCCTAAATAGGAGTATCCCAGGACCACATCAGAAGCCTAAAATCCAACCGGTTGGTAAAACACATACACAATAGTATGTAATTTGAAGCCACCATGTTCAAAAATCCTATAGGTAATAACATTTTTTTATTCCAATTCTTGATATTAATTAAGATAGCCATTGCAATCTTTGAAACCTCCCAGTCAGTCTAATAGATGAATTCTATAGCCAACATAAAATGAACTGTTTATGTGCATGTTTGAATGCTTGTATTTATTTTAATGCTTTACATTTATATTATATTACTATTGTATGTTTATCCTAATATGTGTGAAGATATATGCTCTTATGTATTATTATCTATTCAGAAAAAGAAATGTTGAAGTCATAAATTAGTTCTCAGTTAATTTAAAATATTTATAATAAATTATTTTAGAAATTAATATTTGTTGGTCAATTTCTTAATTATACTACTAAAAAACAATTTAGCAGAGAAATTAGAGTAACAATTTATTATTTTATTCTTTTGATTGAACTAGTTAGGATTTCTTAGGTGCTGAATTAGTTTACTGTTATTAGAGCATGTTAGCTACTTGTAGTTAACTGACACCTGAAGTTATACTTCAAAACAAAAAAAGTGCTTTGAATGATGGGTGTTACATTTAGCAGTTGAGAAAATCTATGGCCTTGAAATGTAATCATAATTATGTATCTTATATAGCTTGGCTTGGTCATAGGTACCCTCTGGGTATTATGCTTCTCTGCCTAAGGGACCTTTTTGGAGCAATACTTAAATTGCAGTTGGAGTAGATAGAATTTATAATAAATAATTTTATAATATCATATTTCTATGTATAAGTAAGTCATGAAGTTTTGTTTTCACAATTTCTATTTCCACTAAAGATTAAAAATTCACGCTAGATTATGTTTCCTATTCCATCTATTCCCACCTGGTTCAATATTAAATATCATACCATTTTTACTTATATATGCAATTTAGATGGAAGCATTCCTCTTTAATAAATATTTTAAATACAGGTGGTCACCCATACTTAAACCATACTTTTAAATATGCAATATTTATTGACAGTACTGTCAATGAAATGAATGTCGGCTTATTTAAAAGTAAGCATTAAATGCGGCTATGTGGCAGTTTAATAAAATCATGATCTATTAACAGCACTGCCAATGAATGTTAATATATTTAAAAGTAAATGGGGACCACCCATGTTTTTAAAAATATTTATTGATGGAGGGGGATTTATAACATGTGTGAAAGGTAGTTTTCTTCCATCTAAATTACATATATATTTAAAAATGCTATGTTATTTAATATTTATATCTTTTTAAACTAATGTGGTTCATTGTCATAGATAATTAAAAATGAAATACTTTTTCTTCCCTGGGATTGATTACTCTAATCTTTACTAGTAATAAGCTGATTTAAAGATCTGTCAGTTTAATAAAATCACACTCTACTAATAGCACTGTCAATACATATTTGTTTGTTTAAAAGTAAGGTCTAAATATGTGTGCCATCCATGTTTTCAAAATATTTATTGATGGAGAGTGCTAACAATTCATAGCACACACACACACACACACACACACACATATATATATATTATGGCAAAGATAAAAAAGATATTCCAAAATAAAATAGGATATTTTTAAAAAACTGAATATAAAATTTCAAAGAGGAAACAGAAATTACTATAACAATACTTTGCAATAATGTTTAGAATGTAAACAAAAAAAGAAGATCATATTTTGCAGAAAATTATGGAGAATAAAAAAGTTCTAGGTTTGAAAAAATTTGTGGGAATATGACAACTGAACTAAGGAAGATCAAACAGAGATGAAAGAAATATACAGAAAAATTGCTGTACAAACACATCATAATCTGTACCCTATATATAAAATGTCTCATTAATTTAAAATAAAAATCAAATTAGCCTTGATATGCTTGATAAAAAATGGGACTAATAAAAACTGCACCAGACATTTTTAATAGAAACTGAAAAAGATTTAAATAATCCTCTAATCAAGTAAGTCTAAATGATGAGGAAATCTATTTAATCGTTTGCAGATTGTAAAAAAAAGAAATTATATCAAATAAAAAATAATATTGATAGAATGTGAAAGCTGTTGCGTTATATATTTTAAAGCACAGCAAGTAAGATTATGTTGAAAGTCATTCATTGCACATTAGAATGTTATATTTAAAAAAGAACAGTTTTAGGAAAGCTTTATGAAAAAACAATATCATTTCTTTTATATGCTTGATGATTCAAATAACCTTTATTTCAAGTGAATATACTAATATTATAGAATCTTCATAGCAAAAAGTATTTACAAAACATTTTATTGCTCTTATGAGTAATCCCTGCATGGAACTACAAGTTAACTAGGTATGATGAAAGAAATTGATTTTATGTTGGCAAAGAGCTAGGAGTTACATATTATCATGATACTTATTTAATCTCTATTCAATATAGTATATAAGTCGGAATGAGTAAAAACAAATGTGGATTGAGGATTTGTAAAAGAGATGTAGACGTTCTGATAATGTTTATACTTACTGTTAATAGTAATAATAATCGTATAAATAATTGGACAAATGATCACATAATATTGAAGCCCCCAAGTGGCAGTTTGAGCACCAGTTTATTCAACTTATAAAAGTGAGATGTATACTTTACTCGGCTGAAAATTGACTCATGAACTTTTAGTTCTTAAATCCATCACTTCATTATTTCACTAAGCTGTAAACTATATATTGTGTCCAAAACTAGATTGAATAAAATACAACTATGATTAAAACAAAATTTTGATAACAAAAGTGACATATTTCAAAATTTATGATAGTTTATAGTCTTCGATATATTGCACAATTCATCAACAACAAAAGAAGCAGCGCTCAATTTATTTGTCATAGATTGATTGGAAGAGTTACAGTTAAAATCCAGAAGATAAATATGACAACAGGTTAGACTCTTTTAAATTGTTGTATTTCATATGACTCTATGGGTAGGAATGTTGTATATCGAAGGAAAAAATCATAAAACAATTGCTGATGCTTTGGAACTGTGGTACTGTGAACTTTTGAGGCTACTGTGGAGAGAGAAAAATAAATATTTATAAAATTTGATCTGAATTCTTCTTTGAAAAATAAATAAGCAGATTGAATTGTATTTTGATCAAATTATTTAATCTAATTCATTATAGAAGTGTATAATACAAAGAAAAATTGATATATTTAAAAAAGGATGATCAGCAATAAACTTTGAGGAGCCCCAAAAAGCAAATTTTATGGTTGGCAAATATGATCTGGAAAAATGTTATTATATATATGATCACTAGCTAAATATTAATTAACATGATAACACCTCATTTTACACTAATGTTATAAAAACATCACATGGTGATATTGTTTTATTTATTTTGAATATATAAATATTTTAACAAAGTTAATTAATCAAAGACCAACAACTATTTTATAATTGGAGAATATTTTTCCCCAAAACAGAGATTTATTGATGGTCTTGCAGATTAGCATTATCTCCGCCTTCCTCTATACATTACATGGTAACCTATAATATTTCAATTAGAAATATATAACTATATTTAAGGAAGAAAGAGGGGAAAAACTATTGAAAAAAACATACATATTTATAACAAATTGTATGTCTTAATTATTTGTATGTATTTAGAAAGTTTAAATAAAGTTCAAAATATTTTTTAAAGAGATTCACTTCTTATTATTAAATGATGAAAATAGTTCAACAAATAATTAATACTAAAATACCATCATCACAAACCTTCAGACAAATATATAATATGCCAATTATTGTATCTTTGAAGCATATTACCGTACATAAATATTCATTGTACACAGTTATTAAACTTAGAAATGCACGAATCTAACCAAGAAATTAAAAAATATTAATAGTATAACTTTTGAAAAAATGCATATTTAAATACATATATATCATATAAATCGCTTGACATGAAACAAATTCCTTAGTGCTTATTATTATATATAAATGATTGTTACCTTGCATAGTTTAGCATAGTGAAAGAGTGACAAATTCTGGAGATCAAGTTTATCATTGTCTAGCTTTGTCAATTCAAGTGCTTAAACCTCTTATGAATATCAGCCATATTATATGTAACTATAAAACACACCCTCATATACAAATAATATATTCAAAATATATGTCAAAACATGCTTAAATATATGAATCAAATTGGGTTAATTAAACCAATACAAGCATGTAAATGAATAAATAGTTAGTCACCATATCAATGCACATACATTAAAAAAAAAAACCAACAACGATTTCAGCACTGTTTAATATTTTATTCTGAATGAGAGAGGAATCTTGTCAGATTATCCTGGAAATTTAAATGTAATTTAGCAGGTCTTAAATACATTATTTATATTTTAGTAAATTCTCTGCGCATTGATATGGGCAAATAACTTTATTAACTTACATATTTTTATGTGGTTTAACTAACTTTCTTACATATACTTACGATATTTCAACATATGATTTAGATATACTATTTATATCTGAATATGTGCTACATAATTTAAAATAAATTCTTTTATATAATTATCAGTTTGTTTTTTTCTCTCATTTATTTAAATTGTTAAAGAAAGTATATTATTAATTTAATGAAAGTAATATTTATATTTGTATGTGGGCTTGCATTTAGAATATTATATTTTTTTATAATAATCAAATAACATTTTTGAAAATAAATTCCTAAAAATAGGTCAAGTTGTTTATTTTTGTGCAATAATCTTTATAGTTTTATCGTAAAACATCAATGAAACCTGATTTGGTTACCAATATTTTTCTTTCTTTTATGTTATTGTAATAAATATTACTAATATATAAATTAGACCTCCTTAAGATACTGTTACACTTACCAAAAACGAGTTGAAAGATAACTTTGTATTCACAAACACTTAGGATATCTTTTAATGATAAAACTTGAAATATTTGAATATACGCCATTTAAAATAAAAGTACTTAAGTTTCAGCAAAATGACACAGAAAAATCCAATATTCGAGACAAAGAGATTAAGTTTCATAAATCTTATGTGTATTTTATTTAGGTCAATTAACATCATTTAAAGTCAATAGAAAAAATGAGTCTTATAGTTAAAGCAGTAAAAATTTTTGCTTAAAGATAATGACATTGCACCAATATTTTCTAAATCGATCCATTGCTTACTTTTTATCGTAAGAAAGTCGGAGAAGAAATTTGTGTATTTTGACTAAGGATTTTAACTTAAATTTGTTAAATATTACAGTTATAAATTTATTTCTGTATCACGTTACGTTTTATTTAGTAAAAAAAATTAAAGTAATATATATATACATTTGTTGTTTGAAAAGTCGTGATATTTTAGGGTTCGTATGATACGATGAACATAATAGATCGTTTCATTTCACTCAATAGGAATTTTTTTATATAATTGAATTTTTAATTCTTAGGTCTTCTTTATCACTGCGCTGAAATATACAGGATATTTATTTACTAATAAGAATATTTAATAACAATGATAAAAGACCTTACAGTTTATAAATCTGCAAAATAATTTGAATGAAATATAGACAAATAAAGTCAATAAATAAATCTTTACAATTGTGTTAAACATTTAAATTTTGAATTCTACTGATAAATTGTATTTTACTAATAATCATCAAATGATATTTTAAAAATGAAAGAGTGTTTTGTAATTTGTTTTCCTTTTAGTAACTTTCATTTTAAAATGTATATTAGATTTTGCATTTGTAAAGTGTATTATTATATTAACATAATTATTATTATATTTGTATTTTATACATAATCACACATGTCCACACACAATCTATGTACATATATTAAAGTGAAGATTTTCATGGATAAAGATATATTTCAAATTCGTTTATGTGTAGATTTTTTGTTATTAAAAGTAATTAATTGAAAACATTTGTTATTAAAAGCTAATCGATTTTAATATTATTATTATTGTTACAATAATATTTCAACTGGATCCATCTAGACATCTGAATTAAGTCATCAGGAATGTTGCAAAGATACCTAATTTTCAGATATCTCTACAACATCCCAAATATAGACACAATACGTTATTAACAAAAACACAAATACACTCACAGATTAATCTGAAATATATATTCCTATATGTGAACATACACACAGAGAAAAACTCCATTTTACATACTTTTGATTAATAAAATATTTTTTAGCATATTTTTAAATGGTTTTCATAAATGAACTTAAATTTAACTTATCATTGCAAATATAATCTTTTCCTGAAGATAATCTTTTAATAATCATTAAACTACAGCTGCTTTTTAAATGTTATATTAACAGTGTAAATTTAGAATAACTTTATTTAATAAGTCTATATATCTATCTTTTACTGATTTTTTTCTCTGTTATTTTTTGATAGTGCTATATAATATAAATAACTAACACAAAAAATTAATCAAAAAAAATTAACAGAATTTTTTTTTTTATAGATATATTTTGTTTTTATAAACATTTTATTTTAATTCTTTTGCAGTATGTATATATAAAACCTATGTTTAACTGAACCTTAACAATTATTCATTTACATTCTTCTAGGCTGGCATTTTATCAAAAAATAATAATAACAAAATACTTCCTCTTTTGATTAGTTATGTAAAAAGATAGGTTTGAAACATCATTTAAAGTACTAGTATAATCTATATCTTTTCTTTATGTGAAGGTGAAGAGAATAGATAATAAATTGATTTATTTATTTAATGTCTAAAAAAGAAAAGATTGATAATATTTATTTTTAAAAAAAATCAAATTATTTATGTGTTTTAAAGAATTATAGGTTTATTTATTCTTCTTCTTAATTAGATAGCGTTTCTTCCTATTTTTTCAGTTGTAAGTACTGCATATACCACAAATGTTATATAAATGTAAACTGTCTTATTGTGGTTATTTAGTTAGAATATCAATATTTATTTTATCAAACGTGACTATCATGTAATCTTTATCTCTAAATTGGTTACCTTGAAAAAATTCTGAATTAATTTGAAAAAAATGTAAAAAAAAATATTTTTTTTTATTCTAATCATGAACTCTAGGTAATAGCTACAGAACACTCATGTATAAATCACTACATCATGAGATTATCAAAAACTTCAAACAAAGATGTAAGTGCAATCTTGATTTTTTTTTCATATGTCATAGCATTGGCTGGGAGGCGAACCCACAACAACCACCAGCAACCAACTGCTTGCGTGCAAGTCGGCTGTGCTGACCTCTTGGCTAACAATGCTTGACCTTGATTTTTTTAATAATATTAAATGTTTCTTGGCAATATCATTCATGAATATATTTAATTACAGCCTTAATATTGCTTCTTGATGATATGTTTCTTTTTCTCTTGTGTAGCTGATTACAATCAGAGGTATGACATTTCTAAAAGAGTAGATGTAGTTTTCATAAATAATATGTTAATAATTCCTTCTTAAATTTTAATCAGTTTTTACTTTCTATTTATTTAATCAAAAATTAAATCAAAATCTTTAAAAAAATTCTTCTGTAAAAATATATAAAATAACAAATATAATTATTTATTATCAGCCTTTCATAAAAAAGTATGTCCATTGTAATTGTGCAAAAAAGATTTAAAGAAAGAACAAAAATGTAAAGTGAGTGTTGTGGTATCTATATTATCTAATCCATAAATCACAATTATATACACATATATCACATGTCAGTTCTAACTACTGTTTATTTGACATCTACACCAAATCTTTATTCATACATTTTATTTTTAACCTATTATCCCATTGAAAGCACTCAATATTACATACTTTCAGGATACCTTTGAGGTAATCTTTGTAACAAATGAGATCTGCCTCTCCCATAAAAACCATAAAGTACTTTGTTAAAATATATATTACTATTGATTCATTCATTATATGTCAGTTATTTTCAATAATCTTGCAAACAGATATCTGAAGAATATATAAACTGGTCTTTCAATTTTGCCATTACAATTCCAAAATCATAGAAATGTTATAATGATAAAAGTTCCTTATCTCACTTTATAAAATAAGTTTGACAAAATAATTCTTATATACAACTAATTTAATTAAAGTAATTATATCATGATGATGAAATATCTTTTCAATTCTCTAAATACAGCAATAACATGTTTTAGTTTATATTACATATTTCCATTAAGATCTCATTTTTATTAGAAAGCTACAAAAATATTTAAATTAATTAAAAATTTTAAAATTATAAATACTCTAATAAAAGTTTTCCAAAGATTTGATTTCTATTACTGGCTGATAAAGTATCCAAGTTTTTTGAACATTAATTAGTAAACCAAATTTATTATTATAAAAAAAAAAACATTTTATAATTTATTGTAAAGAATATATTAACCATCTGCATATCATTAATAGAAAAGCCAAGAAGTTGATAGTTTTGATTTTGGCTTTAATCACTTCAGATTAAATCTTCATAAAAATCTGTAAATCATCCTAATTCCTGATTCATAAATCCTCATATAAATTGTTCTAAAGGCATCTTCATTAAAAGAAAAAAAATAAAGTTGGATCTGATTCACATTTAACACTAATTTTCCTTTCAATTGCTTCACTTTTTCTCCTCTTAGCAATAAGACTTTATTTCAATCTATTGTATAAAACTGCATTATTTAATTTCAAACATTGCCAAATGATTTTAATTGACTGCATCCAATCCTTTGACTAAAATTCCAAAAGCAATGTATACTATTTTTTTATATTAAAAGCTTTTATTTATCATGTAGTAAAAAGAAAAAAAAATTGTTTTCTCAACCATAATTGGGGTTTGTAAATTTATATACACCTAATTCTCTTTCTACATAATTTTTTTGCACAATTTTGAAGTAACACAAGTTTAAAAAAATATATTTCTTTTTCTACAGAAGTTGTCTTAAAATAATATACTTGGTAAAAAAAACCCGGTACTTTGGGAATAGAGGTTCTGTGATGTATTCATGATTGGAATGAAGAAACAAATATTATTGTCTGGAAGGTTTAAAAAAATTGTCTTACATTCTCAAAGCAATTCTTAGAATGTCTTAAAGTTGTTATTAAACATTTTTGTTAAATTGTAAATAATTTTATGTAAGTAATATAAAATAATTTATTTTCCTTTTTAACAAGATTGTAAATGTTTTTAATTTGGTGTTTATTTACAGATTGTTTTTAAAGTCGAGTTTATCTTGATTATATCACAAAACTAAAAAAACAAAATTATATCTGCTATTATCATCTAATTTTTTTTTTTTAAAAAAGATTCATCTCTTTATTTCTTATTATGTTAAAAACAAAGAATTGTCTTTTTGGCAATGCTTGTCTGCATTGTAACATTTTTAATGTTTTGTTTTGAAAGGGAAGTACCTTTTCAGTATTAATGTTAAAAATTTTTAATTTTGGTTAAATTTAACAGATTAATTTGTTTAAATTTGTATTTATTAATTTTGTGAAAAATCAATAGATGGCAAGTTGTAAATTGCAAGTTTTAGTGATAGTAATGGTATTCCAATCATGCACAAACTTATGTGTTTATTTTCAGACAGTGTCAGTGAGTAAAATCTTGGATTTTTTCTGTTTTATAGGCAAGCAAAATGATACCCATATTTTGATAAAGGTACAATTCTGGGGGTTGGGGGTTTACAATTTCTCTTTTTGAATGTGTTAGTTGTTAAATTAAAAAAAAAAGCAATACGTAAATAAAAGTAATAAATTCTTATAAATTACATTAATAATCTTTATTTTAAATTTTTTTACTTATAATGTGGAAATGATGATACATTTTGAAATTTAAAATTTTTGATGTCTTGTGTAGGAAAACCAATGAATGTTTCATCATGTTATCACTTTCATGATTTTTTATTTTTCAAATCAAATGTATATTCCTATAACTCATTTTTTATTTATGTTCAATGTGTATGAAGTAAAATATGATAGCAAGCAGAAAATATATCATTCTAATAAATTTCTTTTATATGGTTTAAATATTTTTATGGATTTTTTAGGTCCAGAACCATTCTCATTATTTTCCATATATACAATGTATTTTTTTTCTCACAAATTTCTTTTAAATGTTATTTTCAGAAACCAATCTACCATGTAAAAAAAAAATTAGTTGTTTATGTATAATAAAGCATTATGTAATTTTTCTGTTGAAAATTGTATGACATTTTTCTTTTTATTTGAAAAAAAAAAGCTTAGCTAAACTATATTGCAAAGTAACTTTCTTATTTTAATTTAAATAAAACCAAGTAAATGATTGTATATATGTGTGAAAATGATAATCTGGACCAACTGACGAGTGCTGGCTTAGCATGAAATACATATATCGATGATTATTTATCTTTTTGACATGTGTGTGATCAAGTTTATTAGCAGTATATAATACCATGGACAGTTGAGAGTCATGAAAGTCTGAGTTTAAACCCCCTTTATATTACATATAAAGTGCAGGTATAAAAAATCCTGTACTGTAGAAAAAAATTCATATTTCAAAATATTGTGCTTTAAGTTCTGCACATCCCTCATATACATATGTAAATGGATTATATCCTGTACATTGTCAGATTGACTTATGATCAGCATGGGTAGGATGAGAGAAGGTGAGCACAAAGGTGGGCTTTTGAGTGGTCCATCATCAGATTTTCAATGAAATGGATGGTTGAAGAGTTGTGAGGTGGAGTGCTTTAAAGTATGTCCATTAAAGTATGAAGATTGGCTCTCTTAATATAAAGCTGAGCATTGATTGTGTGTGTATATATATATATATATATATATATATATATATATATATATATATATATATATGTAATAAATAAAGTTTGATATCTGTATTCGTTTCACAATATATGTAATATACAAATCAATATATATTTATATAAATTATATTCTTTTAGAAGTACTTTCGACTATACACTTTGTAGTCTTTATCAACTATATAACATTGAATAATCAAAACGAGACAACCCTTAACAATACCCATAGTTCAATTCAGATTTCCCACAATTCTGTTATCTTAACATTTGATGACTGGCGATTCATTAACATTTGACGATTTCTTGAAATCAACATAGCCTCTTTTATTTTACGTTTATTATGACAACGTTCAATTTGAATAATTTTCATATTTTTATAATCAAATTTAAATCCATATTGACAAGATTTATTATGATCAAATATAACAGATGATGAAGGTTTATTTACATCTGTTCCATATTGATTCTCTTTTTGAATTCTATTATATAAAAGCATATGTTCTTTTATTCTCTTCTCAAATGTACACTTAGATTCACCAATGTATTGTACGCCGCATCCACATATCAATCTATATATAATAGAATTTTGATTAACCTTTTAACCGCTAATTATATTATTGGTTGTATGAGGTAAAAATCAAATCTTTTAATTGGCCAACTCACAAACTGAAGACAAAGCCTATTGTTAAAACATATTCACCTATAATATTAAATTCAACTCAGATACGTTTATAAAAAGTATATTACTAATTTTTCAGGTTATGAAGAGAACGAAAGTTCTTTCAAAAATAAATTGCTATTTATTTATTCTAAAATATTCAATTTCGGCAACATAAAAGCTATAATATAAACAAAAAGGTCGACTTTTACGTTATAGAAAAGTAAATATTTCTTTTAAATATTTCTTTAATATTTTTACTAAAATCTTCAATATTTTTCGAAAATAATTTTTTTTTAGTTTTTTTTTTAAAAAACTAGTTTAATTTCTGAAATTATATTTTTTTAATACTTAAAATTGCATTCGAAATGAAAATCTCAGCGTTTTTCTTTATTTTCTTTGATCAGGCAGTTTCTTTGTTCTTTCCAGCCAATCAGAATGTCTTTTTCAGCTGAGAGCATGCTAAGAACCAATCACAACTCATGTTCTTTCTTTGTTTAGGTTTAAATGCATTTTTTTTTATTTTTTACTTGTAAAATAAATCGGAAGAGGTCACCATCTTACAGAACTTTTAAAAACCTATTCAAAACCTATCAAACGAATTTTTTAGCATAAGAACTGGCAGAGTTAGAGTGATGTCAGATGTCTACGAGGAGCTTTGTAAGAAACAGTCTTTTGGTTAAACTTTGAATTTTGAATTTTAGAATTATTAAGCAATCTATTTATGTTATTTGTAGAGAAAAAAGCAATATGACACAAACCATTATAAATTTTCCTAATAAACTTGACCTGCTCATCTGAAATCAACACTAAAACCAATGAAAAGATAGAATGATACCATTCTGTCATTGGGCTTTATTGTTATATAAGCTTAGCTTCTGACTTAGTTTTTAAATTATACAGTGACTTTTTTCTATTATTTTAATTAATATACAGACTAAATGTTTTGCAATCACTGTTAATATATTTAAAAGATGAAGAATGAGTCTTTTAACAACCTTTGAGTATTAAATAAATTATTAGCTTTTAATAATTGTAATAAATAAACATAACATTTAACTATCTGTAATTGCAAAGTGGAAGCAACTATCTCCTATTGAATTATGTAATGTCAAATATTGTTAAAAGTAAGAGTCATTCTTCATCCTTTGAATATATTAATGGTGATTGCAAAACATTTAGACTGTATATAAATTAAAACAATAGACAAAATTTACTGTATAATTTAAAACCAAATCAAAAATTAAGCTTATATAACAACAGAGCTTGTCATTGATTTTCGAAGTTACATAATTCAATGGGAGATAGGGACTTCCTCTTTATTATTTGTACATCTTTACACTTATTCTGTTGTTCTGTTAAATAGAAAATAACAATGATGTTTCTAAATTAAGTTATTAATGATAAAAAACATATATATTTTTTTTAATACAAAAGACTCATATCTTAACAAATTTTATTAAGAGAAATTTTTGTCTCAGTAATAAGCTTGAAAATCCAAATTGGATAAGTGAGTGTTAAACAACTGTTGACATTTATCTTCAATAGAAATTGCTTTTCGAAAATAACTATTAAATTTTATATCAATATGTTTGGGATGAGACCTATTTTTAATGCAATTATTCTAATAATGGAGCATTGTAATATATGAACTTAAAAGTAACTATAACTAATCTAAAATCATTACTGTTTTGAGTATAGTTTACATTAAAATTCTTTTATAATGATTTTTTTTATCTATTTAAAAATAATTTATGATAACATATTAAAGTGAAGATTTTCATTGATAATGACATTAGCAGATAAATTTTGGATTCATCGATGTCACTTTAATTTTTATGCTGAGAAAGATCTTATTTTAAAACAGACTTAGTTGTACCAATGGGAGTTTAATATATTAAAATGAAAATATTTTATAAATAAAAGGTGTGAACATATATTTAGGATTTGTTTTGGTATATATTTTTTAATATTATGATCTCTGCAAGATCAAATCACAAAGTTATTTGTATAAATAGTAAAACATTTTAAAATAGCTCTCTGCAAATCAAACACTTATTCACAAATAAGTAGTAAATAAAATTTTTTTATAATATTTAAATGCAGGTACATTGTCTATACTGAACTTATTATAATTAGAAAGGAGCTTAAAAATTTGAGTTCAAATCTTTTTTAATTTTTATAATAATAATCAGTTAACATTTTTTGCTTTGCTCTGTTTTACTTTTTAAGTAACAACCAGATACTCATTTTCTGATGAGTAATTGATTGTTAACAAAATTGAATGTGGGTTAGAAATCTGGAAAGCAAATCCTTAGCTAATTGAAAATTCTCAGTTGCTTGGAAAGATTGTCATATTGTATTAAATTATCAGGTGCTAGTATATGTCATGACTGACAATATCATATTTATTGAATGCTTTGTGTGTGTCATTGTCAACAGAAAAGATGTAAAAAAGATTTTAGTTAAAGAATGAGAATAATTTAAATTTTTAAATTTTAGGAACACTTAAATAAAAGATTATATATCTTAATTTAATATGCACAGAATCAACTGATCACAATTCAATACTAGATGATGTAATCAGAAGCTCAGACAAATTGATACATTTTTAATATATTTACTGAATGATGGTTATAGTAAAGGCAAAAAAAAAAAATAGTATACCAATTGATTGTAAGGATGAGCAATACTGCAGATTATGTAGATATAAATTTATTTCAATCAATTTTGAATTTATTTTATTAAAAGCTAAGCAAAATTTATTATTCATTGTGTTTGGGAGTTAATCTGTTACTGTCTGTTTACTAACAGAGGAAGAAGGTGTGCTCGAAACTACTCATTAGATATTTAAACTTTGAATGTGTATTGTAATGTTTTATAAAATACTATATATTTTAGAGACATTTATTATATGTGAAATATTTGTATAATTCAATACTGTGTGAATTTTTTTTCTTGATTTAAAATGTGAAGTAGATTTTAAGCAAAGTTGATTGCAGAATCTTAAAAACTACTATAAGGTAATAAAAAAATAAAACATTTACAAAAAAAATATATCAAAAACTCATGGAATAATAATGTATTAAAGTACTGCACTGTTTAGAATTTAAACTATAGGGTGTCTTTATTGAGCATGGCTTTTATTTAGTTTGCTTTATAACTGATTAATTATAAAACATAATAAAATGTATGCCATTTTATGAAATGGAAGTCCTTTGAGTCAATAACTCATAAATTAAAATGCTTTTGCAATATATAAAATAAAAAAAATAATTTAAAAATTTAAAGACTAATTTCATTATTATCCTATTGGATTATTTATATACTATAATGCCTTTTTTATAATTAGAAGAAAATGGTAATTCAAACATGAAAATTATCAAATGTAAATAAGGCCATACTTAAAGCCAGTATCATATTTACATTTAAAATAGTTGATGATTATTTTAAAGCAAAATCTAGATTTACATTGGAAATATTCAAAGAAAAATTATAGTACAAGTAAAATTGAAATGTTTTTTTCATATTAAGCAGATTTTAATTGTCTAGGGGAAGATCATGAGATGTGTAAAAAGGTTTTACCAAAAACGATTTACTAATAAAAACAATAAAGAACAGAAGTTCCTATCAATAGATAATTTTTTTTTGAAATTTAAAATGTTTTTTTTTAAAAAGAGATGAGTCAAGCCTTTAAATCTACCAAGACTGGAAAAGTTTTAAAATATGACGAAATAATTAGATATTTTAAACAAAAAGTGAAAAAATAAAAAAAAGTTATAATAAATTATTTAAATAATAAAGATATACCAGATGATCGAAATAATAATTATAATAATATTTAAATACAAGTATAATATATACTTAAGACAGAAGTAATTACAGGGGATTTGAACACAGACTTTCAAGCTCCCTTCAGTCATCCACTCCATCTTATGTAACCACTACATATGAACACATACATGCCAAAAAGATAAATTGATCTCCAATATACACATTTCACCACCACTCATCAATTGGTTCAGATTATTATTTCCCATATATATATATATAACCAGTGCTCGCTTTATATTAAGGTAGCAGATCTTCAAACTTTAATGGACAGGTTTCAGTTCTCTCCACTCTCCAACTCTTCAGCAACAATAAAAAAAATATTGATATTTAAGAAGTGAAAAGAGAGATATAAATATATATATATTTACAGTCTTCTTTTAGTTTTATACATAGATCAAAATAATAATCTGATATTAATGTTATTATTAATTATAGCTGATAGTTTTATTATAATATTTATCTTTTAATACGTTCTAATAAATCATATAATTTTTATATGCTTAATCGTATTGATTTTTTTGTCTTATTTCCTTGAATTATTCAGTTGACAAAATTTAAGCAGGATGTCAGTTTTTATATATTTTCTTATATTATTAAAACTAGAAAATTTTTAAAATAAATCTCTTATTAAACAAAATGAAGTTTTAAAACAAATCTTTTTTGTTTGGCTTTTTTTTAAAAAAAAACATCAGTCTTTTTATTTTTTTATAAGCCACAACAAGTTTTAATTTAATTTTCTAGAACTTTATGTAAATAGATATTTGCTACTATTTCTTGAAAATTTAAGCCTTATTTTAAATGAATTTGTATTTTAAATAAAATTTTCTATTCCTGCTTATTATTTTTTTTTTATCCATTTAAAAAATGACCATGTTTTTATAAAAATTCATTAGTTGTCAGTAATTTAAGAGAAAAAACGGTTATTCTAATTCTAAAATAAATAATAGATAAAAGAAACAAAACCAATCTGTGACATACAACAATTCAACATAGATGCATGTTGCTCTTTTGATCTACTTATATGATATTTGGCAAAATATCTTGTAAGGTGGCTTACAATCTGCTATGTCTTAACTTCAATTAAGTTGAATCAGTAAGATAGCAATAAATTAAAATAACTCATTTAATATTTCTATATATATTTTAATTACTAGTTTCTACCACACGAACATACAATTATAATAATAATATATACACACAAGATTTCACTCAGTTTATTTACATTAAACATAATATTGTTTTATTTACCAGTCCTTATTTTATACGTTTCTACAGTAGCCATTTTACCTACTGTTTTCATTACTACGGATTTCATTTATCCTGAAGGCTGTGTACTGATAACATCCCGGGAACTGAGAGCGATAAATCTCTGCCACCAGTTTTATACTATATCCCTTTATCGGGCATATATTCTGGAAATCATAATTTACGGCAGCGCTCTCTATTTTTGTGTGGAGAAGAATTCACGTTATGCAGTAAGTGCAAACCAGCATATTTTACATACATATATAGCAGTCCTTCCCCCACTCTAGTAATACATATTACTCTAGTTTACTATATAGTCCTTAAATTTAACCGGTGGTTTCCGTATTCGGGGAATTTTAGGACTATCATTTATTTTTCCCCTTTGTACTCCTGGTGAGTCCAGTTCTTGCTCTGTCACTTCATCTTCAGTCAGTTCTGACTCATCTTTCTTTTTATATTCATCTTTAGTCGGTCCCTTCATGATATGGTTCATTTCTGGCCATATAGCTTCGTCTTCCTTTGTTTCACGATGACGAAGGTGGTTTATATGTTTTCTCAACACTTTTCCACCCTCCATCTCGATTAGACAAATCTGTTTATGCAATGACTGGTTTACTACTCCAGGGCTCCATTTATGTTTTAAAACATCCAACACCCATACGCAATCGCCTGGCAAAAACTTAACCACTTTGGCATTATTATTTTTATTTCTAGTGTTTCCAGGTAGTAGCTTTGTCAAATGGGTCCTGAATGTCCGACACATCAATAGCTCTGCTGGAGTTTTACCCGTTGCAGTGTTTGGAGTAAAGTGCTGAGCATACATAGCCTGTATCAAGGCTTCTGATATGTTTTCCTCCCTTGTTTAGAAAATCTGTAAATTTTCTTGAAGCAAAACCTGAACCGTTGTCTGTCACAATAGTTTCTGGATAACCATGTGTGGCAAATAGTTCATTTAACACTCGGATGGTACAGTCTGCACTAGTATCCTTAACTATTCGATACTCAGTCCATCGAGAAAAAGCATCGATCACTAATAGTATCAAGTGTCCATCCAATGGGCCAATGTGATCCAGATGAACACGTGTCCATGGAGACTTAGGTGCTTCCCATGTTTCATAATGCTTTGGTGGTAATCTGGCCACTTGTTGGCAGTTCCTGCAATTTTTTACTCGGGTCTCTATTTCATTTGTTAAGTTTGGCCACCATACATATGACCGTGCAAGGGCTTTCATTCGTACCACTCCTGGATGTCATTGATGAAGTAGGTTTAGAACTTGTGGCCTACCTTCAATAGGTACTAACACTCTGTCATTTTGTAAGATACATCCATCGCACACAGAAAGTTTATCCCTAGCTATCCATATAGCTTTGCTCAATTCATTAGGGCATTTCTTTGGCCACCCATTTCTGATCCATAGTCATGCTATTTATCTCCTTTGACTGTAATGTGTCAATGTAATTTATCTCTTTAGTTTTGAACACTCTTTCTGTGGTGTCTGGCAGCCTAGACAAAGCATCTGCATGTGCAATTGTTTTCCCAGGTTTGTAGATTAGCTTATAGTCGTATTGTGACATCAAGTTTGTCCATCGCACCATACGTTGACTTGGGGGTTCTATAGGTCCCTTTTCACCACCAAAATCCCTGTTAAGGGGCGATGATCTGTATAGATGGTGAAGTTGCGGCCATACACATATTGGTGAAATTTTTTTACCGCAAAAATCACTGCCAATGCTTCCTTGTCAATCTGGCTATAATTTTTCTCTGCAGCTGTCAATACTCTTGATGCAAATGCTATTGGACGCTCCCCTTCATAGCATGGGTGTGATATGACAGCTCCCACACCATACTCAGATGCATCGGTTGTGATATTCACTGCCCAGTCACTTCGGTAATGTACCAGTAGTGCTTCTGACATTAATAAGTCTTTTGCAGTTCTAAAAGCATTCTCCTGTGCATCAGTCCAGATATATCGCTGTTTCTTTTTTAATAACAGGTATAGTGGTGACAGCAAGTGTGACTTTCCTTCTAAAAAACTCTCATAAAAGTTTAGAAGTCCTAAGAATGCCTGCAATTCTTTGACATTTTTGGGTTTTGTAGCATTTTTTATAGCTTTTACCTTTTCGGGGTCGGGTTTTCGACCATTTTCATTTATTATGTGTCCCAGGAACTTGATTTCTCGAGCTGACCAAATGCATTTATTCACATTAAGCTTTGCTTTGGCCCGGGACAATCCTGAGCAAACCTGATCTACCCGTTTCTCGAGTTCTGCCTCAGTTGCACCAATAATTAAAATGTCATCTAAATAAGCTATCACTCCTTCCATAGATCTGAATAGCATGTCCATTTTAGCCTGAAACACATTCGGCGCAATGGTTATTCCATATGGCAATTTATTACATGCGTATAATCCCTTATGCGTGGTCAGTGTAAGTAATTCAGATGTACTTTTTGTTACTGGGATCTGGTGGAAAGCTGCTCTTAGGTCAATTTTTGCAAAATACTTGGCCTTCTGTAATGAAGCCAGTATTTCCTTTACACTGGGGACCGGGTATGCACCTTTGTTTATATATTTGTTGATCGTAACTCTATAATCTCCACATAATCTTATACTTCCATCTGGTTTTACTATGGTTACAATAGGAGTTGCCCACGATGATTCTTCAGTGGGTGTTAATACTCCTTTTGATACTAAATCCATTATTGCTTTTTCCACCCTCTCCCTCATTGCAAATGGTACTTTTCTGGGCTTACAAACAATGGCTTTGAGATCGGAAGAATTCTACGTCTACTGGTCTTGTTCTAAATTCTGCTGGGCCTGATGTAAACAGTTCCGGATATTTTTTTTTATTTCTTTTTCTATACGGACAGTTTTTAGTATATTTATGTGTATTCCCAGTGGAGCAAACCAGTTTCTTCCCAATAATGGACTAATGTCTTTATTTACTATATACAATGTCAAAGATTTATGTCTGGAATTAAGTGTCACAGGCACAGTTAATTTTCCTCGGATATCAACTTTGTTTCCGTTTATATCTGTTACGATTGTATCAGCCTTACGTAGCTTTAATTTATTTTTACTACCTCAAGTGATCTCGGTCCAATCCTTAAGTGATATCAACGACAATCCAGCTCCACTGTCTACTTCCATTGTGATTGCTTTTCCACAGACCTGCAAATCCAGAAGAATGTGATCTGTTTTATTGTCGCCTTTTGATACAGTCTTAATAGTTGATTTTTTATATTCTACTCGGGGTTTGATATCTACATTTTTTCTCTGTGTCCCGCTGTCTTTATAATAACACCACGGCCACTAAATGTCCTTTCTTGTTACATTGTCTACATGTTTAATCCTTGTGCCTACAGCTACTTTTTGTATGACCGGATTTTCCACAGCAAGTACAATTTTGTTGTTTGGTGTGTCCGCCCGAAAGACGTAGAGTCAATTTTTTTATTTTCTCTACTGAACGCGATCTTTTCCGGTGATTTTGATCTAGTATATTCCGATGCGATGTTGAGCATGGCCTCTTGCGCGACACATTTATCAATTGCTGTTTTTTAAGTCAATTCCGAATCACTCAATAAGACCTTCCTGAAGTTTTCGTCCGTCATTCCGTACAAGAACTGTTCCAACAAAGCGTCGTTTATTTCTGGACCGTATTCACATTCCTTGACTAATTTTCGCATCTTGCAAGATCGTAATCCACGTATTTCTCTTGCGGTGACTGCATTCTATTTCTCAGCCGAAGGCGTGCTATCCATTTAGACTGCTTCGGTAGAAAGTATTCATTTAATTTTTTTATAAATTCCTTATACGTAAAATCTTCGGGACGCTTCGGGTCGGTAATCCTGTTTGCTAATTGGATTATGTCTTTTCCTGCTAGATATAAAAGTGTGGAAATCTTATATCTATCATCCTCAATTTTATTTATGAACATGTAATATTCCGCTTGTTCAATATAACTCTTCCACGAGTCAACATCATTTACGTCGAACTCGCGCATTATAGCGTTTATGGCCGCCATGTTGTTGTTTTTTATGTAACGTTTATTACGAGTGCCTCACTTTAATATTGGGCTTTTAATCCTGTAAGCTGCGCCACTCTGCTATGTCTTAATTTCAATTAAGTTGAATCAGTAAGATAGCAATAAATTAAAATAACTCATTTAATATTTCTATATATATTTTAATTACTAGTTTCTACCACACGAACATACAATTATAATAATAATATATACACACAAGATTTCACTCAGTTTATTTACATTAAACATAATATTGTTTTATTTACCAGTCCTTATTTTATACGTTTCTACAGTAGCCATTTTACCTACTGTTTTCTTTACTACGGATTTCATTTATCCTGAAGGCTGTGTACTGATAACATCCCGGGAACTGAGAGTGATAAATCTCTGCCACCAGTTTTATACTATATCCCTTTATCGGGCATATATTCTGGAAATCATAATTTATGGCAGCGCTCTCTATTTTTGTGTGGAGAAGAATTCACGTTATGCAGTAAGTGCAAACCAACATATTTTACATACATATATAGCACAATCCTATCAAAACTAGCCTTTATTTATCCACACCACCAAATCAAACTCATTCAAAACATAAGCTTAGATAACAGGTGGATGAATATGCGCTATCATTTTTTTTTGTAAACATACACACACACACACATATATATATATATATATATATTACAAAGAAATCAACTCATATGTTACATGACTTTATTTAACAAGCTTGTATTACAAATGTTATATATAGAGCTCATAAATAAGCTTTTAACAAGCTTTGCAGAATATTCCCAACCCCAGACTGGTTTCTGTTACTCACTTCCTCAGTGAAGTGCTAGGATATTCAGGCATTAGATTAAAAATACCAGGACAAGCTCAGCACTTTATCTAATGCATAACTGTTAAGTAGAAAATCTGAAATTTTCAGACATTTAAATGTCTTCCAATCCACCTATCTAATTTCTTTGTAATTTTATTTTTTTGCTATTAAGGCTTTGATGATTTTATATTGCTAAAGTTATTAATATATGGTATATCTGAACTTGGTTCAGTCCCATGTGGCTATTTAAATTAGATAGCTGGATTGAAAGACATATTAATGTCTGAAAATTTCAGATTTTCTACTTAATAGTTATCCATTAGATAAAGTGCTGGGCTTGTCCTGGTATTTTTAATCTAATACTTGAATATCCTAACACCTCACTGAAAAAGCCATAGCAGAAAACAGTCTGGGGATATTCTGCAAAGATTGTTAAGAGGTTACTTGTGAGCTCTCTCTCTCTCTATATATATATATATATATTGTAACAGTCAGAATCGTCTATCTCGCTAACACACTGCAGAATTCAAACCCCAGACACGAAACTGAACATTCTAGGAGGGGTTGCCTTCTAGATATACTAAGTTCGAATCTAAAGCCCAAATTTCACAGCGCCATCTACGTGACAACGCATCTGATGCCACTACTAGTATGACCTTTGACCGGTGCCTGGTGGTCAGGGAGAAACAAAAGACTCTATACTAAAAGAAGTTTGGGTGGCTAATTAACGTCTATGGATTTACAAAAGAAATGCAGAAAATATATATATAGACCGAGACAGTGATAGGAATCAAATAAAATAAGAGATCAAATTTAGTTTTAAATAATTTCACAAAATTTATTCATAAAATATATATATAACGCCACTGTCTGCTTATATGAGACAGGGACGCATATTAAATAATTGTGGGCATTATATTTCAATAAATGACAAAAAGGTTTTAAAACAAAGTGATATATTCTATTCCTCGGGCTAATAGCATTACGATAATGTGCTTGACGAGATAGGAACATGTGCGAGGTGCTTTGAGCAATTATACAAGTTTAAGAAAATATTTGAAATTAAGTGTTATAAAATATTTATTGATTTCGAGAATAGCACGGACAAAAGCTTACTAAGCAACAAAGTGGGAATGTGATCAAAGCATTTATTTGAGAATAATAATAATAGAGTTGCATTGGGAGGTCAGTATTGCTGATAATGAATTTATTAAAGTTGGAGGGTGTGACACGTTTAAGTCATGGATGCTTTGTAAAATAAATATAAAATAAAACAATATTGAAGATCCGGAATAATTACGGAGGGCATCTCGCCGCTAACCCGTAGGAAAGTATTTTATGAACAGCCGAAACTTAGCGACTGTGTGACGATTGCGTTTAATTCCCAGGTGTGTCATTTGGAACACACTCTGCCTGGAAACTTGCAATAAGCGAAAAGAACGGACTTTGCCGTGTAAAGAATCCTTGGAAAAATAAAACAAAGCGGTCTCAACAACCAATTCATTTACCAGCAATACGAGACTAGTGTATATAAAAACATACTGAATGGGTTTTACTCGGATTAAGAGAAATGCCCAATCAAATTCCCTGAAATTCATTTAAAAGGGTCCGCACATTCTCGACGTCAATGATGAACTTTATAATTAAAGTAGAACACGGTAATTAAAATAGGAAAATGCATGCTTGCGGGTTTGAAAAGTAAGTATAGATTTATATACGCAATCATGCATTAGGGGACACATTTAATCATTGACCTCACACATACTCTCATATTAGATTAAAATCAATAACATGTAGATTTTAAACTATGTGATTATATTATATATTAAAGAATAGAATCGCCCTCGAACGAGTGATTTGCAAGATAATAAAATTGGAAAATTATTTAGAAATTTAAAATATGCCTTAATAGCGGCGTCTTAGTTTCAATAAAGGGAATAGTTCACTCGGTCAAAGACGATTCTGACACATTATCATAATAAAATAAAAGAAAGCTTTATAAATAGAAAATATTAACCCAAGGATAGAGCAAAACTGTTGATTATATTATATTAACACGTTAAAGAAATACATAATGAAGTTATGTGAAATATAAGGAAAACAATTTTAAATAGCTATAGCATGTTAGTTATCACAAGAGCTCTTGGGTTAATTTAGGGTTACCTCTGGAGAAGCATTTAGGTAGATTGATGGTCGGCAGGTTTTTATATAATTTAACAGCAAAATCTGGAAATGTTCATATTTTTGGCAGCAGCAGCAGTTCCGGGGTTCCCTGTGTGATAACTTCCGATGGTCTATGGCAGCAGATGACCATTCCGGAGAGAAATAGCCTTCTTGCACTCTACTCTGTCATGTCAAGATTTACAAATTACTAGAATAGAACTCAGAATGATTTCTCTTAGAAACATTAGAAGAAAAACTGGAGAACAAAAGAAAACCCTTCTTTTTATAGTAGACGTTAACAATAGAACTGCCCTGGAGCATTACAAAAATATATCGGACTTATCAGCTGTAATTAAATCTATCCCAATGTCTAAAGGAATTCAACATTAATTAATTTCTTTTGTTAATTTCCCTGTCGACATTCGGATTACAAACTAGATTTAATTAAAAATTACTTTTATTAATTAAAGAAAACCTTAAGTGGACATCTGCTGTTTTTAGATAAAACTTATATAATATTAACTAATTAAACTATTGTCCCTCATTTATTTTAAAGAAATATTTGGAATGACTTTTATTAAATTAAACGAAAATTATTTTACTTTTAAATTGCAATATTTGAATCTATTTACTAAACGAATATTTACTAAATGAATTTTATTTTAAATCAAAATATATTACGACGGTAATATATTTGTAAATAGATTCAAACAAAATAACTTTAACAATTTATAATTTTGATATGTTTTAAAATGCATATCATAGTGTGTGCGCAATTACGACTTATATAACCTACTTTTTAATAAATCAAAATTATGTGAACATATACATAATCTATAATCTTTTATTTATTTGGGAATGACTTATATATATAATACGAGCATTGTACTCGTGGTTTAAAATTAGGCGGGATTTTCGGTATATAAGCGTATTGCAGACACACTACGATAGATTGGGGTTCAAACTAAGGTATGAGGGTAGGAAATAGGTGAGAAAAGGTGAAACGAAGATCTGCAAAGCAGACCTTACTGTTTCACATTCCCTTAGTGATGGAACAAAAAAAAATTGTTAAAAAAAAAAGATCTTACAACAGGTGTCCACCTATGAAGCCTGCATAAACAAAATTTACAAGATAACCCATAATGTACAGGATATAAATATAATGAAGAAACGAAACTGAATTATATACCCGGATCATATTAATAAATCTACCATCTAGCGAACATTTTCTATTATCTCCCCCCCTTCAACAAAATTTTATTTAAAAAATCTAATAGTTTAACATTGTTTATATCCGATCTCCTTTCTCATTTATCCTGTGACGTGTCCATTTTTTGTTGTTGTTGTTGTTAAAAAAAACTACTATAATCCTGGGTCTGGTGGGTAATACCTGCCTTTATATTTTAATAAGTGCAGTCTCCGATTATCAGGCCTCTTTACCTTGTCTGGCGGTTCTTTAGCCCAGGGACTGAAATCCAGAGTGGTTGTTAATGACTGTAGCTTTAGGCTGTCGCAATTATTTGACTTATCGGGTGGCTCCTTGGCCCATGGGCTGAAATCCAGTGCCATCATTGTTTTCACTATTTCCTTTATTCGATATATTCTTGCTATATCAGGTGGGATATTTTCCTTGTGTTTCTTTAAGTACTTTGATGTTGGTGGTAAGCATGGTTAGCTGGGTTTGAAGCCCTAGGTCTCGTACATTCATTGGCTGGAAATATCTCTGTCTAAATACAGTTGTGGGACATTTTTTGACTTCGTGAAAAATTTTTATGTGATGAAGCTTGGTTAGCTGGGTTTGATATCCTAAGTCCCGTACATTCTTGGCTGGAAATACTCTTTCCAAATAAAGTTTGGGACATTTTTTGACTTCATGAAATATTTTAATGTTGAAGCTTGGTTAGCTGGGTTTGATGTCCTATGTCTGGACGGATCATTTTTTTCATTTGCCGAATCATTGGACTCTAATTTCTGGTTCAGGGATTCATCTGTTAATGACCCTACCGAGTTCAGGTCTGTTTCATCTTTTCTTGGTTCAATGACCCTTTTATCGTTCTTCATGCAGCATTTTTCAAATGCAAGTCGGAGGGCTTTCTGTCCCTCTCTCACTTGTGCCAATTCGTGGATGAGTTTGGCCAACTCTTTACATTCCTCAGCTCTCCTGCGGATTTGCTCTTCTTCCCATCATTTCGCTCTTTCTTCACTTTGCTCCCACATCTCTATAAGATTCCGGAATTGGATCTCATTAGTATCCGTATTTTCCATGGCCTTGGATGATTATCGTGATCGATGATGATGATGACTTTTTTTATTTTATTGCTAACTATTTAATATATCCTAAAAAAAATTTTTTTAACGAATAGGTGTACTTTTAAAACACAATGTATAGCACTGATAAAGAAAATTTTTAAACTGTTTTACGTTGAGCTTACTAAAACTAATACGGTTAAAAAAATACTATTATTATATTTTCCTTGTTTGATTCTCTGCGATTATTACGTTTGACTTCAAATTTTATTAATGGCTAATAGGCTATCTCCCTCTCGGTTCTGTTGGCCTAATTGCTGCTTTTACATTTATCACTAAAACCCCGACTACTACCCTTTTATTACTGCAAAAATTTCTTGTTTAAATCTGCTGCCAACATATATATTTTTAACTGCCCGTATATAAAAAAAATCTCTTAAATTCTATCTGTCAAAATATTTCGCTAACATATATATTTTTAAACTCAAGCAATTTTATTTATATATGTTAACATTCGCTAGATCCGGGTATACTTATTTCGTTCCTTCTTATTTAAGATTAGCATACATATATTTTTATTTACATAATTATTGATCCGATTCACGTCTCATTATTTGGTCTAAGAAAAATTTACACACGTTGAAAAAAACAAATTACATATAAAAGAATTTAGCCTGGTGACAAAATTTATTTTAGAAGTAACTCCGTTTAATGAAATTACCCTTGGGCGCCATGTCACCAGTTAAAAGGATCCATAGACTGTTAGCTTCCCAAAATTAATTTTAATAACTATTCCATTTAACTACGGGCACTCGTTAAAACATTCGCATTTTTTTTATTGATTACAACATTTTATTTTGATTAAATTTCTGAATTCCATACGATAGCCTATTACATATCTAGGTCATTACCGTACAAAATTATTATTATGCTATCTTGCGCATTGAGCCGATAAAACTTTATTTTGATAGAAAATACAATATTTGAAATATTCATAGATTGTCACAATATTCACTTGGGACAATATTTAAGTAATTCACGCCATGCGTATATAGCGTGACTTAAATGAAACAATAAATACAGATAAATACAGATGGCTCGTATCGCACTATAGCAAGTTTGGACAAGTTCTGATTATACAGTATAAGTAATTGAATGCCCGAGTCAAACAAAATATATGAAATATACACGCAAATAGATAATATAGAGTTTGAAAAATATTATATATCAAAAATATAAAGGATTTGAGTGATTAAATACGAAACAAAATGCTAAAATTAAGCTACAGGGATGTGGGTGTTTAAATAATTAAGATCTACAGGGATGTGGGTGTTTAAATATTCGAGGCTCCACGTTTGGGCAAGCCATGGACCCGGAAAAAAAAATACTATGTAACAGTCAGAATCGTCTATCTCGCTAACACACTGCAGAATTCAAACCCCAGACATGAAACTGAACATTCTAGGAGGGGTTGCCTTCTAGATATACTAAGTTCGAATCTAAAGCCCAAATTTCACAGCGCCATCTACGTGACAACGCATCTGATGCCACTACTAGTATGACCTTTGACCGGTGCCTGGTGGTCAGGGAGAAACAAAAGACTCTATACTAAAAGAAGTTTGGGTGGCTAATTAACGTCTATGGATTTACAAAAGAAATGCAGAAAATATATATATAGACCGAGACAGTGATAGGAATCAAATAAAATAAGAGATCAAATTTAGTTTTAAATAATTTCACAAAATTTATTCATATAAATTATATATATAATGCCACTGTCTGCTTATATGAGACAGGGATGCGTATTAAATAATTGTGGGCATTATATTTCAATAAATGACAAAAAGGTTTTAAAACAAAGTGATATATTCTATTCCTCGGGCTAATAGCATTACGATAATGTGCTTGATGAGATAGGAACATGTGCGAGGTGCTTTGAGCAATTATACAAGTTTAAGAAAATATTTGAAATTAAGTGTTATAAAATATTTATTGATTTCGAGAATAGCACGGACAAAAGCTTACTAAGCAACAAAGTGGGAATGTGATCAAAGCATTTATTTGAGAATAATAATAATAGAGTTGCATTGGGAGGTCAGTATTGCTGATAATGAATTTATTAAAGTTGGAGGGTGTGACACGTTTAAGTCACGGATGCTTTGTAAAATAAATATAAAATAAAACAATATTGAAGATCCGGAATAATTACGGAGGGCATCTCGCCGCTAACCCGTAGGAAAGTATTTTATGAACAGCCGAAACTTAGCGACTGTGTGACGATTGCGTTTAATTCCCAGGTGTGTCATTTGGAACACACTCTGCCTGGAAACTTGCAATATACGAAAAGAACGGACTTTGCCGTGTAAAGAATCCTTGGAAAAATAAAACAAAGCGGTCTCAACAACCAATTCATTTACCAGCAATACGAGACTAGTGTATATAAAAACATACTGAATGGGTTTTACTCGGATTAAGAGAAATGCCCAATCAAATTCCCCGAAATTCATTTAAAAGGGTCCGCACATTCTCGACGTCAATGATGAACTTTATAATTAAAGTAGAACACGGTAATTAAAATAGGAAAATGCATGCTTGCGGGTTTGAAAAGTAAGTATAGATTTATATACGCAATCATGCATTAGGGGACACATTTAATCATTGACCTCACACATACTCTCATATTAGATTAAAATCAATAACATGTAGATTTTAAACTATGTGATTATATTATATATTAAAGAATAGAATCGCCCTCGAACGAGTGATTTGCAAGATAATAAAATTGGAAAATTATAAATTTAAAATATGCCTTAATAGCGGCGTCTTACTTTCAATAAAGGGAATAGTTCACTCGGTCAAAGACGATTCTGACACATTATCATAATAAAATAAAAGAAAGCTTTATAAATAGAAAATATTAACCCAAGGATAGAGCAAAACTGTTGATTATATTATATTAACACGTTAAAGAAATACATAATGAAGTTATGTGAAATATAAGGAAAACAATTTTAAATAGCTATAGCATGTTAGTTATCACAAGAGCTCTTGGGTTAATTTAGGGTTACCTCTGGAGAAGCATTTAGGTAGATTGATGGTCGGCAGGTTTTTATATAATTTAACAGCAAAATCTGGAAATGTTCATATTTTTGGCAGCAGCAGCAGTTCCGGGGTTCCCTGTGTGATAACTTCCGATGGTCTACGGCAGCAGATGACCATTCCAGAGAGAAATAGCCTTCTCGCACTCTACTCTGTCATGTCAAGATTTACAAATTACTAGAATAGAACTCAGAATGATTTCTCTTAGAAACATTAGAAGAAAAACTGGAGAACAAAAGAAAACCCTTCTTTTTATAGTAGACGTTAACAATAGAACTGCCCTGGAGCATTACAAAAATATATCGGACTTATCAGCTGTAATTAAATCTATCCCAATGTCTAAAGGAATTCAACATTAATTAATTTCTTTTGTTAATTTCCCTGTCGACATTCGGATTACAAACTAGATTTAATTAAAAATTACTTTTATTAATTAAAGAAAACCTTAAGTGGACATCTGCTGTTTTTAGATAAAACTTATATAATATTAACTAATTAAACTATTGTCCCTCATTTATTTTAAAGAAATATTTGGAATGACTTTTATTAAATTAAACGAAAATTATTTTACTTTTAACTTGCAATATTTGAATCTATTTACTAAACGAATATTTACTAAATGAATTTTATTTTAAATCAAAATATATTACGACGGTAATATATTTGTAAATAGATTCAAACAAAATAACTTTAACAATTTATAATTTTGATATGTTTTAAAATGCATATCATAGTGTGTGCGCAATTACGACTTATATAACCTACTTTTTAATAAATCAAAATTATGTGAACATATACATAATCTATAATCTTTTATTTATTTGGGAATGATATTATATATATATAATATGAGCATTGTACTCGTGGTTTAAAATTAGGCGGGATTTTCGGTATATAAGCGTATTGCAGACACACTATGATAGATTGGGGTTCAAACTAAGGTATGAGGGCAGGCAATAGGTGAGAAAAGGTGAAACGAAGATCTGCACAGCAGACCCTATTGTTTCAATATATATATATATATTGAAACAATCGATTTTAGTTTAGGATCTAGTTTCACTGTTCTACCACAACCCACATTTCACCATACTTTTTTTTTATCATATGTATATAATCTATACATATATTTCTGAGAAGTGTTACAAATATAAATTTTAAATAAAAATTCTTTAATTATTTGGATATTAATGTCATTAGATGTGACTCAGAGGTATACATATATTAATTGAACTTATATATATATATATATATATATAAGTTCAATTATGCTTATATATATATATATATATATATATATATAAGCACAAACAAATATTGTAAATAATTTTGTATTTTTTTTCTTTGATTATATCTTATTTATTTTGTAATTATTTTTCATTATAAAACTACATAAAAATTCAAGATTGAAGATGCAATCACTGACTGTCCAAAAATAATTAAAGGGTGGGAACATTATTTTGTTTTATAATTAAAAAATTTTTTAAAAATTAAAATAAAATTTAAAACAAAGCTAATTGATTTAATTAGCTGTTAACATTTTTATCAAATCTATTTCCCATTTGGAAATTGATTTGAATTTATTTTTGGACAGTTATCTTGAGATTGCATCTCCACTAACAATAGAGAAAATATTTCTATAAATAAAGATTAATTAAGAGTTAAGAAGTTTAATTAAAAACATTCTTTGAATATCTCAAAGTTTGTATAAATAGGGCCAAAAATCTATTGTGTCAGAGAGTTTGGTCAATAGTCACTAACCAACTTCACGTCTGTTTAATTTTGAGGGGCCTAAATCACCTTCCCCTCTGTCTTCAGCCTGACTCTTCACTATGCCATCAAAGAATGTCGCCTGCCACAGAAGATTCATCAGTACTTCATTCCATAGAATGCTGAGGTAACCAGCCCAAAGTCATTATAATCATATTACCTAAATTCTGACCTGTAACTTTTTTTAAATTAATGTTTTCTGTATATTTAATCTCTTTTAACTTGCACATTGATGAGTATGTTAAAACTAATAATTATCTCCTTGATATCGATTCTCTATAACCTAAAGTAATCTTATTGTAAACTATTTTGTTCAACTCATGCTTCTTACCTTTTTTATAATTTAGTGCAGTTATAATTTATTATAAATGATATTTTTATATTTTTCATTTAATTTTATTTGTAAATGTGTATTAAACCCAGTCTTATAAACTTCTTCTATATCCCACTGTGGAATAAAAGGGGGCAGAGGATTAATGAGTTCTTGTTAGTTATTTCTAAATAGCTCATAAGATTGGGTCTATATTTTAAATGAATACATGCTTTTAAGTAAAAATTTGATAAATTTATACAAAATATATAAATACTTTGCAATCTGGGGTGGATATTGGTGTCCATTAAATTTATTAATTTTCTTATTGATCATAATTGCCAAAAGGCTGGTGCTTTAAGTCTATTTTGTTATTTGCACTTTTAAATGCATGAATTTTAGTTTTTTTTATATGTTAAACAAAATAGTATTGATTTAAGAAAGGGGAGCAATGCACGCTTCATTAATTATAGTTTTAACTTTTGATAAATGTTTATCTTACATTGGTCATTATTTTAGCATATCATTATGTATTTGTTAAATCCTTTAAGGCTTTATTTTAATATTTAAATTCAATGACTTTGTATTCTTATGATAGCATTGCTGGCATATGTCAAGTTATTAATAAGCCACATAGGGTTTTGATCTGATTCACCTGTACCTCATTCCAGGAAATCACGATTGTCTTCATTCATCATTCTTCTCCTCCAAGTATATATTTATATACTGCTTTGATTCACCTGTAACTCATCCCAGGGACTTGAAGCCTTCCATTTTTGTTATTGTCCTCATTCATAACAGAAGTCTAATTCTACTTCTGGAACAAGTAGGTCAGTGTAGTTGTTACTGTGCATGGACTTACCATAAACCGGATCTATAGCAACTTTCCTCTTTCTGTACTGCTTTAGCATGAAGCTGGTATACCACCTTAATAATCAGAGAATGACCTTTTCTTGGACAAAGCTACCATTTTTCTATCACTCACTGACAATGCTATCAAACTGCAATTTCATATAGTTCATTTTTCTTTTAGCCTGTTTGACAAAATAAATCGTAATGATATGTGATAATGAAATGCTTTTCTCTTTGAATATTTTTTGTTGGAGTTTTAGATCCAGCTTCTTATGAAGCTGCCCTCCCCTTTAGTGAAATAAGCAATTCCCATATTTATAGAGTTTTACAATATCTGATAGTTAAATGTTGAAAATTAATAATAAATAAATGTTTTTAAGTATATTTTGATCACAATAACACTGTTGTAAATAAAGTCCATAAATGAAAATAAAGTTATGTATCCAATGCCAAGGGCATTTCATTAAAGCCATACAAACAGCACAACTCTATTATTGTCATATCTTTATATGTGTTTTAATGTATAAACATCTACCAATCACCCAGATAAATTTGTTTTTGTAACATTGAATAAAATCCTATTTTTAATATACGTTCAGTATTGTAACTGCCGCACTAAATTGATATCTATTAAAAAAAATAATTGTATAAAGATTGCCAAAGATTTGTAACCAAAATAATAGTTTAAATGCGTGAAGTTGATTACATATATAAAATCTTGAATTTTTGTCAAAATAAATATTTATGTTTTTAAACTTAATCCAGTTGCTTGAATCTTCTTAATAATATTTATATTTATGCATGTTTTTAACTTATATCTTGGGTTCACTCAATCTCTTATCATAATCATCATCATTAGCTGAGTTCTCATGCAAAACAATGTAGCACCAGGCCCAGAAATAATTACTTTATGTAATATCACCATAGGTATTGTCCATAGTGTTATAGATTTGGGGAATGGGCAAACAGGTTAGAATTCATGATTGCTCCTGACCTGTGTATCTTGGGCATGATTGGATTTAGGGTACTTTTGCTCAGATTCTAAATCTTGTTGGATGGGCATACATTCTTGACTGGTACAGTATATATATATATATATATATATATATATATATATATATATATATATATATATATATATATATATATATATATATATATATATATGTGACAAATATTTACTTTATTAAGTACCAAATTAAACGAATGTCACAATGAACTAATTTCTTTTATTTAATGAAAAGTAAAAAACTAGTTAAAGAAATACTTCATATATATCAACAATGAGTTAATTATCAATGTGTTGTACATCATGGATTAAGATTTAGATTTAGCAGACATAGTGATGACCTAATGTCAAGCCAATATCTAGGAAACTGAGTGTGAAAAATTGAATTAAAATTATTTTTTAACTACAACTAATATAATGCACACAATAATAGATAGCCATAACAATAGAAAAGGAAATGAAAAAGATAGTATACTAAACCCTTAGAAACTAATTATAGTATAAAAGCAAACCCAGGTCATTTTCATTGTCTTTTGTTATTTTTCAAATGATGTAATAATTGTATAAAGCCAATATCTTAAGATCAAATGTTTGAATACTAAAAAAATGGATGTCATGTTTGAATATTCCATTAAATCTGTATAATTTTCATAGTGCAAAATTACAAGAAACTACAACCAATGTTTAAATAGAGAAAAGTTTGATAAATTTGTGTGGTTTGATAAAAGAACCAAACTGATTTTAAATTGATATTTTTAAAAAAACTGCACTATTATTCAAACATGGAGAAAAAATAAATAGAACATCACCAGCATTTATATAAATGGTGAAGTAATTTTTTCTTATATAAGCTGTTAAACACCAAATAGAAAATCAAGAAAAATTAAATCTGTTATAAACTGTTGTGGAATGTATTCTGTTAAATTAATTATGCCATAGAACTGGATTGCTACTGACCCAACCCTGGAAGTATGATGATTTAATTTACTTACCTGTATAATGCCTAAAGAAACACCAAATGTTCTGCACAAAATATCTAAATGAATCGAGAATGAAAGCAACTGCAGAAAATGGAAAAAACATAATTTCATGTGTGTTGCCAAGGAATTATAACAAGTGATGAATGACTTACTGAAGTAGAGTGATTCTAAGAGAGATAGTCTGTATCCATAAAATACACTATTGCCAAACTCACAGATATTATCCAAGACAACCTAAAAAAAGTTTTGATTTTATTATGTATTTTTCTTTTATATATGTTTATAAAATTCTAGTTTTATTTTACTTCCACACTTGGAAATATACCTACAATTTGGAAGAGTCCATTATCAGTGAAAACAACAAAATGAAGGGGGGGAATTATTAAGTTAGATAAAAAAATTACATTAAATAAAGTTTAAGACAGCTTTCCCTCTGTAGTGACTTGATCATCGTTACCATCATAATGTGGAATAAGATAAGACTTTTGATATTATTCCATATTAAGCACATACACTTATTATAGAACAGAGTTTGTGTTGTTTGTTTTTTTATTGTTAACTAATATTCATTTATATTTATTTTTTCAGTATAAATGGCTAACCTTCTTGTACAGATATTATTTTTTATCAACTATAGGGAACCATACATTGGTAAGGAATCCCTAAAGAAGATGGAACATCAATAACTGGAATTGGATGATGAGACTAATAGACATACACTTGTATGATATTGTAAATTAGAGAGTTAGCTTCATGGTTGATTTAATGATGACTTTTTAATTATTTTTACTTGCTTTGTAAATAATTACTGCCATGTTATGTATCTCTACCATGGGTAAGGATTGGAAGTGAACACATTTAATCATTGATATAATAGAAATACGTCATTGACATGCACAATTATATTGTTTTATCATGTAAAAACATTAAAAAAAATTGTTTTATTATTTAATAAACATTGTCAATTTGATTTAAATTAAACTGGTCTCTAGTTTATCAAAATTATTTATACATTCATCCACTAACTTATAACCGAATATATACATACACACATTTCATTCTTATATAATAACACAGTGATATGTTTGGATGGATCTTCAAGCCAATTGGAACCTGTATAGAGGTATGATAGTTGCTATCTAGTGTAAATTCACCCCTGAAGAGCCAAAGACAGATTTCTCCTGAGTTTGAATACTGAGGCATAACAGAGCTTGAAAGAGGGGTGAGGTATGGATGAACTAGCCCAAATTGTATCTAGCTTAATGTGAAAACTTAGAGTTATCCCATTGGAGGTGGATATAATCATAGGTTATGCACTTTATCACACCATTCACAGCATCCTACTAGAAGACCCTAGGTCTGACAGTGAAATGCATTCCTCTTCTTGTGGTGAAAACCTGGACCATTACAATCTTAAATAGATAATTTTACTTTTGAAATACTTTGCCCATTTAAGTTTCCCATTGTATTTATTCTCATATCTTTCTAATGAAACTATCAATATTGTACTTTTTAAAGTATCTTCTTAAAATAACAGTTTTAAAAAAGTTACTAAGATTTATTTAACTTACATGACTAATTCAACAATGAAACAATTTTACAAGAAGGGAACCTCAAATATTGTTTTCTATATATCACTTGTAATTATGATCTATCCATATACTTTGTAAGAGCTTATGAATATTCTTACATGAAATTTTTGTAATGTTTTTATATTCCAAGATAATATGTTCAGATCTCACTTCCTTGCAGTATAATAATAATGGCACTATGTATAACTAATTTACTTGTAGTAATTATATCCTACTTCTAATATATTAAATGCAAAATCAGCAAGTCTGTGATGAATTCTAATATCCAAATATGCATTTCTGTTTAAAAAACTACTAATACATTTGAAAGGATTTACAGTGTAAATTGATAACATGATAGATTAATTGTTTCTAATAACATTCTGTAGATTACTTTTTAAATTGATATGAATAGCACAAACATCTCTAATATATATATATATATATATATATATATATATATATATATATATATATATATATATATATATATATATATATATATATATATATATATATATTATTATATATATATATATCCTACCATCCAGCCTGTATTGTTAATTTATGCTTGTTTTATTAAAATGTCTATAAACTATTACAAAAACAGTTGTGTCATAACAAAAAAATAAAGATAAAAATACTGTCTTGTTTACACTATTCAAATCATTTTTAACCATAAATGATCTATTGCAGAATGAAGATCTTTTCAAGTTTATTGCAGTTTTTCCTATCTGTAGCTTCCTTTTTTTACAATATATCAGCAAACTTCTTTATTTAAAAAAAGTCATTATACTAGTTTGTACTTTCACTCATATGTTTAGTTTTCAATCTCTTATTGTTATTTCTAAAATACATCCTCATACTTTGTTGAGTTGTTTGACATTTCAGAATAATTCATCTTTTAAATGCCAAAATCTCACTTCCATAAGAGAAAACTGGTAAAACACATCTATTGAATTTTTTTTCAAAGATATTGACATATTTTCTTATAATATTAAATTATTTTTACCAAAAGCATTTTATTCAAGATTAATTTCTTTCATTATGTTTTCAACAATATTTTCAATCTGACTAAGGTATTCCTACTATAATTCACGATTATTAATCTTTATTTTCTTTTTAAAAAAAGTGTTTTGGACATTCTTTAGACTTTCTAGTAGATATCTTTAGTTGTTTCAATCTGATAACCATTACAAAATTTCCCGAAATTCTAAAGAATGTTCTGTAAAAGCAAGATCATCTATAAAATCTAGATAACTTAACTAATCTTCATTTATCCTCTTTACTTTAGCTTCTCATTTAATTCAAAAAATACTTCTCACAAAACTGATTTAAATTTTTTTGGAAATATATAATCACTCTATTATACACTTTTCTCAATGCTAATACTTTTACTATCATAAAATCTAATCAGTGCTGTTGCATTTTGATAAATATTGTTCAGAACATGACAATATCCTGAGTCTATATTTTAATAATCCCAAACTTTAATTGTTATGGAAATGTCTAAAATCAAATAATCTTTCATAATTTGTTTATCCAAATCATAATAGCAATTCATATTCATTTGTCTTTTTATAACTTCCCTCAATATTCGAATGTAATCCATTTTGCTAAAGCCAATTTCAAATACAGCTTGTTCATTTAGTTGATTTGAATCCAAAGTTGATTGATTTGCAAGTTCTGTAACATTTGATATATAATTTTGCCAACATTTTTATTTTAATTTTTTATCTGCTTCTTATAATAATAAGTCTGTCATTTGTTAGAGATTTTCTGCTTCATTCAAAATACTTGGCAATTATGTAATAAATTAAGGGAACCTTTTTTCTTTCTTATTATTATATATTTTTTGATAGAATTCTTCAATATAATTTGTAATGTTGTCTCTCGTCAGTTATAATTCCACCTTTTCTTAATATTACTGAAATAACACTCCTTCCAATTCCAAAATATTGTTTAACACCTTTGAGATTTTTATTCTTTGCTACAGTTTTTCTTCCCATTCACAAGTAAAGTACATATTTATTATTAACTCTTCTTTTATATCATTTTACAAAACTGTTTTTTAACGGAGCATTAAAAAAAATTTCACCAAAAAAAATTTCACGTTACGCGTTTTTCCGTATATTATCTTGTTTCAATTTAAAAAAAAAAAAAGTGTAAATTGAAGCTTTTTGTATTAGCAATATTTCTAGCAATTTTTAATGGTATCAGTCATTTTTTGTTGATTTCAGTCAAATATGAACCATTTTTAAATTTGCATATTTAATTTTTGGAGTACTTTTGTTGGTTAAAAATATCAACTGTTAATACATCTTTCTTAATAATTTTGTCTCTATTTTTTTATTAGCACTCATCTTATATCTCACTAATCAATGATCCATTGTATCTTTTAAGAACACAATATAATCAAATTTTTCTGTATTTTCATTTGGATGCTCTCATGTATATTTCGGTGCTTTTTTCTCAAAAAATGAATTCATTACATACAGTTTTTTTCCTAAAATCTCCACAAGTATGTGTTCTCTCTTATTTCTATCATCATAACTAAATTTAGGCACAGCACTTTCATCTTTCAATTGTTTACCAATTCTAGAGATTTTTTCATGACAATTTTAAAATATTTGTTCTTATCAAAAACATTTTGTACATTCATATAAAATTATCTACTTTTTTATCACAATGAGTTCTTGTTAAGACATAAACCTGAATTATCTGCATTTGGTATCTTACATTAAATTTAATAATTCTATGTTATATCATTGATCTCCACAATGTTGTTCTTCCATTTTTTATTTATAATAAATTCCACTTCACTTGTATTTCCATTATTTGTGTGTTTGTAATAAAGTACATTGCCTACTTTTCAAATCAATTGTCTCTTCATCCCCCCCCCCCCAATTTCACAAAGATACACAATATCTTATTTAATAACATATAGTTCCATCTTTAAGCAATCTTTTTTTACTTAAAAGTAATCTGAAGTTAATTAAAATGTTATCATTGAATGGTAGCCTGGATCCACACTGATTCTTAGAACTCCTCTTTGACTTTCATTTACTGTTTTGATTGGTGACTTTACGACCTCATAGAAATAAAGACCATACTTTAATTTTACCTGTCATGATCACATATAATTATTAAAATGAATCATTTCACAGACATTTACTCTGCCTTCAAAAAAATTCAACTGATATTTCAATTAAGAATTATGAAGAAACTGTCAAAAAAGATCTTAGTGTTTTTTAATTTAAGCTCAGAAATAAAAAGCCAATATATTCACCATATTGGTTAATATATGCCAGTGAGCTGCTCATACATGATTGTTTACAATATGAATAACCATCTTGAATTAACAGCAGCAATGTAAAAAATATGTGTCATGGCCATTATGAGTTTATCCTCTCAGTTTTTTTAAAACCCCAAAGAGAAAGTAAATAGTTTTCTTTCAATTAATAGCAAACCTCATTCTGCAGCCATCATGCTTAATTAATTCTAGATTTTTTTCAACTGTATTATATTTTTCAACAGTATAATAACTTTTTCTATCATTTCACCATGGGTAGATTTTTTTTTTCATTTTATCATGTAGAAGCTTCAAACTAAAAATAAACTTTGATGGACAACTATATACTTTTAAACATGACACTAACCTTTCAAAACAAAGCAAAATGTTCCATATAGTAGTGCCATCTTGTGCTAACAAGAGCAATCAATGGACGCCAGAAGGCTTATGCATAAATTCCCTATCTAGTGTCTACTCATCTAATATCCCCAGACTAGTTTCTGGCTTGTGGCCTTCATCAGTGAGGAGCCTTGAATCTGAGAGCACTGCACCTAGATCTTAGGATCTAATGCAACCCTCCAGCACCCACCTTTTAACTCTATTTAACTACAAAACTATGAGAATGAAATTGAAAACACAATTAATATTTTCAATCCAAGCTCAATAGCTTACATAGTCATATGGGTCTGAACTCAATTCAGCACCCATACATTTTGGTGTCTATGGCTCTTTAACAACCATAGCCACCACTATCCTATTAGGCAGGATTGGTGTTAAACCAATTGTTATTAAGCTATTCAAAACAAAGCAAAACTCTCCATATAGTAGTGCCATCTCGTGCTAACAAGAGCAATCAATAGATGCCAGAAGGCTTCTGCATAGAATCCCTATCTAGTGCCTACTCATCCAATATCCCCAGACTAGTTTCTGGCTTGTGGCCTTCATCAGTGAGGAGCCTTGGATCTGAGAGCACTGCCTTCTGGCATCCATTGATTGCTCTTGTTAGCACAAGATGGCACTACTATATGGAGAGTTTTGCTTTGTTTTGAATTGTTTAATAACAATTATGTGCTAGTATGAGATAGTGATCATGTGATGTTTAGTGGTTTAACACCAATCCTGTTTAATAGGATAGTGGTGGCTATGGTTGTTAAAGTGCCAAAGATACCAAAATGTATGGGTGATGAATTGAGTTCAGAGCCATATGACTATATAAGCTATTGAGCTTGGATTGAAAATATTAATTGTGTTTTCAATTTTATTCTCATAGTTTTGTAGTTAAATAGAGTTAAAAGATGGGTGCTGGAGGGTTGCATTAGATCCTAAGATCTAGGTGCAGTGCTCTCAAATCCAAGGCTTCTCACTGATGAAGGCCACAAGCCAGAAATTAGTCTGGGGATATTGGATGAGTAGGCCCTAGATAGGGATTTTATGCATAAACATTCTGGCATCCATTGATTGCTCTTGTTAGCACAAGATGGCACTACTATGTGGAGAGTTTTGCTTTGTTTTGAATTGTTTAATTACAATTATGTGCTAGTATGAGATAGTGATCATGTGGTGTTTAGTGGTTTGACACTAACCTTTCAAATAGTTATATACAATATTTTGATCAACAATATAAAAATCACATTTTTATTTCTGAAAGTTGTTTGTCTTTTTGATCCTTTAAAAATCTTATTAGGCTATTGGTTACCATTCATTTATGAATGAGAGAAATCCCCCCCCCCCACAATTTTTTTTCTACAAGAGACAACAATGATATTCGATAATAATTATGCTGCTTTTTCTAATCTCATTATTTTAATAAGTTGCAATAATAATTGCGTTCTTAAAATCAGGTGGTGCAACTTCATAGTATAAGTATTCTTAAAAATAATCCAAAAATGATAAAATTAAAATATTACCATTAGTCTTTAAAACTTCTCATCAGATTCTACAGCCGTTCCATTTGTAAGACTGTAATGAACTGCTTTAACAACATTAAACTACACAATTTTTTTCAAATCTAAATGCGTAATAGGATCAAAACACTATTAAAAGTCATCATCTTAATTCTTTCATCATTAGCCCAAGGATATTGAAAAATGTCATAGAACCTGTAAAATATCATCATTATTATAAAAAAAGTGTGGTTCACATGCCATTTCTATGTATCAATAAAAGGGTTTAAAGTGACCACAGTTATTAAATTGCTCCCCATTAAGTTTTAATTGACAAAACATTTCCATGTCTTTTGTCACTTATTTAAACTTCTATTTCTGAAGCTCTATATTGTTTTTGAAGCTCCACATTCAATTTATTATTCTTCCAAATCTCAAATTCAAGTCACATAATAAATCAATTGCCAGAAAATAGGCAGGATTATTTTCTTTAATGACCTACAAAGTAGATTTATTTGTATCCACAATACATTTATTTAAAAAAATGATATCTTAGTAACATAACAATATTAAAAATCCAATTTGACAATATTAATGTTTTAAAACCAGTTGAAGTATGGATAAATATAACTTCTATGAAATAGGCATCAAAATTTACAAACTAAAAACTTGCAAATATATTGAATTGAGAACAATTTTTAATGCTACTATTATATTTGCTTTAGAAAATATTATTATGTGGTCTGTCAATAATATTTACTTATAAGACATCATTTAATATTATTATTTTTTTCTTAAACAACATATTCAGGTAAATCAAACCATGTGTTGTGCAAACATCCATTCTCTTTGAATCCACATGCACATTAAAATATTCGAGAAGAAATGTTAATTAGGAATATTAAAATAATAATACAACATAGTAAAGAGTAAATATTTTTATTTTAAATTCTTTGATTTTGATGTTGTAATTAAATGGATCGTAACAGTATACCAAACAAGTTTTAATAAACCAATTATTGATGTATCCAATACTTTCAAGTATAGAAAATACCAATTTAGATCCAATGTTACATTATTTATTTTCACTTAATGGTTTTCCCTTTTAAAAACATGTAGTCATATACATATTTAATTAAACTTTCAGAGGAAAAAAGTTTTTTAAATAAGAAAGGAAGATAAATTTCATAATGAGAGTTAGATTAATCTTAAGTTTTGCAGTTCTTATGTATTATCCTCCATTTAGATCTTGAAGAGTTTACATTAAACAATGTTTATATATTCAATATACATAAGTTTAGATAAAGATTAAAATTCAATAAATTTATCATACCCATTACCTTGTAATTTATTACAATCAGTATAGCATTAATGATTTTATAATTATTTGTTTTGCTTTAAAGTGCAATCTACAAAGCTCTATGAGTTAATCCATTTTTAAATAATATTTTCCTGGTTTCCATTTTTAAATAATATTTTTCTGGGTTTTTTTTTTTCGCTTCCATGATATTCAGACATATTTCTCAGTAGTGCTGCCTTATTAAATTAGTATTTGCTGTGTTGAAATTTCTTTTTAAATTAATTCCAAAGGCAGCATTTATTGATTGTATCATTTCATGCAAAGCTTTAATTCTACTAAATCTGTTTTATCATTGCTTTCCCAATACTAAAGATTTATACATAAAAATATATGAATTAAAAGGTTCAGAATAAAAACAGGCAAAACTCTGTCTGTATTGCCATTCAGTGCAAGCCAGAGTAATCAATTGATACCAGAAGACTTGTGCATAAAATCCACATCTAGTGCTACTCATCCAATATCCCCAGACTAGTTTCTGGCTTGTGACCTTCATCAGTGAGTAACCTTGGATTTGAGAGCACTGCACATAGATCTTAGAATCTAAGGCAACCCTCTAGCAGCTACCTTTTATCTCTACTTAACTACAAAACTATGACACTTAAATTGAAAACACTATAATATTTTCAATCAGAGCTCATCAGGTTATATAGTCATATAGGTCAAGAAAGCCACAAGCCAGAAACTAAGTATTGGGATATTGGATGAGGCACTAGATGGGGATTTTATGCACATGCCTTATGGCATCTTTTGATTACTCTGGCTTGCACTGAGTGGCAATACGTATAGAGAGTTTTACCTGCTTTAATAACAGTTAAGAGCAAATATAAGAAATGGTGATCATGCGATGTTTATATGGTTCAGAATAGCTGTATATGTAATTAAAGAATGGAAATATGGCTTTGCAGCATTTTAATTAAATATTATAGTTAATATAGAAACTAATCATGATGATTGAGAAAGAAGACAGTATTAAGCAAATTATAAAAAGAAGAGAATAAAGCCATTTTATATTATAACAGTATTTAGAGATGAACCCATGTGCTAATTTAATCAACAATAGATTTTTAAAATATTTGCTGAAACCCTAGCTTTAATTTTGTTGCATCCAATTGTGAAGTCAGTTTTTTATTCTTTTTTTAAAATTTCCATCTGGATTATTCTTTCTTAAGTTATCTTGTGCTTTTCATGATAATAACTTTCAAAAAAGATTCAGATACATGGCTTCCATTTTTACAGAAATACCCTTGTTTGAATCTTTTTTTATGCATAGACAAAAATCGATAATGATAATCTAAATATTTGCTTCAGTCACTTTATTGCTTTAAGCCTTCTGAAAACTTATCTGAGAATGTTATTTTTGTAGATTTTATAATTGCTTCCCTTGTTTAAATTGAAATATTCATATTTACTACTATGTTACAAAATTAATTTTGTGATTATATTATACACTTTTTACATGAAGTAGAGTAATTGCTCAACTTCATAACCACATGATGTAATTAATGGACACATTGATTCTGGTGCATGTTAATAAAATGCATTATAACTTCAATGCATATATTGAATGCAAAATGAAAGTAACATATTTTAAACATAATTATGTACGTTTTCCGAGTTATTACTTTTTAAATTTATATATTGATATATTGTTTTTGTTTGCTTTTATTGTAATATTTTATCTAAGCAGAAAATAAGATTACTATATGATTGAGCAGCTTTAATTCTGCTTGTTCTTTAATTATATGTTTAATTCTTTGCTTTAGTTTTTCATTTGGGATTAAAAAGACAATTCACTGATAATAGTATGTTAATATCATTATAAAAGTACCTGTTTTTATTAACCCTTTTGTATATATTCATATATATATATACAATAACTAGTTAGTTATTAACCCTTATTGTATATATTCATATATATATATACAATAACTAGTTAGTTAAAAACCATTATTAAATAAGAAAAAAATTTATTGATGTACTAATAAAGTAACGGGTCAAGTGAGCTTTCAGTATTATTCATGACAATAATTTTAAAGAGCAACGATATTCAAATTTCGTACTTTGCATATTCCTATAGAATTCCTCTGATTTGTAATGTTCTCAGCTTAACTTCTCGATAGAAATCATCAATGTCAGTATCTGAAAGAACGGGACTCTAATTGCTAAATAAATTATCAAACATTTCTCCAGTTAATTTTCTAGTTAATCTATCAAATCATATTTGTGACTTTCTGGCTCTATTTTATTGATATTTTTAATAGATTCATCATATAATTCAATATATTCTTCTATGTTATGATCTTTTACAGTCACATTTGCCCCAATAAATGAATTTGCATTTTGGCACCAATAAATGAATTTGCATTTTGTTCTGGAATTAGTACTTACTTGGATATATTCTATGTGTTAACATAATTTAACATATCCATGAAATTCTCTTTATCAATTTCCAATTAAATTTTGTTCAGAAATTCTGTTGGAAGTTTTGTATCAAGACCTATTTTAGGCTTTATTCCAAACAGCTTTATTTTTATAATTTTATTGTATATAGTATTTGTCCACAGAACAAATTGTATTTCATTATCTCTTATACACCCAAGAAAAGAATCTTTAAACTTTGTGTTGTTTCTTTTCTCTGATTCTTTACTTTGTCAGTGTTTGGTTTTCCAATTACCAAAACTAAATTTGGCCAAGAGTAAAAAGTTATTTGATAATTTTAGCTGTGAATTCCCTTTTGGCATCAGATTGTAAAACATGAAAAGCCCTATACTGCTGAAAAATGTCTAATGAATCTTGAGCTACTTTCTTTAAGGCATTTGAAATCAACATAAAGTAAATGAAACTTTATCAGATACTTTTTATAGTATACAATAAATCTGAAATTCCTATTTGGTGAATTTTGAAAATCAAAAAGTTCTATCTGATTCCTTCAATTCATGTCCTTTATAGTAATAGATCTAACAACAATCCCTTTAATGATCTCCTTTTCAGAATTTCTGTGCATCTTTCTCATTGTTTTATGAATTCAGATATAATTTATCATGGAATGTTTTTATAATTTTCCATTATTTTCTTGTGGGTTTTCATCTTACCTTTGTGACCAATAGACATGATATATTATTCAAATTCATTATTCCATAAGATATCATATTCTCTAATAGTGTTTTCTACATCTTCTATTTTTAATGTAGGGATCTAAAATTTAACATTTTTAGATAATTAAAACTTAAAAATATCAATTTATTAAGTTAATAGTGTTGAATCATTATATGATATATAAGTTATAGCTATATAAGCTATAATTATGCATCCAATTCATAAATTTATCAGAAAATGTAATATTAATACTATGAATTGTACAAAATTCTGAACATTCCACAAATTGCACAAGCTGCCTTATTCAGGTTGTGGAATGTGCAAAATGTTGTGCACTCTGTGAATTGTGTGATTTTATAATATATGCATAACATATATATTAAATGATATTCACATTTAATATTGATGCTTTTGTTAATATTTTAACAATATTTGAGTATGAGTTTAAATTTCCAGAAGAGAAAAAAACCCAGTGCCTGTAACCACTCATGCATTTTAAGTATTATTATTATTATTATTATTGTCATTGTTGTTGTTGTTGTTGTTATTATTATTATTATTATTATTATTATTATTATTATTATTATTATTATTATTATTATTATTATTATTATTATTATTATTATTATTATTATTATTATTATTATTATTATTATTATTATTATTATTTCACTCATTTGACTTTTGGATTAAAAAATGCATCTGTATTAAAAAGTATTCTTGAAATGTGTGAGAATAAGTAAATAAATTTTAATGTGAGTATATATTTGAAATTCTAAGTTAAAAAATTTGGAAGTCAATCATTAAATTATGATTGTGTGAACTTAAATATTTTATCAGATATATATATATATATATATATATATATATATATATATATATATATATATATATATATATAGTAAAGTATAGATTAAATCAAACTTACTTGTATTTAATTAATGTTAATCATGTTTTGGACTTTATCTTTCTGGAGAATTTTAATAAAAATATGGATATAATATACCTTTTTAAAGAAGTAATTCTTGTATTATAAATGTTTACATATTTTAAATACGTGTTCACTTTATTATTCTTTGATTAATATTTTGAATTTATTGAAGATATTTGTTCCTCGCCAATATATCATAGTTTGTTATTGTTATGTGGTAGATCAGAGTTTTATGCCATTAGCCATTTTGATCAATATTTTCGAAATTGAATTCAAGTAATATTTTTTTTTAGCAGCACTAAAAAATATTTTTCAATGGACTTTTGATATTTGATATGGTATATTTAAGATATATTGGTACTGTTGCTTTTGATTGTTATGGCAAGTCAAATCTATAAAATTTAACATGTTGATTGAAAATGACTGACTACAATATCTTACATATTTGAATGTAAACTTGAGTAATTACCCCACAATTTTACTAAATTCTGATTTATTTTTATTATATTCCAACATTCATATGCATATTGTACAGAAACACACATATTTTTTTTTTTTTGAAATATATTGAAAACTGTTAACTGTTTGATTAATTTTGCCTGTAAATAGTAGAATATATATATATATATATATATATATTATAATTTATAGTAGAATATATATATATATATATATATATTATAATTTATTGTTTCTGATAACCATTAATAGTGTAAGGATTGATATATTTATTTTTTAAAACTTTAGGAAATTATACTTGAACTCAATCCCATTTTATTGATTATACTTCTGGCAACAAATATAAGAGATAGATCATTTTAAAATCGAATAATGCTTTTCTGTGATTTTCTTTTATAATCTTTTTAATCAAAACTATTAGTTATTTTATTAGTTTATTTTGTTTTTGGAGATAAATATTTCCGAATCATACATAGTTTAGTTCCACTTTCTCTTATGAATACCACTGTGGAAAGGTATTAAAATTTTTTTTTAAATATATATTTATTTGATCTTTATATAATATAATTGTTATTTTACATATATGTAGAAAGAAGTAGATGAGTTCAAACTTGGCTTTGGGATTATTTTTGATCATTTGAAGAATGACACTTGCATTACTCAATATTATTAGGTAACCAAGATTAATAATGTTGTTAAATTAATGATAAATTTATATTTTACACAATGTGTTATTCTAGTCACTTTTAAAAAGGTTCATCAGTAGTGGAATCTTATTTAAGTGCTTTAAGTTTTATATTATTAATTTTCAATGATATGAGTAGAGAGACAAACAACTAAAAAATAATAAAATTCCCTTTTGATCCCAACTGAAAATGCAATCATCCTTGTTTTTGCATGTTTGATAAATTTGTGACTCTCTCTTCATTATGCTCACATATAGTGATGGGCTATCTATTGTCACAGTATATATCATACATAAAAGTGAAATATATGCCTTAATGTTATGTTTTTTAACCAGTAACAACTGGTTAGTCAAAGTAAGAACTCAAAATCAACTTTTCGTAAAAATCAACCTGAATTCACTCCAGACAAACTGGTTCTGACTCAGAGATTCTCAAGAATATAGTTATGTTCACAATGCATAGAACGTGAAACTTTGATCATATGATAAAGTTGCAGCAATGACAAAATCAGAACTCATTACTTACCACTGCCACATTTCCTGAACAAAATCTTCAATATTAAAGTGCTTCTGACCAGGGAGTATGTCACAACAAGACTCTCAACCTTTCTGACTTATGCCATCTGGTTGGCCAGATGTCGCAACAAGTTTACCTTTCCTCATCCCAAGCCTGAAGACACATTAATTTCCAAGCTAAAGGAATTTCGCCATAGGGACAGAATAATCTCTTCCAGATCTTCCGATTTGACAACACGTGGAGCCTGATTAAGCTGGATTAACAACACCAGTAACCACATCAGAACATTTGGTTGCCTGACTAACATGGATAACTATTATTTTTGATTTACAATTGTATCATTATTACATATGGTTTTTTCAATAAAATTATTTATAAATAAAATCAACTTTTCAAAAATGCTCTACTTTTATTTTTGTATAATTATATTTATATATGATTTAGGGTCTTACGGTGAATGATTTTCCAAACACTCAAACGTCCACACGGGGGGTGAGCACACAGGGCATCAGGTTTCACCCAAGACCACATGGTTGGGGCTGACAGGTCACTGGGATCAGACCAAAGTTTGTGTTCATCACTTAATTTTTTCGCAGGATTATATTAAACAGTTACCGCCAGAAAGGAAAACTAACCTATCCAAGCAGGTTCCATTCATTAAAAAGAACGGATCCTACTCCTTAGCATATCAGACCAATATGATGCCAATTTTGTTCAAAGCAGGAGGGTATAATAAAAAAAAATCAGAAGCATTTACATCGCCTCAATAGCAAGGAGGGGTCGCACGCAAGGGAAGGAAATCGTGATCCAAGATCAACGAAGCTGCAACTGGATGTGTCCAATGCTTTGATACAGGGTCACCTCTTGATTGCTCTCAGTTGGACATCAAAACAGATAATCAGAATGGACAACCTGAATAAAGGCAATTCATTCCATAAAGCTACCGTTGGCCCTTCAAGATCCATACCACAAGGTTCACCTTGGTGGTCTTTGTTCATAAACCGACCCCTGATTAAAGGCATCAGCAGGTATTAGCCGAAAAACCAAGGTTTTTGCATACATGGATGACAACGGATTCTTCCATCTGTAAATATCTGAAGACACTTCATTCCATAATACCAATTATACTAAAGATTATAATTCCACAACCTCACAAGTGCACTGGTGCACACCGGTGGAAAACTACCAATTTGAACCTCGTGTTTCTAGGTACTTCAAGTCCAATCAGTCGTCGCCTACAAAAACCACTAAGCAAGCTACTAAGGGGTTCACGGTCAAGACATACGTCCCTACAAGGAAATGCCCTATTAATGAAGATTGGCGAGCAAACACCTGCCAATAAGTCAGTTACCAAATTATTCACCTACAGATTCAAGGCCTGTGGTCAGCTCTTAGGAGAGGTGGACCACGCAATACGCAGACTCAGTTTCACAGAAACAAGATGGCTCCATTCAATACAGACAATCAATTTCCAAAAAGGGCTTCACTTTTAGTAAATCTGGGGAAAAAATACCCTCTATCAAATATTATAGAGACTGTAATACCTACTGACAGACCTCCCCCCAGTAAACACACATGGCTTGACACCATTATTAAACAACAATCTCTATACATCGGGCCTCAATAACAGAGTTTAATAATAAAATCAACATCTGGCAGGTACATTGCCTGCTGAATCCTGTTAATACAGTTTTTTATGCTCACCTAGGGTGCAGCAATCATAAAATCACCTCAATATTTAAATATCTGCTACTGGAGCCAAACTTTTGGATTATCTGATTAAGGTGAATATGGATTCCATGCCAACTAATACATTCTTATACTACAAACAGTTTCTAAATAAAATAGACCCTATTTGTCATGCCTGTTCTAGAGGAGAGGAGTCCTTTAATCACCTGTTAAATGTATGTCCAGGCTATAACAGTATTCGAAGAATTATCTCTCAACACTGCATTATAGCAGTGGATAAAATCCTGGATACAGGGTTGTCTCTTCTCTGGAGACTTACAGTAATCAGGTTATCAATCTTCCTGACATATGCTTTTTGGTACACAAGGTGCAGGACAAAGTTCACACAACCAACACGGATCCAATGCTGTATTTTGCGATAAGCTTAAAGCTCTTCAAGACAAGGATAAGATACTATCCTCTAGATTTTTGTTTAACAATACATGGAGCCTACTAGTATGGCCTACAGACTCTACATGAATGTTGGACCCGATATATCCACATTGTAGTGTATTGTAGAAGAAGTAATCTGTGTTGCAACATGTCAGATTCTTCTAGAGGGGCATTGAATTCATACTACATCTATCCCAGCTGATAAGTTAGCATTATTGGGTCATTCTTGCACTGGCAGGGTGGGCAATGCCAACTAAATAGTACGTATCTGTCATTTTATAACCTGCTAGTGCGGAGAATGGCTCTTGCATACTTTTCCAGACCAAGCCAGCAATGGATGAGCCAACATTTACAAAGTGTTTTATTATGCATCTGTACAATTTTATAAAGTCAATAAATATATTTTTAAATAAGTTTATAGTTTGGAAACAAGTTGGATAACTGCGCAATAGGATATTTCACCACCAAAGAAAAACACATGATAAACCAATATTGCCTATCATTCCTTTAATGAAATTTATTAATTATAATCATACAATTTATCATTTAATAACATCTTGCTAGTTTACATCTTAAATTTAAATCCAGGCTGAATAAAACAGGTGTAAAATGTTTTATTCAGATAAACTTTAATTAATTTAATTAATTATTTAATATTGGTTGATAAATAAATATCGAACTATTCTTAGCTAGTGAATAGTAAACAACACTGAAATTCTTACCATCCTACAATTGGCAAATGGTGAATAAATTTTTCTCCTTTATCGTTCTTTTATGTGGGGCTGCCAAAAAGCGTTTGCTTTGCTGTGAACTATGTAAAGTTTGTTTTATGGCTGTGCTTTTTTTAAAATTTAAATAAATCAAACTGAAACAATTTATATTCTGTATATTAACGATAAATGACTGTACAACTGTTTTTATATGTAAATGCCGGTATTATCATGTTTTCATTATGTTCTTATTTGGTTATCTTTAAAAATAAAATAATTTAAATTAATAATTGACAAGACTAGGTCAGTAAGAACATCTAAAATTACCCATATTGAAGAAGTTATTCCACTACTAGTTCAAATAATACTTTCTCTTTTTATTTTTTTCTGTTCAATTTATTTAAATAAACCAGGACTTTTAAATGAATAAATTTAATCTGCTTGTGATAGTAATTTTAATTTTCTAAAAATGACTTTATAAATATTTGCAATTAGGTCTATTTTAGATAATGATAGTGATACTCCATAATCGAATCAACCAATTCAAATAATGAAAACAGTTTATCGTAAGTAAAAACAAATTAGACGTAATCAGTTACAAATTTAATGCAAAATATAAAATTAACGTTTTTAATCATAATTCATTTATAAAGTTGTAATTTGTTTTTGTATACTGAATTAATTTAAACAATTCAATATACAGTATTATTTTTCAAGCAGGAGATAAGTAAATGTTACATTTTTTAAGTTTTTATATACAATATATACACAGATATTTCCATTTTATTAGATGCATACTTTATTTATCTAGTGTTTTTTTTTTTTAACAATAACCCAAAGATCGATTATTGCATTTTAAATCGATAAAATGCTATTTTTGAAAAATATTTTACATAGTTATTAAATATTATGTTTCAATTACCATTTTTTTTATTTTATCAAGTAGTATTTTTAATTGTCAAAAATGTATAGGCTTCGATACAGCCTTCAGTGAATATATTAAAACTAACCTGCTATGAGGATGAAATCTTTTTGTATTTTTATTTATTTGATTTATTAAATATTTGATAGGTTTTCTAAATAGCTGTTTTCCTATTTTTGTAAATGCTATTCAATATTCAAATAAATGTTGGAATGTGTTTTTCTTTAATATTACGCACTGAATATACAGAATTCTGATATTCTTAATCTTATATTTAGGAATATTTTATTAGGTTATGTCATGCAACCATTTAAAATTTGTGGCATATATATAAAGTCTTTGATTGCTGATATATCAACAAAGCCTATTTAGAATTCTGATTAGTCATATGAATGATGTTTCTGTAGAATGATTTTTCAACTATTAGTTTCCTTTTAGGATACTTATTAAACAGCATATTTATTATTGTTATGCAGAATCTATTCATTCCATTGTTACTCTTTTTTTTTATTATTTCAACTTTCTCAAGCACTTTCACATTTTTAATACACTTGATCAACACATATTACAAGCAAAATAAAACAATTTCAATCTGGTTATTTGCATTTCATCTAAAAGTTTTAGCTTGATCTGATTAATAACTCATTAGATTTTTAGATGTCCATAATAATTTCAACAGGTTTTTGTCAAACCATATTTCAAAATCATCATTATATTTCTTATTGTAGTTTTTAAATGCTCAGATATCATATCCATAGAATGTAAAAGTAATTACTACAATTTTAATTCTGATTTTTTTGTTAAAAATATGCCCCTACAGTTTAAATTTTTTCTCCCAGAATTTTTTGCAACATAGATCAACAATTCTGTAATAAATATCTTAATTTTTGTATCAAAAGAAGCAAAAACAATTGATGATTTCTATATTTCTATATTGGCTTAAAGTCATTTTATGTTTTTGTTATAATTATTGCCTTTTTTATATATTTTCTTTAATTCCAACTTTTTACTCTTTGTTACAGTGTACGAGTTTTGTATAATGTAATCAAACTCATGAAGTAAAGATCTATGGATCACACTTTAATGTTACTTCACTTTTTACTTTATTGTTTGTTTTAATTTTTTTTAACATATGTATTCAGGTTTTTTCCATTTTCACTTGTAAGTATAGTATTAATTGCTAAAGCTGTTTACTGTTTTTCCACCTTACCAAAAGCTACATTTGTATACTTGCTATATTGCATTTTTATGCATATTTATTATAGTTTTTAATTCTATAAAGAGATAACTCATAAAACAGTAATTTATTCTGATATTCTTAAAACATTTCCATTATTTAGTATTGTCTACTAAATAAAGAACTTGGTTATAATCAATATCTGCTTTTCAATTGTCTGTATTTATTGTCATTTTAAAGCAATCAAGTACATTTGGAAGCTCAAAATAAAACTCTAATCTATGCACACAAATATTCAACAATAATCTTTATTGCATCTATATTAAAGAAAATGTTTGATAGTATTCACCTTTGTTATTATTCCTTTTTTATTACAGTAATGTAAATTATTTTCTGTTATAATATGTTGGATTATTTCCATTATCTATCATTAAATGCTGAATGTATAGAAAATTTTAAACTTTTAAAATTAATAACTAGAAATGTTTTATTTTGACATATACTCATTTTTCATTAACACAATTTTCAAGGATGATGAATGAATTATTATAGTGTCTTGATTTATAGTTGTTTTTATATCAATAAAATTCTTTATTTTATCCACTCATCCTAGAGCTATCTTTTTATGGGTCTTTCAGAACTTCTTTAATCTAGTATTTATTTATTATCATCTTATTTAATGACTTTCCAAGCACACTTCTTAAAGCTTTTAATGATGACAATTATTTCTGATTGTTCTCTAACTCATGTATTTCACTTCTGATTCATCCTTCTTAATCTCAAATTAATCTCTTCTTTCTTTATTGTGTGATGTTCAGTCTCTACATTAATCTTCTCTTAAATAAATGTCCATCTCAGATTTATAAATAAGCATGAAATACATTAAAAATATTTGCTTTCAAATTAAATGTGTTTTTATCAAAAGAACATTTAATTGTTCAATTTAATTTTGTTATGTTTCCATATATTTAAAAAATTTTCTAGGGCCATTACAAAAATTAGTTATATCTATGTACTTTGACTCCAATTCTTCATTTAATACTTGAAATCACAAAGTCTAGTTAGATACACAGGGATAGACTGTTGCAGACAAAATCACAGGAGTGAATAGGACCAGGCCCCTTGTGTGGGCAAATGATGCAGTGGAACACCCATGAATCCTTAATTTCCAGCAATTTATGTACAATTCATGTAGTTTTCAAAAGAAATTTATTTTTTAATAATTATAAAAAAAGATGTTTTTTTTTTTGCAGACATCTATTTCTCAGAACTGATCAGGAGACAAATTAAATTATAAATGAATAATTACGATTACTTTTCTTTTATAATGTAAATGCATTTCTTAGCAGATTTTTATATATATACAAACAACAACAACAACAACATTATGATAATTTTAGTAAAACAAAATTATCTCTACTTTTTTATGGGATTAAACAAAAATATGGAATGAAGATTGTCTATCTTAATATATATCTGAGCACTTATAGTATATATGTGTGGGAGATGATAATCTGGAACAACTGATGAGTGCTGGTTTAGCATTATTGGTGATTATTTATCTTTTCAGCATATATGTGCTTGAGTGTATCAGTGTTATTAGATAGAGTGGAGATTGATGGGTCATCTGAAAGTCTGTGCTCATATACCCTATATTAAATATCTTCTGTAGGTTCATTTTATTTTTAAATAATTTACTTAATTAAAAAAAATCCAAAATATACAAAAACCAAAACATATTTTTAGAGTTAAACTCATCCAGTTATATATTGATTAAGATTCTTATATATTTATTTTACTTAAAAACATATCTTTTAGCTAGCAATAAATAATTTTGATTTGAATTATTTTTAGTTTTTTTTTCTTTAAAAATCATTCACATTCATGATGCATCTTTATGTTATACATGACAAGCAGAGAGCTTTATGTAAAAACTGATAGTAAGTCCTATATTATGATTTGTTTGTTTATTTTGTTGATTACATTGTGTCTTGTTTATTGACCCAGATTGGTTTTGTTTTATTCATTTTGTCCTGCTCTGTAGATGGTAAAATATTTGTAAAAATTATAGAAAGAATTAGAAAAATAGCATTTACAATTCCAAAATATTTGTTTGTAATCGCCAATTGTTTAATTATATCAACAATGCATCGTTTTTAGCAGAGCCGAGAGTTTAACGTGTCTATATATATGCTTAAGTTTTCCACATATAAATTAAACTACAATATTATATATAAACCTTGAATTTTGTTACATACATTAAATTATATGTTAGTAATTTAATGCTGTAAATAACTAGTCTATTTAATCGGTTTTTAAACCACAAAACATCATATGATCACCATTTCCTATGCTCACACAAACTGTTATAACAGAGATAAAACTTTCCATACAGTCATACCACTCACTGCAAGCCAGAGTAATCAGTGGATAAAAGGTTTGTGCATAAAATCCCTCTCTAGTGCCTATCCAATATTTCCAGACTAGTTTCTAGTTCGTGACTTTCATTGGGGAGAAGCCTTGGATTTGAGAGCACTATATCTAGGTCTTAGGATCCAAGGCAACCATCCAGCAGCCAACTTTTACTTTTTAGTTAACTATAAAGCTGTAAGTCCAAAATGAAAACTCAATATTGTTTTAAATCCAAGCTTATTCACTTAGATCTAAACTTAGTTTAGCATCTATACATTTTGATGTCTTTAACAATCATAAATCGCCATCATACTATTTTTCAGGATTGATATTAAACCACTAAACGTCACGTTTTCTGATTCCCTATGCTTACACAAGCTGTTATAATAGAGGTAAAAGCCTCTATATAGTGGTGCCACCCAGTGCAAGTCAGAGTAATCAAATGGATGCAAAAAGGTTTGTGCATAAAATCCTTATGTAATGCCTACACATCCAAATTCTTCTGACTAGTTTTTACCTTGTGGATTTCATCAACAAGGAGCTGTGGATCTGAGAGCACTGCACATAGATCTTAGGATTCAATGCAATTCTCCAGCAGCCACCTTTTACCCTTTTAGTTAGCTATAAATCTATGAGTCCAAAATAAAAACAAGTGAATGAACTTGTCCAAATCATTATTGGTTTTTATTTTGGACTCATAGCTTTATAGTTAAGTAAAAAAATAAAAGATATCTTCTGGAAGGTTGCATTAAATCATAAGATCTAGGTGCAGAGCTCTCAGATCCAAGGTTCCTCACAAATGAAAGTCACAAGCTGTAAAGTAATCTGAGGATATTGGATAAGTAGATACTAGATAAAGATTTTATGCATGCACATTTCTTACATCCCTTGATTACTCTGGCTTGCACTGGGGGAGGAGGCTACTGTATGGAAAGTTTTGTCTCTTTTATAACAGCTGTATAAACATGGGGAATGATGATCATGTAATGTTTACTGGTTTAATACCAATCTTTCAAATAGGACGATGGTGACTATGGTTATTAAAGCATCAAAGACCCTAGTTTCTGGCTTGTGGCCTTCATCAATGAGGAGCCTTGGATCTGAGAGCAATGCACCTAGTGCTCTCAGATCCAAGGCTACTCACTGGTTCCTAGGCTCTCACTAGTGATCTCATGCTCCTCACTGATGAAGGCCACAAGCCAGAAATTAGTCTGGGCATATTGAATGAGTAGGCACTAGATAAGGATTTTATGCACAAACCTTCTGGAGTCCATTGATTGCTCTGGCTTGCACTGAGTGGCACTACTGTATGGAGAGTTTTGCTTGTTTTCAAATATATTTGCAAACTGCATTAACATCTACCAAATCTTATAAAAATCCTACAAGCATGTTGGAGTGATCACATGTGTATTTATAATTTGTGCAATTTTGTGATTGTATATTTCAGTGATAGTTTTTCTATTAGCTAAATGTTCTATGTCATCATTTTTCAAAAAAATCTTGTAAGATAGACTGTTTTATTAAGCAATTTAAACTTGTTTATGATATGAAATTTTTCCACAGTTGTTAAGACAAGTTTTCTAAAGACATGTGTACAGGTTAAGAAAATTATTCTAATTGTTTATAATTAGTGTACTTGGACTTTCATATTTTTTTAAAACAATTATATGAAAACTCTGGAAAATAAAACTGGAAAGCATTTGCATCATTTTGGTTACGTTGTTTCTATTTTTGGTAGTAAATAATAATAAAACAGATGTTTAAGAATTACCATGAATATATCAAACAAAAATGAATATAGACCAAAATTGCTTGTAATTATTTTAAATTGTTTTTATTGCTATTTTATTTTAAGAAGCCATGTTTTTTTGACAATTTGCTATGCCATTTTATGAACCTTTCAAAGAAGAATTAATATTTGGACATTTCTTTGACAATTTGTTATGTCATTTATGAATCTTTTGAAACAGAAATTAATATTTAGATATTTTTATTTTAATTAATTATTTATTTATGTATTTTGTTTGAATTTCCAACTTTGGAAATAAATTTACAAAATATTGCCCTATTTCCTCATTCTGCAGCTCACAGTACCGCTATGAATATGAGGCAAAATGCCTCAAAAGTGCTTAGCGTGTAATAATTTCTGTGTATCTTTATAGCTTCTCATTCAAGTGTGTCATACGCTGTGTTAATTTTGTATATGAAATAAATTTACTTAAATTTTTTGTTAATATGAAATATCAAAACATGAAATACAAAGAAGAAAAAAAGCTTTCAGAAAGAATGGATAAGAAATTTTCCTTTTATTAACAATAATTAAATGTTGTTGTGTCATATTTATAAAGTTACAATTGCAAACTACAAAAGTAGCAATTTACAATGATATTACAAAATAAGTCATATCCACGTTTCAATTCAATGTCCACACAATTCAAAATTGTGAATGAAAAACTTAAGTCATTGCATCAGGTCTTCATAAGAAATAAGGACTCTTATTTTAATTTCAAAAATGACAGAGCCAATGAAGATAGGTTTTGATAGCTTAGAAGAAATGGTTAAAGTTTTGGATTTAGGTAATACAAAATTGCATAAATTGATCACACAAGTTCTAAATCATGCAATACAACTGAGCATCATATTAATGAAATTAGAAAAAATATTGAAAATAGTTTGATATGTGATTTAAAAAACTGTACAGTATTCAGTTTGGCTCTCAGTAAGTCTACAGACATTTAGGATATTCCACAATTGGCAATTTTTGCACACTGTGTATATGTAGACATAAATGTGACGGAAGAAATGTTAGATCTAATAGTTCTTACTGTAACAACTTGCAGTATAAAAATGTGCTTGATGAAGTAATGAATATGTTTAACTGTCTCATGATACATTTATAAGTGTTGTGACTGAGAGAGTCTCTGCAATGATAAGAGAAAAACCTTGGTGTTATCGGTCTTTTGAATTCTAATTCTAAAATTCCACATTTTATACCTCTTTACTGCATAATTCACTGTGAACACCTCATAAAAAAGTACTTAAAATCCAAAAATGTGTATAAGATGGTTTTGCAGATTATGAATTTAATTAAAAAAGACAATTATTAAAACAATTATTATGAAAAATTATTTTTTCAATCAATGTTTACGTTTATACAGAAACTGCAAAAAAGACTTAGTTAAACATAAATTAAGTAGATAATTAGCAAAACAAAATAAAATGCTAATATTAAATTGGTAATTAAGATAAGCATCTTTTATAAGTAATAAATAAGTATGTTGACAAAGTTACTAATTACAATTAAAATACATGCCAAGTACTGTTGAAATTGCATGCTATAGATCTTAGTTTAGAAACAACCTATAGTCAAAATACAATATAATTGGAAAGCAACTAAGTTAAATTATATTTGATAATAATATCATTGTACTTAGCATGTGCATCCATTAAGTGCACACATATTAGCATGAATGACTATGTTGTTAAACTCTTCATAACTGGAATGTTTTATTTTGACATATACTCATTTTTCATTAGCACAATTTTCAAGGATGATGAAGAGTTATTATAGTGTCTTGATTTATAGTTGTTTTTTTATATCAATAAAATTCTTTATTTTATCCACTCATCCTAGAGCTATCTTCTTATGGGTCTTTTAGAACTTCTTTAATCTAGTATTTATTTATTATCATCTTATTTAATGACTTTCCAAGCACACTTCTTAAACTTTTAATGATGACAATTATTTCTGATTGTTCTCTAACTCATGTATTTCACTTCTGATTCATCCTTCTTAATCTCAAATTAATCTCTTCTTTCTTTATTGTGTGATGTTCAGTCTCTACATTAATCTTCTCTTAAATAAATGTCCATCTCAGATTTATAAATAAGCATGAAATACATTAAAAATCTTTGCTTTCAAATTAAATGTGTTTTTATCAAAAGAACATTTAATTGTTCAATTTAATTTTATGTTTCCATATATTTAAAAAATTTTCTAAGGCCATTACAAAAATTAGTTATATCTATGTACTTTGACTCCAATTCTTCATTTAATACTTGAAATCACAAAGTCTGTGTTTCATGTTTTTGTTTTCAGTCATTACGATTTCAATAAACTGCATGAAAAATAAAAGAAAATATAATATAAAAATTTATAAAATGCATGTGTATATGTTTTATTTGCCTATATAGAAGAAGCCTCACCTCCTTTTTTGTTTCATAGCATTTTCTCTACCTTTCATTCTTAGTCTTGAATAGTCAGTTATATTTTGTGTGTGTTATAATATATATATATATATATATATATAACATTAGTAACATTATATATATATATATATATATATATATATTACTAATGTTTACAAATTTAAAAGTTCATTTACAATGATCATAGCAATTTTTCTAAGTCTACAGAAACTGAAAAGTGCTGCCTTAAGAATAAATCAGCAGTCTGGAAATCGTAACAAAAAATATCATACTATGATTATTTCTGATATCTAAACTAATGTGATATTCACATGATCTGATAAGTATTTAGTGAAATATGTAAAAGCACTCAATTTATAATTGGAGGATATGTTCTTATAATCAATAATGTAAAATATTGTATCAGAATGCATTGATTCTATATAAAGAATCCATTGAAAATAATAAGATCAAGCATTATTTACAAGTAAGCATTGATTATATAAATAAATTTAAAACAAAGCACTTCGAATAGTTTTTATTATCATTCATAAAATTTTAATCATAAAACATGTAAGAAAATTATTACTGCTAAAAAATCAAATACAATAATATTAAATTTTAACACCAATTTGAAATTCTATCATTGCAATTCGTTATCAATGTTTATCACAGGAAGAATGAAAAATTTTTATTTTCTGAGAAATAAATAGAGAGTTATTGAGAAAGCCTTTTTCATATAAATATTTCAGTTCAATCCAGTGTGTAAATACATATTAATATGCATCCTCTTAATTTATTATAAATGTATTCTACTTTTTCTGAGGTTTTAATATTTATAAATTAAGAATTAAGTTATACTATAGTCATATATATTGAAAATGTTTAAGCATATTAAAAATGCATTTACAGTTAATTACTGTTTACATTAAAGAATATAAAAAACCTATCATACTGCTTTTTGTTTTAGGTTTTAATTGCATGTCTTCCCATTATTAATTAGTAATGAATCTCTTGACCAATAGATGACTGATCAAAAACTGCCAATCATTTATTTCTGTGACTTTATTATTAATTTTGATATCAGTTGCTGATTTTGTCATAGTAATATTTATTTTGGTCATATTTGATTATAACTCCTTTTTTTTCATTATTTCTTTTCCATTTCTAACTATGACAAATTCTGTTTGTGTTTTAACTGAAAAAAAATTCAATTTTTTTTTACTTGTAATAACAAATAGAACTTATGAGATTGATATATATTTTGCAAAATTTGATTATATTTTAGATTTAATCTTGATGCTTCAAAATTTTAATCACTCCAGAAATGCTTATCAAATGATTTTTATAATTCACAAATCCATTTCATAGGGTCAATCTATAATGTACTGCTCTCTTTTATAGCTTCTTTTAATTAATATTTGGATGTAATGTACTAACTATACTTACTTTTAAACCCAGCTTGATTTTTTATTGACTTGAGTTCACTATTCTTTTTAGGCAATAAATAATAATTTTAATCAAGATCTTATATAAAACTATAATTTCTAATACCATTTTTTTCAGCTTTTTAAAATATCATCATTATTGTATTTAGGTATCTAGTATATCTTAAACAATCAGACATTAAGTATCTAAGTTGCAACAATTTCTCTATTTTTTTTATTATTTCTTTTGAAATATTTATTAAAAAAATTATTATTTCTTGAAGCTTTTCTATTTTAAATGATATAATTGCATGTCTCACATCCTCATTTTAAATTTAGCATTTCAAAAATTGTCATATTTATAGAACCTTCTTTGGTTTTACATTATTTATTGTATAAGTTCTACACCCTTTATGATTACATTTCTTTTGAGTAGCACATCTTTTTTGTTTTGTTTTTTGATACTGAAATAATTATTCCCCCTCCCCCCAATATCAAAATATTGTTTAATATTTCTGAGCTTAGTTTGCAATTTCACTTTTCTTATGGCATCATTAACTTTTCTATATTATTCTACATAATACCAAATATTCACTATCTCTAAATGAATCATTTAAAAATAATCTTTTTCTTTTATTCACAAATTGCATTATCCTAATTTAAAATTTATTTGTGAATTGGTGCTTTTTTATATTTTTGCTCTTATTGGTCTTCTGAAATACTAAGTAATCTGACAAATCTATATTCTAAAATGAAATGTAAATTTCATCTTAAACCCAGAAGAATATATTTGAATGCTAATGACATCAAGGATTTATACTGTCTTCTGTAGTAGCTTGTCTTAATTCTGAATGTGTGATTATCAGTTCTGCATTAAATTTTTTAACTATTCACCTTAGCCAAACAATAGTCAAAAATCACTTGTATGAAAAATCAAAAAAATTAATTTGCAAGTATGGCCATCTACTGAGTTGGGAGATATCAATATTTTTTTTCAACCATTACAAATCCACATATATTTTATTATAATATTTTAATTTCAAAAAAATTCTAAGGATGTCAGAATAATTGAAATGTGGTACATAAAAGTCTTTTATCCCACTATGATGACATTGTATTTTTTCTTTGAAGTCTCAAACTTTGTAATATTGCTTCAAGAAAATATTTTAAATGAATGAAAACTTGCCTTTCTAAAAAAATTATTAAGGTTTGTGATTATTTTGCATGATAATTGTGTAATAATTATTAAAAATCAAGAGCATATATTATTACATATTTATTTTATATACAAGTGTTTTATTTTTTTAAATAAAATATTGTATTTTTCTGCGTAAAGTTAACAATGCAAATTACAGGATGGTGATTACAAGCTGTTTGCTCACACATCAGTACAGATAGTTTATTAGAATTTATTGCAATATTGTAAAAAAATATTTAAATTTTTAAACTTTTCAAGCATAATTTGATAGGTTAGTCAGATATTAATATTTATGCATTCACATTTTAAAGACAAATGTCAAATAAAAAAGATTTTGTTCATTTTCTGAAATCAATATGATCCATCAGTTGAATGATGAAATGTTTGTTTTGATTAAAATATAATTTTTAAAATAACTGCAAAATTCAAGTGTGATTCTTTAAATTTAATTCCTTCCAAAACAAAAATATCTATCAAATGTAATCAAATTTATTATAATTTGATACACCTTATAGCAAGTGCAAACCAAAAAAAAAGTCACAGTATAAATTAAACATATATTTTTCCACTTCCATATTTTTGATTTTTTTAAAAAAAAATACATTAATTTTTTTTTTCCTTTACAAATATAAAAGCTATGTCTTTCATAATTTCTGTCTTCACATTCAAATTTATCCATATAATTTTTGACTTTGATCATTTTCCAATTTTACCTTTCAATTCTTTTATCAAAAATTTTGAATGCTGTTTGATTTGATCAAAAGCATTTCAAACTCTCTATTTTTATATATTGATAAGAATTATTTTTTCTCATTACTTGCAGAATAGCCTAAGTGTTAAATAAGAATTTAAATACATTAAAGTTATTAAAAGGTTTACATACATAAAATGATCATGTCACAAATTTAAAATCAAAACATTGTAATAATAAAATAATTGTTTACTTTTTTATTGGGCATAATAGTGAAAGAAAAAAAAAGAAACAATAGTTTGTTTTTTCTTATGTAGTTTTTTTTTATTTTTTTTTTAAAAAAGAAAGGATTAAAATCTTAATATCATTTAAAAAATTTTAAAAGTTATTTAACAATTAATTAAAGGGGATTAGAGTCTTTATCACTTAAGAAATGAAGTATATTTTCCAAATTAATATATTAAGAGAATGTTTTGTTTTTTAAGTAATTGAAAACAACAACAACAAGGACTTTAGATTTAACTCTTTAGAAAAGTTGTTTTCCAAAGTAAGTATAAATATTTTTTTTTTAAAAAAGATAATCTTTCTTGTAGAAAGTAAATCTATTGTTCAAGGCGTAATGCATTAATATCAGGATTGTTTTTTAATAAGGAAAACATAATGAAGGCAGCAGAATTCAGTGGAAGTTCATTAGTAAGTGAGCTATTAGAAGCCCATCTTTTTGAAGTTAAGGTGATGTCCTTTAAATTAAAATTTTTTTTGCTACTATATATAATAGATTGGAGTTTATAAAAATCATGTACTAAGCTCTTGCTAAATTTTGAACATTATTGGCCTAATTGTGGAACCATTTTCTGTAAAAGGAATGTTGGAGGAAAAAATACATGAGAAACTTTCAACAAGTTTTAATACTGATTTATTCAAAACCATGGACATTTCAACTGATGTTAACCTGACAAGAAAATAATTATTAAACTGAAATCTGGAGCTATAAAAAGAAAAATAAATACACGAAAAAACTAAAATGAAAATAACTATTAAACGAAAATCTAGAATTATAGTAAGACGAAGAAAAAACTAATTTTTAAAAAGATAATTATTAAATTGGAAATCTGTGTTAACCTGGAATGAATTAATGATTGAAATGGAAATTGGTAGCAAAAATATATATACTTTTAATGAAAATAATTGTTAAACTGAAACTTGGAGCTACAAAAAGAAAAGAAAAAAAGACAACTGGATAAAAACAACCATTGAGATAGCTATAAAAAAAAATACCCTGGAATCAAAACTTAGACTAAAGTTGTTGTTTTTTTGCAAGATTTGCTAAAAGAGACATTCATCTAACCCACTAAAAAAAGAGGATTTAAAAAAAAAATCCATGGTAATAAAAATATTGTTGATATGTACACATCTTCATTTACAAATATTACTTTGTAATGAAAGTAGTAGTTGAAAATAGTGAATTTTTGTTTTGTTTTATTGAAAAGATGACATTTTTCCATTTATGTGGGACATCCTCATTTTCAAAAGAAGAAAGGGAGAAAGATTTAAGTTAATGCTTTTTTATTTATTGTAAAATATTTTGGAGTTTGAATATTGTAAGGGCATAAGAAAGGAATAATAATTACATGTGTCATATGAAATAATATATAGGGTTGATCAATATGTAAACATTTGGTTTGTCAAATTATCATTTTCTAAAAAAATGTTATTCTTTTATTATTTCTTAATTTTATTAAATAATTACTTTAAAAAAGGTAATAATAATTTCTTAATTTTTTTATTTATATTTTTATTCTTCTGGTTACTCTGTGAATATAACATTTAAAATCAACATATTTCATCTTATTTTTGAATTTTAGAATAATCATTTAGTTTATTGATGACATGTATACTCAAAGTATCAGATGATCAAGAACATTTATGAAGATCAGCATTAATATAATGACCAGCATTTTTGAAGTAGAATTATTTTATAGTTATTTTAGCACTCATGGTGTATGCATGCAGATAAAATATTGATGTTTGCTTTTGTAATATGCCATAAGTTTGGCAGTAGATAGATGATGATTCACCTGATTTTATAGTGTACTTCTTTTAAATTCTGTCACAAAGGATTACTGTTAACTTGATGGTTAATGCTGATGATGCTATGCTCATCACTCATATTATAACTTATAATTATTTATATGGCTACTAATGCTGATTCATTGACTATTTTATATTTGTTGATGACTATAGATAATGATGATTTCTATAAACCATTTAATAGATATTAGGTTTAACAAATAATATACTTAAAAAAGTAATCAAATAATTTGAGCTAAAAGTTTATAATTTGATAAGATTTAAATTTTATTTTCTATATGCTATAATTAAGCAAGAATTTTCTTATTTTATCTAAAATTGGAATGTATTTGTATAAATTACAACCCAAAAAAACTTTTTATCTAAATCAGTTCCATTACAAATAGCAACACAATTGTGAGCCTAATGATGATTGATTTTTGGTGACTAGTACTTCAAAGTGACTACACAATATGGAGCTTAAATAAAGTTTACATTTGAGAAATAGGAGTTTATATATTTTATGGAAAATTAACTATAATAAATGTATGACGAGTTATATATGATGATTGATTATTCAGTGATATGTAATTAATTTATAGACTATTAAATAGTGATGTTAATGTATACATAAAAAAAGTTCATATAATTAAAATAAAACACAAGTAACAAGATTTTTGTTAGAGTTTGTTTAACTGGACTTTGAATATTGATGTTGGATGGAGGATTTCTTTGTTGGCTTGAAGATATATGTTTTTATACAACTTCATGGAAATTTCTATCTCAGACATGACACAACCCATTTTCAAATTTTATTTTTATATTTTCTAATCATTTTTCAAGGACAGTTAAAGTTGCTCTGTACCATAAACACTATTCTCTAAGTCTTAAAAGATAGCAGGGCTTAATCTTCAAATTTTCATGTTCATCAGCTTTGCAAAGAGCAAAGGTTTGTAAAGAGTTTATTTCATGTTGAGGTTTAGGTAGGTTATAATGTTTAAATTAAAATAGCCTTCCTAGTGTTAATGCTTCATTGTATATTTATAATCCAGTGGCTGGATTCTTTATCTCTTACAGGATTGCAGTTAACTATTTATTATTTTTAATTGTTGAATGTCAGTCAGATCTCTAAAACAAGTGTGCAGTATATGGATTAGTGTATGACCTTAAGTGTGTAAGTATATTTATAAAAAAAAAAACGAATGTGGAAATTAGTCACACATGTATGAATAGATAAAAATGGAGAATAAAATGGCATAAATTAGACTAGATAGGGATTAAGATATTCAAGTTCAAAAAAGGGCAGATCAAGAGAAATAGTTTAACAGTGAAAGATTGCATGAAAGGAAAGGTGATATGAGGAGACTTTTTTATAAAATATTATTTTAAAAATTTAAAATTTTTGTGCTAAATTAAAAGTAATTAAATACTGTACAAACTTATATGCTGACAAGTGCAAACTCTGAAAAAATTGACTGTCAGTTTTTCATGACAAATTAAACGCTTTTATAATTACAGTAAGGAAGCCTTTTTTATTCATGATATTTGGTTTTAGTGATTTCAGCAAATAATGTGGACTCAAGGATCATAATAAACTTTATGAATGTGTGTGTATATATGAATATATTTTGATAAGTATCTATCATCTTCCATAACTTTTAACACTAGGAAAATGACCTCGTACTGTATTTTAGATCATTTTAAAATGGGTTATCCAGAACAACAACAGCCTGGAGCAATTTTAAATCAGACTATATATTTTAATGTAAATTAATTTTGAAAGGACTGATATTTATTTTAAAAAAGAAAAATATTTTACTTATTTATAAAACTCTATAATAAACCATTACACATATGTATAATAATAAATAATATTTTGATAATAAATAAATATGAAGTCATGAAATAATTTCCAAGTCTATTTAATCAATATGCAAACTGTTCTCTAGCTGCATTATTTATTGCGATGCAATACACTATGGATTCTCCTTTATTGGAGTCAGGAATCTCTCAACCATTATGCCCAGAAAAACCTGTTAGCAGCGTACCTTTCTTTTCCATTCCCCACCCTAAGTTTTTCCCATATTCTTCTCTATCCTGCCCTATTCCATTTCCACAATATTATCTTTGTCCACTCTATGGCTTTTATATCTAGACCCTCTTATCATTTTCCAAACCAGCATAAAAACCAAGAATCGACTTTCTGTGTAATCACTTTGTTCATATATATTCTGCTATGATTTCATTATTTGTACTCTTTTTGCTTGTAAGCATTTACATTCAATTAGCAGATGCCAAATATTTTCCATGGCTTCCTTACAAAACTTGCAGACTAAATCACACACATTCCTCCATTTATGTGCATATTCATTTGTTGCTAACAATTCTATTCAAGCCTTAAACAGTAAATTATTTTCCTTCCTATTATCATAAATCAACTCACACCCAATATTCAATTTACTTCTATACATATTTAAACTCTTTTATTCTCCATAGTATTTCTTCATATCTCCAACATTATATATTTTTATTAATGTATCAGTTCTTCTATTTTATTCTCTGCCACTATAAGACCAACAATTCTCCTAACACAATCATTCTATATTTTGTACAAGTATACTGACATAAATACTTTATCCAAATCTTCTGCATACATTACTACCTTTTTCACCCATATTGTTGCCTGTCCTTTATTTGTAATCCAATTAAATATAATTTTAACTATTCTGTATCTATCCATAAATTTCTATCTGTCGAACATTTTCATTTTGCTTTTTTCATCTCCTATTTAAAAATTTGACAATTCCATTTCTCCTTGAATTACTTCTTTTTTTATCCACACATCTGTATATAATGCATGTCTTCATACTTCTTTTTGTATTTTTTCAAAGTAGTATAACACCCCTTTACTAACACATAACACAATGTTACCATAAGTTAACACTGCTGCTGCCACTCCCACACAATTCTTGCTACATCATATTTATTATATGAAAGGACTGTTAATTTCTTAATTAGCCCCATTCTTTTCTTTGCTTCATTTATCAGTTTTTTTTTCACATTCATCCAAGCAATGTCTCCGATTTCTTAAGATGATTCCCAAATAGTTATACATATTTACCCCATTTAATTTTATATCCCTCAATAAAAATTCTTTCTTTTGTCTTTCCCCAGCATTTATCATCATTATTTTTTATTTTTCTTTACTAAATTTAATCCCCATATCTTTTACCAGCCCCATGTCTTCAGCATAACTTCCATATTTCCCCTACTTTCAGTACACAGAAGATGTCATCAGGAAATAAAAGATCTGATAATATATACTCTCCTGCTATCTATTAATGGTACATCTACCTCTTTTTGTAGTCTTTGTATTTCTATCTTGATTTCTCTCAAATATAATAAAAACAAAAATAGGACATCCTTGCCTTAGTCCCATTCCACTTTTAACTCTGATTCTATATTTTCTAATTGATATGTATAGTAATTATTTTCATAAATCTCTTAATAAGATCCAGTAAAGCTTTATTCATTTCCAAATTTACTAAACCTATCCATAATCTAGTTCTATTTATTCTATCATTTGCCTTCTCTGTATCTATAAAGACTATATATAACGGTCTACCTGCATTCGTACTCATATCTATAAGTTGTGTGACTACAAATAAACTATCTCCTATATGCCTATACAATTTAAAATCTCTTGCATTTCTCCCACTATATTATTTTCTTCCATCCATTATATATGCAAAAACTTTATGTAACACTGATGTTACTACTATCAGTCTATAATTGTTTGTCTCTCTATCATTCTTACCATTTCCTTTAAACAATATAGCCTTACTCTTGTATTACTCCAGCTATCTGGAAATTCTGTCTGCTGTGACATCTTATTAAAACATGATAATAGATTTAATTTTGCCCTATTTCCCAAATTCATCATTATCTCTGCTGCCCATAAATTTAAACCTCTTGCTTTTCCACTTTTTACTTTCTTCCCCTGCCTCATTCGATTCATTTTTTATAAAACTAGTATTTCCATTTCTATGTATTTTTATAGTGTTATCACTCTGTCTTTCACATCTAACATCGTTTCTATATCCATTACATATTTATTTAAGATTGTCTCTAATTCTTTTCTAGACCTACACTATATTCCCTCATCATCTAGTAATACTATTTCTCTCTCCTCTATATTTCTTCTTTTAATGTATTTCCAAAATTTTTTGCTCCCATCTCTTCCACTTTTAATGTCCTCCATCAATTTACTATTTAATTTCATTCTCTTCTATAATTATTTATGTTAGCCAACTTCTTTTTTTAAAAAATAGTTTTCCCATTTAATATTAACATCTTTTTCACTTTCTTTGTTTTTAATAGCACATTTATATTCTATGCATACTTCCCACTCTCTTTTACACTTTTACTAATTTTCACTCTTCTATTACTTTTATTCTTCTGAATATTCTCAACTAAAACCATATTTGTGACTTTTTCTACTTCATCACACCAATCCTTATATTCATCCACTACTAAACCTTCCATGATTTCTTTTACTTAAATTTTATATTCTTGTAACTTATTTTTTATCATTTATTTGCCATCCACATCTTTCACTATTCTTTCTACTTTTATTACTATTTTCCATCACATTATGTGATCAATATTACACATTCTCTTCTTCATTATTAAACACTTTCATTTTTTGCATTTTATTCATTCCCTCTTTCTCTATTAATACATCATCTATTGTGTGAAATATATTATTTTTAGACTATGTGTATTGCCTCTTATAAATATTTGATAAATTCCCAATGCTCAAATTCACTCTCTGACGAAAAATTTTTTAAAAACTGTCCATACTTCTTATCCACATCATCAATTAAGAAACAATGCCCATTAACATTTCATTTCTTTGAAACTCTGTATATTCTTAACTAGGCATTCATATATGCTACTATTCCCTTCTATTATAGTTTGGCTATCTCCAGTTACTATATACACTATAGTCACCATCCATTCTTGTTTTTTTTTAACATTATCTCAAACCACAAATGTTCTAGACACTTTACAGTATTTAAATATTTTTTTGACATAACTCCTATAACACCACTCTTTTTTCTTTTTCTTTTCTATTTATACCCTGCCATATCAACTCTTCCAGTGTAAGTTCTTCTTATTTTAGATGGGTTTCCACTACTGCTAATACCCCAAGACCTTCATTTTTAACTGTTTTGTTTAATTCCAGCCACTATTCTGGTCTCCTACCTTGCATATTCAAATATCCAGTTTTAATAATTTCTTTCTTTCTTATTATTCTTTTATAAATTCTTTTGATTCTTTTTTCTCTATAGACATTTATAATTAGTTTGTTATCATTAGTTTTACAGGCCCATTCACTCTCCCATCTACATTTATATCTAAATCAGCTACCCTTTGTTTACTTCTTACACTCCATCCATTCTTAACCTTCTTTTTAATAATACTGTAATTTAAAACTCTATTCCTCTTTAATGAAAACAATTTGTTGAATATGACATCTAGAGGACAGATCAACTATTAATTAAATAGACTTGGTAATTACTACATGATTTTATATGTATTTATTATATATATATATAATTACTACATGATTTTATATGTATTTATTATATATATATATATAAGAATCAAGAGGAACAAATCACTTTTCCTCACACATTCTTTAAATAAATAATCTATACATTTAGCAAAAATCTTACAGAGTGTTATTTATTTGAGAGACTGCTTTGTTTTGTTTTTTTGATTACATATACATTCGATTGTGCTAATTTCATGTATATATACATACATACATATGTACGAACATATATATATATATATATATATATATATGTAACTCTATTATACATATATATGTAACGAAAACAGTATATGCATACATTTGTAATACATTTTAATTTTAAAATTATATATACATATTAAAATAAAGTAATTAATAAAAAATAGATTTATACAGTTTATCACCAATAATACAAGCGTATAAAGAAATTATATATATAGAAATTATGATATATACAAAAATCATTAACAAAAAAATAAATTACTATACAATAGACAAAATGCATTATTTATAATTAATGCAAACATAAATTAAATAGCAAAAAGATAATTAAAAAAATGTAATCCATGTTAATAATGTAAGCAATAATTTGAATAATTTATGAATGTGACATTTGGAAAAAAAAACCTCATTCAAATTTATTTCACTCATGGTGAAAATAGATTTTGATAAAATGCAAAAGATTAAATTATAATCTTTAATTTTAGCCACATGTTTCTTGATAAAATAAAAGCAAGCATTGACAATGAATGTGACATTTTATGATAGACTATAGCAAAATCTAGTCATTGTAATATGAAATAAATAATTATAATTTTATTTTTTTTTACAATTTTTTTAAACCTATTTCCTTAGAAATGGGATGGATTCCATTCTTTAAAGAGCAATGTGAACTTTTATGATGTCTAAAATTCTTATTTTCATTTTTCTAAATTTAATGGACTCACTTTTTACCAATGCCAGAAAAAAATGTTACTTTGAAATATATATATATGAAAGTAAAATGTTAGTAGCAGTTATTATGTACAAAATTCAGGAGTGCCACTTTCATCACAATTAAACATGCTCTTCTTGCTGCCCTTTTTCTACAATAATTTTTTTTATATAGAAATGTAATAGTCTTATTACCAGCGGATTATGGTTTTTCTAGTTGTTTTAATATTTTTAAAGACTATATCAGCTCTGGAATCTAAACAGTCACTTCTATTTGCTATTATGTATTTCAGATTCTTTATTAAACTCTTCAAATTTTAAGCTTTTTAATGAAGTACAAGAATATTTTACAGTTCACATTTTCTGCCACTAAACAATAACTTTCATTTGATCATTTTAGAAAGATACAAATTTTTTTAAATTTCATTAAAATTTTAGCTTTACACCCAGAAAATATTTTATTATAATAACTACTGTACCACATCAAAAGGAAGAATAAAATGTGTATATTTTCAATGTAAACTGAAGAAACCTTAGTATTAAATATGATTATATTTGGCACTGGGAAATGGAAAAATGGTTGCTGCTATACCGTAAAACTGATTAATTAATTTCAATGTTTTTATTTTTTGCTTATTTTCTTTTTTTTTTTTTTTGGATATAGTATAATTGAATTAGTGTATGTTGATAAAGCATATATTAAAGTTTCACTGTATATTAAAATTTAATTGGTGAGTGATCATAAAATGTTGAGGGAAAGAAAAAAAATTAAATTGAACTCAATGATCATCATTTTAAACTGTGGGATTTTTTTGTAATATTTGCTTTTTCAATTTTATATTATTTTATATTAATACAAAAAAAACTTTATTGGCAATATTTATTTCATGCATTATTTTTGAAATAGTTTTTGAGGAAGATTAAAAAAAATTGCCATTATTTAGTATTTCATTTCATTCATTTATTTATTTTGAAATAGTACAGAAACATTCTTCAATTACAAGTTAAGCAAAATATCACAGCTTTCCTGACAGTAAGAGTTGTATCTGGAAAACTCCAAAAATTTATAGAAAAATAGCTATATGAGCTAATATGAATAATATTCAAAATAATAGTAACAAAGTTAATAACAACAATAACAATTAAACTAATAATATCAGTATTATGTATTAAAATTAAATTCTTCAAATGTCTTTCAAAAATAGAAATTGATAACAGTGACATCAAACACAAACAACACGCTGTTACAATGAAGAAATAGTAGCTAAGATATACTAACTGTCTTGGGTTATGAGATTTATATACATTTGGTACATTCAATTGTGCATACTGAGAAAAACATGTGACTGTATTAGATGAGACAATTGTAGTATGTTTTGGCATACAATCAGTATATATTTCTTGTATAAATTTGCATAGATAAAGTTGATTTCCTGAATAATTATCATGCAAATGTTTTAAAAAAATTAAGTATATTTTTATTATAATTATTTTTGTATTCAAAATTTTTACATGAATTAGATTTTCAGTGAATAAAAGGTATAGCAGTTTTTATATTTTATAAGTTATAATGAGATATACATTTTGAATGGTTAAAATTTATATTATTCTCTATTTAGAATGTATGTTTCAGTCAGACTGAAAAAAATCTCATTTAGGATTGACATAAAATAAATATAGATTTGTGAAAATGATTGATGAAAATATAATATTATTCATGATCAGTATAGTTTAAGAACTAGAAGAAAATGAATTTTTTTTTTAAAATGTGTTTTCTAATTATTATAAATATATTGCTGAATTACAATCTTATATCTTAATGTATACAAATCCTACTTAGAATTCTAAAGCAGTAGATATATCTGTCATTTAAGACAAAATGATGAAGTTATGCTACATTAATATTATTGAATATATTATGTTGTATGCAAACTATCAATTATGTTTTTCATTTATATCTTATTTTAAGGACTTTCTATAAATACAAATGTTTAGTTGTTATACATTTCTTTACTTGATAAATGCAACTATCTGCATTATTAAGTATATATTAAGGTTTAAAAAAAAGAATACAGCAGTATATAAATCTCTAAGGGAAAATGTATACTTTCCTTAGAGAAATAAAATAATTTAGTTAAAGAAACTTTTATAGACAAGATCCATTATGATAAATAAAGATTGTCAATAATTGTACTCTGATAAAAGTTCTTGTCAAGTTTATTCGTTTTTATTTTGATGCCTTTAGAGATGGTTTTCTTTAAAGATCATTGGCATATGGTATATAAGATTATAGTTATATTATTGTTTTTTTGTTTTACTAAATATTATGAAAAAAAAAACAGATTTTCCTGTCATACCATCACACAGTCATAATCAAAACCCCAATATTAATTTAATATATAACTGTGACTTATTATAATGATCACCATAAATGATTTATCTACAATAATATGATAATATTAATGTCCAACCACAATAAATTTAATATATGTATATTAGTATAAAGTGAATATTAGGAAGACATTTTTTTGTATTGTTTTGTATTTATGTAACAAGTATATGTTATTATGTGCATGAGGGTAGCTAATAGAAAATGTGTCTGACAATTAATATCTAATTGCGTAACATTTAACTTTATATTTCTTTAAAAAAAATAGCAACCAATATTAATTTTTATTTAATAAAATAAAAACATAGTTTGAGAAGTAAGATGTATGTATAACAAAATAAAATAATACATTAAAGATCAGCCTTTTTAAGCTATTGTGCATGCGCTTTTTATGAGATTTACCCATATATAAGCATTTGGGTTGGAAAGAATAAGTGGATTCATTTTATTCTTTCATAAATACTATATCTTGTGCTGGGAATGAAAGTATTCATTTATTATTAACACTCGTAAAGTGCATGCACAATAGCTTGAAAAGGCTGATCTTTAATGTATTACAATTTATAAAAAAACAGCGCTATAAAATAAATGCTTATTTACAAAATAAAATAAGTAAATCAAGAAGGTAAATTTATTATTACTTTTTTGTCATTACTATGATTATTATTTTATTAATTTTAATTTTTCTGAATTTTTCTCTGAGTAGTTTCTTGTTTTATTTAAACATCTTGTGCCTGATTAAATCACTTCTCAGACTATATGTTGCTGGAAGATAAATCGATATATGTAATTTTATTATTTATCAATTGTGCTTGTATAATATCAAAATATGAAAAAAAAAAACGAATTATTATTGTTCCCACATTTTTATTTAATGTTTGAATAAGTTTAACAATAGTTAGTTATATTTTATAAATACTAGACTATAAATCAACATTTGATATATTAAATGCCACATTTGTCAGCTCTTTCCACTTAATAAATCATTTTCTCTAATATATTGCCTTTCAAAAAAGATAAATATTTAAATATATTGTAGACAATCACTTCCTTTAACATATAGTTAAAATATTTATTAATATTTATAAAGTACATAAATTTTAAAATATAGATTAATACGGTAACATTATTCATTCATTTATTTATTTACACGATACACTTTTATGGAGAAGATAAGTCACATCCATTATTCTTGCTTTTGATACTTACACGAATTTACAGTTCAACTAGTCATTTATAACTCCGGTTCATTTAAGTGTAGCAAAATGAAGTGGGTATTGCACATATTGACATTGTTAGCACTTCAACGATGCATTCCTTTACTTCATTTATTTACACATAAACACATAATGCTCTTTCCAAAACGTATTGTCATGTTTATACGTGTATGTTAAAATATATATACATATAAAGTTTGAAAAATAGAATAAATAATAATGTTTTATATGTATATATGTTGAAATACATACACATTTAAATTTAAAAATAAGTATAATAAATTTTAATAAAAGGCAGAATTAAAACTTATCGAATTAGTAGATAAGAGAATTGCAGTTTTACTAAAAGATTAATTCTAGCACGTGTGCGGCACAACTGTTCCCAAAAGCTATAAAGGGTTATAAAATAGATAACTAAAAACAAACGAGCTGAGCGCTTTCAAAGGATCTTGCCTTCATAATCATAGCTTGCTACTATATTTAATGATATGCAAATATGCTAATTCCATTTCTTCGATAAAGCATAGCGCGTTTCCTTCCTATTTATGGCATCTTTGTCTCGTGAGATGAAGAAGGCCTCTTTGATTTTTATTTTAAGGTCATGTCTCTCTCTACACATGATTGTGGGATTGTCTGGAATGCACTCGTGATGACTTGTGCTCTGGTGCTGATAGAAAACTGAAAAGGTGGAAGGATCATTGAAAGCTTTATTGTATGAATATTTATGTGCTAATAGTGTGAACAAAGATGCTCTGCTTTTCCCATAATATGTGCCTTTACAATTATTGTTGGAGCATGCAATATTATATACTGTATTGAGGGTCTGTATAAGTGGAGTTTGGTCTTTAGTATTGTTAATTAAATTGTTAGAGTTGGGGGGGGGGGTTGAAAACAAAGCTGATATCTGTTGTTGAGGATGGAATGCAATTACCTGTGTAACTTGGATATATATGGAATCAATAATCTGGGTTTATCTTGTGTGATGTGAGTGTTAAGTTGTTTATTCTGAATATGTAAAAAAAAATTTGTCAACAATAGACTGCCTGAATCCCTAAATTCAATAAGTCATCTCTGTATTCTATTACATTTGGTTTTGTGTCTGCCTCAATTTTACATAACAGCCTGTTTCTGTGCAAAAAAAATGCTAGGCCAGATAATTTACATTCTATTGGTGTGTTAGATTGAGGTTGTATATGGCATCTGATCTCCAATGGTTTGATGACCATACTATAATGGCAATGGTTGTTTTCTCTTTGTATATTAACATCAAGATATTTAACTTGTTGGAGAGTATCTTCAGTTGTGACATTCACAACTAGTGCTGTGCTGGTTTATAATTCAACTTTGATTCATGTGATGATCTCAGGGGTGGCAGCAATGGAAATGTCATCCACATATCTGGGGTATATTAGAAAGCATGCAGGGTTTAAACTAGGTATGATCTTCCACTCATAATAGTTCAGGAAGATGCTGGTAACTACACCACTCTGTGGTAAACCCATAGGCCAGCCTTGTTTCATGGACAACCACTGGTTTATAAAGAATGCCACAATGTTGTTGTCCAACCAACATAGACAGTCATGGATAAAATCTACTTGAGGTTGAGTTATTTTTTGTGCCAAAATTTTTTATATATTCAGAATAAACAGATTAACACTCACATCACACAGGATAAACCCAGATTATTGCTTCCATATATATCCAATTTACACAGGAAATTGCATTCCATCCTCAACAACAGATATCAGCTTTGTTTTCAAACCCCCCCAAACTCTAACAATTTAATTAACAATATTAAAGACCAAACTCCACTTTTACAAACCCTCCATTCAGTATATAGTATTGCATGCTCCAACAATAATTGTAAAGGCACATATTATGGGAAAAGCAGAGCATCTTTATTCACATTATTAGCACAATATAAATATTCATACAATAGAGCTCCCAACGATCCTTCCACCTTTTCAGTTTTCTATCAGCACCAGAGCACAAGTCACCACAAGTGCATTCCAGACAATCCCACAATCATGTGTAGAGAGAGACATGACCTTAAAATAAAAATCAAAGAGGCCTTCTTCATCTCATGAGACAAAGATGGCATAAATAGGAAGGACACATGCTATGCTTTATCAAAGAAATGGAATTAGCATATTTGCATATCATTAAACATAGTAGCAAGCTATGATTATGAAGGCAATATCCTTTGAAAGTGCTCAGCTCATTTGTTTTCAGTTATCTATTTTATAACACTTTATGGCTTTTGGGAACAGTTGCACCACACACGTACACATGCTAGAATATATATATTTCCCAAAAGTAAAAAAACTATTTGACTTAATCATATTAAAAGGTTAATTATAAGCTAAGAAAAAAAAATAAATTCTTTTAAAAAAAAAAAAGGAATTTCATCAAAAACTAATTAATAAATAATAATTAAATAGTAGATTTTACTTATGTCAGATGCATGTAGAAATATAAAATAATATTAGACAATGTCAACAGGATCTGAATGATAACCCAATTAGAAAAGGAATTCTAATAATTAATTAAAAAAGTGAGCACAAAAAGAAACAAGGGATACTTGCTCATGGAAGCTGCATGCCTGTACATAGACTTGCGATAACACTGTGCTGGACATTATTGAGTGTTAACTTAGATGACTTTTACTGCTGAGAGACTTGCCTCTGACTTGCTAAAACAAGTCTAGGAACTTGAACAGGTTGCATTGGCTTTTATTATCATTTTAGTATATCTTAGGATCATTAAATATTTAATTTTGTAAAAAAATTGTTAAATTCTATATACAATATTAATATTCTTATGCTTGTATTATTTATGTATTAAAACAAATTGCCACAGTATTAATATTTTTACCAGATCAAATTTATATAGGCCTATCTCCATTTGATAATGTAGGGGTCACTCCCATACATAGTATATATATATATATATATATATATATATATATATATATATATATATATATATATATATATATATATATATATATATATAGTACTGGTTAACTATCTCTTGTCATTATATTTGTCTTTTCATTAAAATTAGTAATGTATCTATGCATTTAGCAAGCTCTTAATCTTCACAAACTATTTGTCAATGTAAACATATAAAGAATGTGAATGGAATTTTACATCCATAATCTTACTGCCATCTAAGTAATTCTACAAGTTTTTATATGGATGGTTTCATCTTTACTTCAGAGTTGTTTCTAAAATAATAAACTATACAAACTAATTTAAATAAGTATACATAATCTATTAACATATTAATATTGAAGAAATACATATTTTCAAAATAACACATTTTATCATATATCATTTATTATTCTATAATATACCCTTTTCAATATCACTGAATTTATGAGTCAGTAATGTTACCTATAACTCCATTGTTGAGACTTAGCTTTTATTTTCAAATCGTCTCTTAAGGACTTGAATGTTTCATGATAATATGTGCATGGCAATATACATTTATTCCTTTTAATCAGATTCTTTGCTGAATTGTATTAAACACAATCTCACCAAGTACTTTATTTTAATTTTTAGACTAGCAAAGAAAAGTTATAATTTCTATTGACAGTAATAGAAATATAAAAATAAGCTAATGTTTATAACCTACAGAAGTATATCTAAACATCAATTGTTAATCACATCATACATGACTACTTTCTACTTTTATATTTAATTTCTCATGAACAAAAGAATATTTTATTCAGACAGAAGTTTGATTCAGAATCACCTAACTTCAAATTGCTACTGTACATATGTCTATTACAACTTGAAACATTATTTCACACATATTTCATCTAACTTCAATATATATATATATATATATATATATATGAATATATATATATATAGGAATATATATATATATCCAATAGTATTCCTCTTAGTAAACACTGGTCATTTAATGTGATGATATAGCCTGAAGCGTGTTGCATGCAAATATGCCATTTTATAACAATTAATGGCCGATTTAATTTACATTTTACACTCAGATGGATATTGCTAATATTTTGCTGATTTTATTTCTTAGTTGTGCTTTGACAAATATGCGACATGCCGAAAGCTTATCTTAATAAATAATAAAGTTTTAAATTTAAATTATTACCATATTTGAATTTCAATTTTCTTATACATACATATTATTTCAAAAATTTTATTGACTCAATATATTGTGACATTATTTATATTATTTAACTTGATAACTTCATTCTTAAACCTAAGCGGTTTAGGTTCCTTATATAAATAGATATTTTTCCTCATCATTGAGTACTAAAACATCATTATAGCCTCATATTCTTCTCATCAATTTATTTCCAAACTGAATACACTCAAATACACATATATAGATATTCAATTTGCCTTCACACACAAATACACATATATAAATTGATCATACATTAAATCAAACTTCTGTCCTTCATTATAATAGTAAACAGATTAACTATTCTACGTGATCTCTAATACTGCTTACTTAAAATTCACAATAATAATTATAAAAAATACTTTCATTTTAAAATATATATTTGCACTGGATTCACACACACACACGCGTGCGCAAAAATTCACCTAAATGTCTTTCAATATTTTTAAATTTTGTAGCGAAATTTTTTTGAACCTTACATATTTCTTGATAATTTTATGACATCAAATACAACACGTTTTAAATAATAATGTAAGTGATATATATATATATTAAAACCAGATGACTATTCAAGCAAGTTTAAAATTCTTTTTTTATTCTTTTAAAAAATGCATTAGTTAATTTTTAAAAGTAATCTAAAAAAAATTTTATTGTTTATCTTCTAGGTTAAGTGTGCTTTATTGTTTTTTTAATTATAAAAAAAAACATCTTTATATAAAAATTTAACGTATACATTTACATAATACAAAGTTAATATTGTGATAAAACATAATTTCAATAAAGAACAATATTTTTGCTATTTTCTTGAGAACTTAACTAATTTAATTTATATGGAAAGAATTTTTATTATAGTTCTATCATAAAATAAATAAAAAACCTGACTATTTTTTTGGGCCCTTTTCTGGAGATGTAGTCAGTTTATTGGTATTTTTCTTTGTGATATGATATGAAACAAGAATATTTCCAGTCTCATTTTATAATAATTATTACATCATAGTATGATTGATAGTAATAAATCTTTTAGGTTAGATACTTCCATTAAATAGTATTGATATCCAATATCCATTTGGGGAAATTTTGATTTTCTATTCTGCATTGTGTAGATTTCTGGAATTTAAAGCCTAACTAGTGGCACTCCTTCAGAACCTTGGGATATCAAAGTTTTTTTTTACTAGTCTATATTCAAGCAGCTATCACTAGTATAAAATTTTACACTCGTCATTGGAACAAATTAAAAATAAACCTTTTCTTGAGACAGTTCTCACTCCTCTTCAAAAACTAACTCCAAAACTGAAACTTTTTGATTAATTAACCTCTTTTATATTTTCTGGTTTGCTAACTACAACTTTTTTCGAAATACATCTTGGATCAATTTTTTCTTTTAATCAGTCAATTATAAAACATAACTAAACATACAATTGTAACAATAATTAAAGATTACTCTACTACACATGCATTTTATAGATGCAAACATTTAATGAATACTCTCTTTTTCAAACACAAGATAAAAATCTTTTGAAAAGATAGAATAAATCTATATTTTCAAGCTCTCATTTCCAAATGCTTAAGATTTGCCTATATATATATATATATATATATATATATATAGGCAAATCTTAAGCATTTATATCTAAGTGTATATATATATATATATATATATATATATATACACTTAGATTAAAAATAAAGAATGGATTCATTCTATCTTTTCAAAAGATTTTATCTTATGCTTGAAAAAAATAGTATTCTTTAAATTAGTAATGGTAAACCTATGGCACACATATCAGAGATGGCATGTTTGAATTTTTTACTGCTATGTGAACTATTTACATGTCATAATTTTCTATGCTTTAAATTATTCAATATTTTTTGTTATTGCTAAAATCTATACTAATAAAAATTTAATGTAAAACTAAAGGTAAAATAAATAAATGTAATATTATATTAGAATTCAATTTACAATTGAACTCTGATTAGAAGTAATAAATTATGATATTTTAAGTCAAACAAAGTGATGCCAGTATACTGCCATATCATGTTTTATAAACCTGTCAAATAATTTCAATAAAGTAGAAAGTAAACACAGTAAAATATTTTATAATCCTTTGAGATAATGTTTTTCAAATCTGAAGTAAAAGTAATCAAATGGTTTTATGTTCTAATCTTTTTTCATCTAAATGTGTTGACACCATTCATTTTTTAATGTAATCAAAATCATGCTAAACAAATGAATGAAATGCATAATGAACATCATCAAATGAAGTTTTTGTTGTTTTTTGCTTGAAGTTTTGCTGTAAAAGTGAAATGTAAGGATAATAATATATTTTAACATACAATAAATCTTTGATTTATAAAATTATTAAAGCTCATTTAAATTTACTTTTAAATAAATTTGTTACAATTATATTAATATGAGTAGTGAAAACAAAAAAAAAAACAAAAATTGTCAAGCAGTAGAGAATTTCAAAATTGGTGTACTGATGAGTATGGAATGATTAACAAAGGCAGCAGGGCAGTATGTGTTTTATATTCTGGAGCAGTTGGTTTGATAACATCATTGGTAAAATGGCATTCTGAGACCAATCATAAATCGATCTGTGAAAAAAGTAAAGATGAACAAAAAGTATATCAATGTCTATAATAAAATTTATCGAAAATCATTCAAATATAACTGCTGCTATTTTTTTTTTACTTCAAATATAATTGCCGAACATGGAAACCTGTTAATGATTGGAGAATATAAGAAAGAAGCTTGAATAAAATGTGCACCAGTTCTTTTTGAAGATTTTTAAAACAAATCAAAAATTATTCAGAGCATAAAAGATTTAATATTCTCTAGAAATACAGTTAAAGAAAGAATCCTGCAAATGGTTAATAATATAACTTACCAAGAAAAAAGAGATATAAAATTTTCTAGTTTAATTTCTCTCTGCCTTGATGAAAGTATAGTCATAAATGGATCAGCTTGTTTGGCTATTTTTATTTGCTATTGTGTTGGGAATAATATTAAAGGAGAATTTATCAGTTTAACATCATTAGTAACAACAAAACTACAAAAGGAATAGATATTTCAATGAAAAAGAAATAGATGTTGCCAAAATTGTATTAGTAACTACAGATGATGCTTATGATTGAAAAAAAAATGGTTTTCTCAGTTTATTTACTAACCATATTGGACATTCAAATTTTTTTCATTGCATTATACATCAGCAGATTTTATGCATGAAAGCCAGCTTTAAGCCACTGGTTGATGTTATGAACATTGTGACTAAGTTAGTCAATTTTATATCTACACATTAAGTGAGGTAAACTTAGTATACAATGGTTCATTTATGTATAACAATGTGGTTAATTCAAGGAAAAGTTCTTCAAAGATTCAGTTGAGTGTTTAAATAAAATTAGGCTATTCTTAATTAAAAAATCATTGAAAAATATAATGAATTAACAGATGTTGAATGGCTTCCAAAATTAATGTTTTTTACTGATATGTGTTCACATCTAAATGAATTAAATGTGAAACTGCAAGTTTATAATAAGACAATTGTTGTCATGTTTGATTTGATTAAAGCATTTGAAGTTAAATTACAAATTTTCAACCATGATGTTATTTCTTACATCTTCAAATATTTTCCAAATCTAAAAAGTTTCTTGACTGATTTAGAATGTTGTGAGAAGCTAGATCAAGTAAAGTTGATGTTATTCAATTATTAATTAATGAATTTTCTTTAAGATTTACACAGTTCAGACAATTTTCAGAAACATCAAAATTTATCTTATATTCAGACATAATATCAATGGAAAATCTCAAATTAGCAAATTTTGAGTAGCTTCATTTGAAAGATATAGAAATACAATCAATCAATTTTCAATCCAGTTCTATATGGAAACAGAAATTTGTGATTTGAGGAATGAGTTAGAAACAATGGAAAATGAACTATTGACTGTCTGGAATACTATTCCTAAAGCGTTTAAAAAAATTAGCGACCACTATATTATCAATTTTCTCCTCTACATATGCATGTGAATCATTGTTTTCAGAAACAAATTTAATTAAAGACAGTTCAAGAAATAGAATGATAGATGAATCTAGTTACCGTGTACATTATTAAAAATGACAAAATATGAACTAGATATAAAAAAATTTGGCATCCAATATATAACAGCAAAACTTTCATTAAATGATATCTATGTTGATTTTATATGTTTATTTCCAAAATTTTGTTTTAATTACTATTAATTTTTTACTATTACATTTTATTCAAATTGTGCTCTTCTAAATAAATATCATTCATTGTATTCAGCTAATTTAGAAATTTTGTTTAATTATTATTATTATTTTGTTTTATAAACTTTTAAAAAAATTGCAATTATTAAGTTGTTTATATTTTGATTTAATAACTGTATAGCACGTCAATCATTCAATAAATATTTTTTGGAAATTTTTGGCACGCACATGTTAAAAGGTTTGTCACCACTACCTTAAATGTTTAAATCTATAAAATGCATGTGTAGTGGAGTGATCTCTAATTATAATAACATAACCAAGTATAAAAGATGGTTATTTTTGAATTAACTAAAAACAATTGTAAAATTTTTCCATTTAATCTAATTATTATATATACTTATAAGGTTAATCTTTAATAAAAGTAATTACTATATAACCCTAAATAATCTATTTAATCTAAAAACATCCACCCGATAGTGGCAACAATGTGATTTAATAACATTCTGACAGCAAATAGTAACTCACGCCACTTCTAAGATATGTATTTGCTTTATATAACATTATCAGTTCAAATTTGATTTTCATTATTTATAATAAATGTTAAATTATTTGTATAATTTTTTTTTTAAATGTAGCAAAATGAAATAAAACTGATTCAGTTGACAAATTTTTTATAATTATTGCTGTCATTAGTTACAAGACATTTTATTAGGTTTATTTTTTAAAAAGTAGCAAAAAAGCTACTATTTAAAAAAGATGAAAACAATTATAGTCAAGTCTAAACTACAAACTGTATGAGATACTACTAAAACAGAAATGAGGGGGGAGGGTATACAATTAAAACTACATGAAAATTAATTAATTTGATTTTTGCAAAATAGGTATCTACTTAGGAATATATTGAGAGGGACACGTGTTTAATTAAAAAAAAAAAATGAAATTAAGACATTTGAAAATTGATAATCATTGCAGATTAAAATATAAAATACTTTTGTTTTGTTTTTTAATATTAAATGGATAAAAATGAAATGTTTTTTTTTTGTTAAAAAAAAATCAACGTCCTCTTGTCCTTCATGCATACACACTTATATTTATATATGTACATAAATGGTATTTCATATCTATGTTCTTAATGTTTTAAATTAGTCTTATTAATAAATTTAATTGTGCTTTAATTTTGAATTGTCAAAATACTAAATTCTAACCCCCTATTACTATTCATGCTTACTTGATACGCCTGGCAATGAAACTACTGTTTCAATATATAACACAGCACTGGAATTAATTCGACAAATTTTCAATTTACATATGTTAGGGAGGGAGGAAGACTTTAAAGATGAGATTAGTTTAACAAAATCTTTGTAAATATTGTAGCCTTAATAATTTTTTTCTAACATTTGAATTCTATTTATTTCATCAATTCTTCTCATACTTTTGTATATATATTGGAAATTTAAATTATGGTATGACAATATTTTTAATATCTTTTATTAGTTTTTAATATAAAACATATGGTCCAATCTTTTATACTACATATTTTTTAGCTGCAACTAAGAGTCATGTATACTATAGATTCTCTCAGAATAATTTCTAGAATTTCTTATTCAATAAGGTTAATACAATGTATTTTATTCTAAAAGTGTGAAAATATTCTTTTAAGGTTGACTTTTTCACCTGCATTCAATTTAACATGTAATACACAAAAATCTACTACACAAATAATAAATACAATTATAATTATTTCAAAAATGCAAAACTGAATTTGTAATTATAATAATAACTTTACTGAAAATAATTTTAACAAGTTAAAGGAAGTTTAAATGCTAATGTAAAATAAACAGACTAATTTCTCACCCTGCAAACTAATTTATATGTAGCCTTCCTTTCTTTTTTACAACTAAGATAATATAAAAATATTATAGTAATAAATTGGCCTTAACTCTTTTGAACATTGGCTAAAGAAAAGATTTATTATATGTATTTATTTTTATTAATTATAGCTGAATGCACTTTCATCTTAAAAACCAGATTCATATCATTTGTAAATTGGCTGCATATGCTACAGTATTTATTAATAAAGTATTAATTATTTAAATTAGTCGTTCAAATATTCCACTTGCTTGAGAGCTGGATACTGCTTTTCTTTTTGTTAATGATATAGTTGTTTTTAGCAATAAATCATATCTCTTTCACTCTTCTTTTTTTTTTGTCATGTCATTCCATGAAAACAATATTGACATTCATTGGGTCAGAAGGTATAGTCATATTTTTATTCCTGCTCCCAAAAAACAAATTTACATTTAGAGTTATTTTTTGCTTGTTTGTATAAATATTCATGTTCAGAAACTCTTGTAAAGATATTGTAGTAGTATAAATTAATTCCAACACAATGTTATAATATATTCTTTCGAAAATTATTTAATATATTTAACAATTAATAGTAGCATAGTGATTAGTACATTCACCTGCTACAGTTACAATTCTGGCTTTAGATCTTGATTAAACAATTTTTTTTTCTCTGTTCAGAATATCAAACAGATTTAGCATTTTCCTTTTAAATAGATAGAGCAAGAGTGCTGAAAAGTGTTTTCTCTTTCACTATTTTTTTTTGAAAAGTTGTTTTAAATTTTTTTTGTCCTACAACAGGTTAGTTAAAGACTGGTTTATTTTTACCTAGAATTATCAACCACAGTTTATTGTTTATTATATCTTTCAAAAGTGAAAGTAAGTAAACTTAATATTTATATATGTATGAAAAGAATTACAAAACAATAAAAATGAAGAAATTTCAGGATGACAACTATGGTTGCTATATCAACTAGGTACTCAATGTAAACATCTTTTTTCAGCCAATAGCATTCCATAATTTAATGATTTCATATTTAGCATTTAGAATTTCTGCCATTATTATCATAATTTCACTTCAAAATCATATTCTGCTTTTATATCTCATGGCTAATATTATTACCTAGAACAATATTTTAAAAAATATGTATTACATTTTCACTACCAGAGATAGAAAAAGGCATGTGAACTGAATTGATAACTAAACTCTACATGACAAAAAATCTAGCATTCTATTGTTAGTTACTTAAATCTTAATTTTTGTAATAAAAAAAATAAAAACTACCAAATGAATTAGCTTTTTCAAAAACATCCACTTTCCATAAAACTGTGATCTTTAAATATCAGAACTACATCTTTCACTAAGCTCTGTACTCAATACTTTCCTAGTTCATTTAATGGTAGCGATGATTGTGGTTGTACTTTTTGTTCAATTTTCAAGGCTTTGTTTTACCAGGTCTCACTGCATAATTTATATACAGTATGTAATTTTTGATAAAGATATATAAAAAGCCACGTAAAATACGTATTGTTTTTTTTTAACTATTTATTTATAGAAAATATTTTAAGTCAATAAACTTGCTTTCTAGTAAATAATTTACAGATTACATATACATTTATAATTTTACTTTTGAATTATTTGCTTCATAATTTATCTATATACCGTTTAGTTATTATCTTAATTAAAATACATATATATATATTTGCCTTTTAGTACTGCTTCAATACAATTTAATATGTAAACTTGATAAAATAAAAATTGCATTAAGTATATAATTTTTATTTATTTATTTATATATCATTATGGGTTATAATTTTCCAGAACAAAACTTCTAATATCGATTTAGATTTTATTTTAAAAGGTACTCTATTTGCAAATAAAATGATAATAATAATAAAACTGTATGTACATTAAAATGATATAAAAAATATTTTTTATGATATAGCTCCAGTGAATCATAAGGCAAACAATGATAAAACACCATCGATGATAATCAAGTGTTAGCACTTAGTTGTGCCTATTTATCTTTGTCTAACTTCGGGCAGAGAACTTATTATAGTACAATTGATGCTAATGAGTTGATAAAAGATCACGTGGAAAATAAGTCTTCTTTCACACCAAAGATTATATTAATAAAAATACATGCGTGGAAAATAAGCTGTAAAAGTAATAATTTAAAAAATATTAAACTTGAAATATTAAAATATTAGACTTAAAGAATTTAAAATATGGAGAGATTTACGTAAAACGCAGTGAAATATCAATAATCAAACCGGTTAGTAGGAATTATAAATATCAGTTGTTGCTAGGGCCGGTTAGTTCCCGCAGGGTTAACAGTTTTACACTTAAAATGAATCTCGACGTTTATTACTTACGTTTTCCTACTGTAGTTAGAGAAAAAAGATAAATTTAGTTTTTTACGCTATTTTAACTTTTATCCTGCCATATATTTTGTTTAGTGAAGAAAAAGTACAATTTGTTGAGATATCAACTGCTTAAAACAACAGACGCATATACAGTCTATAAATATATGATTTATAATTAATTATAAACTTATAACAAGAAATAATATTGCTATTTTTTTTATTGCTTTATGATACAAACATACACTAACAAATCTAAAAATGTTGGTAAAGAAATTCTCCACTTAATAATTTTACAAAATGTTTTATTTGTAAAAAAAAAAATAATCAAAACAACTGGCAATTTCGCTTGTAAATAAATAATTTTTTAAATAAAATCTAAAGAGATATTTGAAGTTTCATTTTAATAAATTATAATCTTAAATTATATGTAAACAATAAATACAATTACATCTGTACACAATCTTTTGTTTTTTAATTGATGATCATTACTTTGATGATTATCTGACAATTTATAGTGTAGTAGAAAGGACATGATCAAATCCAAGAAAAGATAAAATGTTTCAATCATTGTTGACAAGTCGTTTTTTGATATACATGTTAACCAGTATTTTTTTATTTATGTATATTCAAATTTTTGGTTTCTATCAGTGCCTCTTTCAACTAAATTTTGCTAAATTGCAATTTACTACCGATGCAAAACCTCAGATCATTTTTAGACACTATTTATGATTTCAAACAGTCTTTGTTCATGACAAGGTGAAAAGATATCAAATACCTAAAATTCCATGATATTGATAACTTGATATCTTTCATTTCACTACTTTAACACAAAGTAACGATTACTTTTTATTCACTTTCAATACCTTGTGGAAGAATGAGTAAACATTGCACCAAAGACATCAATAGAATGCATGGTAAGCCTCTTATATTTTAAAAATATTAAATAATAAATAAACTGCTGTAATACTTTCAATTACTACCATGTAATTATTATCAGCTGCTTTCACTTATACTGTATAAAATATAATGATTACATAGTAGTAATCGAATATATTTCTAATTATTTCTTATTAAATGTTTTTTTTTTTTAATTTAAAGTTTATTATGACTTATTTTATTTACAACATATAATGTTTAAAATTTTTCAAGTGTTTTTGGTTTTCATCAGCGGCCCATGAAAATTTTTAGAAGGGGGACTGTATTACAATATCGCTATCAAAAAATAAGCAAGGAAAACTAAATAGAGCATTTGTAATTTCATAATCATATAACCATTTTATTTTTCCATACCAATTATTGTTAAATGATCTAATGTATTTTTTATTTTTGCTAATTGTTGTTTGACAAAAAAAGCATCTGTAGTAGGATCTTTACGTTTTATTTCAATATTTTTATGTAATGACAATTGAGAAAATATAATAATTGAGCAAATATAATTTTTCTTATATATTCAACACTAACACCCATGAGTATAATATTTCTTTTATTATGTTGTTATATTTTTCTGTAATAAATATTTATATGTTAATTTATACATGTTAATTACAAGTAAATACAGAATATTTTACTGCTCATCCTAAATGAAACAATACAAATTTAATTACTCTGAAGAAAAGTCAGAATAAAAAGGATGCCACACTCAAATAATTATTGATGCTACCACAGTGAGCAGCTCCAATAGCTCTAGTTACATGCATTGATAAAGCAAATGAATCTCAGCAGAACTTGCTGAAATTTACTGAATATGATGTTTCTGGCACTTATAATTAGCAGCATTTTTGAATAGAATATCGAGCAGCATTTAAAATAATTATTTTTATAAACGGTGTAATTAGTTATATATATATAATGATTATGCAAAATATTGAATGATTGTTAAATTAATGATATTTTCAAGCTCAAATTTAAGAAAAAAAATTCTGAGGCTGCTGTAGCATCACAGTGTGATTTTTATCAGTACATCCCTCATCTCATTTTTACCATATCACCATCCATTAATATAAAAAGTCAGATCACCCTCTCTTACTATGCATACACTTCTGAACCACTTTACTTTTTAAGTGAGTCAAAGATAAATACTTCAAATAAATTAACTTCATATATATATATATATATATTAATAAATTATTAAAAATTTTAAACTTCTCTCTTAATATTATAATAAATAAAATTAAAAGTATGTGAAGTGCTTGAAAGAGAAGCTATAAAGAGTGCAAAAATATTAAACGCTTAGCACTTTAAAGGCAGGTTGCCTCATATTCATAGCAATACTGAGCAGTGCAGAACAGGGAGATAATAAAGTTCTGAAGCTTCCATATATTACCTTCCCACACATACCTAAAATCTCCAACCAACTGTTTAAGGTTCACATGATCACATTTCCTATACTAGCACATTAATTGTTGATAAACAGAGCAAAACTCTCCATACAGTATTGCCACCTGTGCTAAACAGAGTAATCAATGGATGCCAGAAGGCTTGTGCATAAAATCCCTATCTAATGCCTCCTCATCCAATATCCCCAGACTAGTTTCTGGCTTGTGGCCTTAGTCAGTGAGGAGCTTTGGATCTGAGAGCACTGCATCCAGATCTTAGGATCTAATGCAACCCTCTAGCAACCACATTTTATCTCTACTTAACTACAAAACTATGAGAATGAAATTGAAAACACAAAAAATATTTTCAATCTAAGCTCAATAGCTTATATAGTCATATGTGTCTGAACTCAATTCAGCTCCCATACATTTTGGTGTCTTTCGCTCTTTTACAACCATAGCCACCACTATCCTATTATCTCAGATCCAAAGCTCCTCACTGATGAAGGCCACAAGCCAGAAACTAGTCTGGGGATATTGGATGAGTAGGCATTAGATAGGGATTTTATGCACAAGCCTTCTGGCATCCATTGATTACTCTGTTTAGCACAGGTGGCAATACTGTACGGAGAGTTTTGCTCTGTTTATCAACAATTAATGTGCTAGTATAGGAAATGTGATCATGAGATGCTTAATGGTTTAACACCAATCCTGCCTAATAGGATAGTGGTGGCTATGGTTGAAAAAGAGACAAAGACACCAAAATGTATGGGAGCTGAATTGAGTTCAGACCCATATGACTATATAAGCTATTGAGCTTAGATTGAAAATATTTTTTGTGTTTTCAATTTCATTCTCATAGTTTTGTAGTTAAGTAGAGATAAAAGGTGGTTGCTAGAGGGTTGCATTAGATCCTAAGATCTAGATGCAGTGCTCTCAGATCCAAAGCTCCTCACTGACAAAGGCCACAAGCCAGAAACTAGTCTGGGGATATTGGATGAGTAGGAATTAGATAGGGATTTTATGCACAAGCCTTCTGGCATCCATTGATTACTCTGTTTAGCACAGGTGTCAATACTGTATGGAGAGATTTGCTCTGTTTATCAACTGTTTAAGGTCTTGTCTAACAAATTTAAAATCAGTTTCCATACACTTCCCTGTACCATTCGGCTTATCAATAATTTCAAAGACAAAATCGACCCCTCTCAGACTCCCCCCATGTTGGTTATAGCATCTCATGTTCTCAACCCAGATGCCATTCCATTTATTATGGTGAGATCAAAGCCAGAAAAACCAACAGGACCACTTAACATAGACACAATTACACTTACAATACAGCAAAAAAAAATAATGACAATTCATCAACATTTTTGGAACACTCTAAAAAGACTGGCCATATATTTAAACCCTCTAACCTCAAGATAGTTTGCATTGAGAAAAACAACATCAAATGGAAAATTAGGGAGGCATACTTCATTGCTAGTAACAATAACTCTATCAATAGACATGACGCCTGCTTCAACATCTCCAAACATTGGACTATCTAAATAATTTGCATATATTTTGCATATCACCATTATTTCCCTGTTCTGCACTCTTCAGTATTGCTATGAATATGAGGTAACCCATCTTGAAAGCACTAAGCGTTTAATATTTTTGCACTCTTTATAGCTTCTCATTGAAGCACTTCACATGATTTTAATTTTAGTTATTATTATATATATATATATATATATATATATATATATATATATATATATATATATATATATATATATATATATATATATATATATATATTGTGACTTTTTATTTAGGTCCCTGGATTAAATAATACAAAATTTTAAATGATAATATATTTGGCATTAATATCTTAACAAGTGGCTTTCAATAAAGTTTGTTTTGAATGCACTGGAAAATTGCTTGAGTGGAGATGAGATTTCAAACCCAGTCTAGGCTCTGACTAGACTAAAATAACAATTTAAAAGTATTGTTATTATTTGGGAGATAAATACATTGCTATTTTATTAGTTTTGAATAGCAACTGAAATAAATAAATAATTAAAACAAATTTGTAAATCTCGTAAAATGAATTATTATAGTAAATTACTTAAGCATATTTTTTTTAGTACTGAACGTAAAGCTGTCTTGAATAATAATGGGTAGGTATCAAAAATGAAGCCAGAGGGGGTAATACTAATTATGCATACCAAAATTATTGGCCAATTCACTCCCACAATGCATCAGAAAAATGAGCTATATATTATCTAACCCAGCTGTAGAGGGGTGGACTAATTTAAAAAAAACAAGAACTAAGCAACCACATGCTTAAATTCTGATCTAAAATAAGGAAAAAAAAACAACTAAACATCAGAAAATTCTGGAATCTAATTCAATGAAAGGATAATATCTTGCTATCTACAAATGCTGGAATAGAAAATCTAAAAACCTTGCAGTCATTGAAACACCATTCTTCTATTGATTGATAATTCTAAGAAGTTATACAGAAGGAGAAATGGAAACCTTATGCATCCTAACTGTCTCTCATAAATCTTATTTTAAACCCAGGAAAATTCAAGAGAAAGTAAGCTTTTGCTTTTATTTTATTTATACATTTAAACTTTTATCTTTGAAAATAACTCACAAATTCTTTATACGTAAATTAAAAAGTTGATTATGTTTGAATTTCATGCCATTCTTATTATTCAATCGAACAATATTATGTTTGTAAGTTAAAATATCAAGAAAAAATAATAATTTGAGATAATTTTGAAAACAAGTGTTATATATGATATATATAGTAAATAAATTTAAAAGTCACTTTTGAATCATCTAACTTTTAATAAGGTAAACATGAAAATAATTGCATGATTTCATTATTCTCTATTGTCTGCTAATTTTTATAGTGGGAACCTATGTAATGAAAGAAATAATCAATTACCAATTAATTAAAATGCTAAAGATGACATAGTGATAATTGGATAAATTCTTTCTAATATTGATAATCACATCATACTTTTCCAATAAGAAAGGAATGAAATAAATATCTACTTTTAAAGTTTTATTGAGAAATATACATCGTCGTCGTAATAATGTTTACAATATTAAAAATATCCCGACTGTTTAAACATTGCTACATATATATATATATTGCCATTCAGGGAAGAATAAAATTAACAAAGAGTTTTAAAAAGGAAAAAATAAATAAATATGCTAAGTGTAATAAAATTTGACTTGTTTTTCAAGGAAAAATTATCTGGATTTTAAATGTAAATAAACGAATCTTGTTATACTTCATTTGAAACGCTTACAGAATAAATCAATAAAGATTTTAAAAAGTTTGTTTTGAAGATTCCAATAACTTAAAGAATTATTCAGGACAATTATCTAGAGAAAAATAGATAAACTTATCTTTTAAGTCTGCTATAATTGGAAGTATGAATTTTCATCGCTTTGTTAGTTATCGATACTGAAACCATCAAATAATTTTTGCTTTTGAATAAGTATTGAATATTGCTCATTATACATCCAACAGAAATAAAATATATACACATTATCTGGAATGTTTGCTAATCACAATATTCATTCTTAAGAATCGTTTTTATTATTCTAACTCACCAGGATAAAATAACTTGAACAAATAGGATAAAAAGTTAATGGATAAAAATGTACATGTATTTTGTTTATATAATTGCTGTGTTATGCATATCACTTACGTAATGTGTTGTTTGGAAATTTTGTTTTTAAACATATGTTTGTTTGTGGCATGAAAAATATATATATATTGAGTTAAGACAAAAAAAGATGTGTAAAATATATACATCTATTATATGTATTTTATTTTTTTTAATTAAGGGAAAACTGGAAATTATATATATATATCATTTATCTAGAGAGAGTGATAAAAATATTTACTTCTCTCATATTTTAAAACAGATTTTAATGTAGATTATTAAAGAGGTGAATATGTAGACATTTTATCAAATATATATATATATATATATATTTGGAATGACCGAATTATTTTCTTATATAGAAAAAAATTTGAAATAAGCCTTTTTCATTTTGTAATTTTGTATAGAAATGAACTTGTCCACTTTGAATATAAATACAGGTTTGATCTTTATTGCTTAAATACGTTGTGCTCTCTCTAATAAAAGGATAGTTGTCATTTTAAATGATTAATGATCATTTGACATGTATATTTTGGTGGGTCTGTTGATACCTTAAGGGTCCTACAGTGTAAAATGGAGTATGTATATCTCCACTGTTATTGTTGGTATTGTTTTATCTTGCTATAATTTGAGAATGATTAGTGACAGTTTTTAGCTGATAGGATGTTCCAATAGAATGGCATCCCATATATTAATATTAATATGGAGCATAGGCTGATAGAGTGTCACCTATTGCTGATTTCATGAGAGAAAAGATTGGTAGAGGCAAAGTAGTAATTAATGCTTATAAGCATAAATAATCCTAGAAAGAAAGGATGTCCATGGTTTGAATTCTATTCTTTTCATGATGAGGCAAAAGCCCACACACCTGTGTATACCTATTAAGAAGTAGTAGAATCAACCAGATTATTACACAACTGTCATGTTGTTTTTATAAAGCCTCCCTCTTTAGTGCTAAATTCCTCATGATGATCTAGAGTTAGTTTTTTCACAGTGTATGGTGAAGTATAATAGGTCCAAATCATATGGCAAGTATAAAATAATATTAGATTTAGAAACACTCATCTAGCATAATGTTTTCTTAATTGAAATAGTGTTTATGATGTTATATGATCATCATCAGTTATAGACAGACCAAATCAAAATCTATTAATGATTGTGGAAAATTCTAGATGTACAAGTAAGGATCCACATTGGCAGTGTGGATTCACCTTCATCAAGTAATGTTGTGACAATAGAATTGTAAGATCAGTTGAGTATTCGATAATTGAGTTGTGGACATAGGTAATGCTTAATGATATCTATGTGTATTTGACTTTTAATGTCTAGTCTTCATTTAATGCACTAAACTTATTCATTTCAAATTTAAATAAGTTAGTAATTGTACAGAATATGATAATTGTCCTTATCATATTCTGATAGAAGAAAGGGTTTTAGGAGAATGCAATACTTTTAAAATTTTTTCTGAATTCTAAATTTATACTTGGTGCATACCCTAAAGTTCTAAGTATACTGCTAGTTATAAATTTAAGTGCTAGTCAGCTTAAATAAGTTTTAGTATCTTATTCTTAAAAATATGCCAAAGAGTAACAAATGATATTTTGAATATTATTTTTTAAGCAGGTTGTATCATTTGCTGAGTATATGGTCAAGGGGATACTAAGTATATGTCCCATCCATAAATTATTTTAATATATTAGTTGTATTTCATGCCATATCTGTGAATTAAAAATTTGTACATATTGTAAATAAAGTTTGTTGTGTTTAAAATTTTATTTAGTTGCATGTAATCTTATTGCTAATTACCACATATATACACTATTATTGATATTGCTATCAACCTATCAGAAGATTATAGATTGAAATCATCATCGACCAATATGCTATATCATAATAATTTTGGTAAGTCTTATAATTTATTAATACATCTAATGCATTATCACACAATAATCAAAATGTTAATTACTTATAGTACAGATTATTTTAAGTAATAGATTTAAAAGATAAATATAATATTGATTTAATTGATTTAGTTAAATCCGCAGAGCTATCATTCACTGATCTTGATCACATGGTTTATCATTATCTAAGAAAAAGAATTTGGTAAGTTATGGTTTTTAATTATTGAAAAGTCATTCCTATTCCTAAATTTTAAAGTTTATATTAGTTACAAAGTTTCTTTAGAACTGTTAAATACAGTTGTTAATTTGAGATTATATTGAGAGCTGTTTTGTGCATTATGTTTGGGTAGTGGCAAAATCCCTCTCACTGACCCAAATATATTTTGTATAATGATTTTAAGTGTTTGAACCCTGAGAAGAATTAGTTGTTAAGTTTCAAAGTAGAATATAAAATTTGTGATAAATTTTACACCTAGTTATTCATTATAGTTAGACTAAAAATAGATTACTTTCACGGTTTTTATGAAAGTCAACCAAACTTTAAGGTCCATATATTATTTTTTGTTTTGTTATAAAATGGATAGTTTGTTTTAACTTCAGGATAAATATTCTGGTTGTGTCAAGCTTGGAATCCCTATTTTTATTTAGCTTATCTTTTTACCAATTAATACCATGGTCATAGTTTAAGATTTCAGTCTCCATCATTAACATTGTTCTTCAATTTCATCTTGATTCATTCTTTTATTTATTCATTCTCATTTGACATTAATTCATTATTTTAATTGATTGATCATAAATTAACTTTTACTCTTTTATCATCTCAACTATTCATTAACTCTTATTCTATCATCATCTTAATCATTCATTATTCTCATACATCTTCGTTCTTTTCTCTTAATTCTTAGACTCATTTCATTTCACTATTTAATGATTACTTCTTTCCATCATCCATTTAGACATTTACATTATAATTTACTCATTATTTCATTTATAGGTTTAATTTTGTAATCATTCCAGAGATACAATTATTAGTTATTAATTTGCTGAATATCAAATTTAATTCATCTCATTTTGTTTGTGTGGATTTCAAAGCTGGTTTGACTAGAAGTTTTGATCTTTATTAGTCATCTTGTGATCTTCTTTAGATAGACAGTTTCATGCTAGTTTTATTAAATCCATGAATCATTTCGTTAGTTTTACATTTTCATGTCTTTATGCTCATATTCTTGATAATGAGAGTACGATAAGTTGCATAAGAGAATTTAGTCACTAAAAATGCATGGTATGATTCGTTGATGACCGGTTAGATCAGGGAGAAGGTTACAATATATATATATATATATATATATATATATATATATGTATATATATATATATATATATATATATATATATATTAGAAAAATTTAAGCAATTTCATGTGTATATATATTCCATTCCATTGTACATTTCTGAAACATATGAATAAACACATCTTCTAAATTAGGATGTGCATTTCATGCTGAACTAGCACTCATAAGTTGATTCAGGTGATAATTTCTTATGTATATATCATCATTTGCTCAGTGTTTATAGATAACATATTAATACTGTTTGATTTATTAATGTCAAACTTTTTGCACTCACACTCTTTATCCCTAACCCAGGTATATACTTTAAATCTTAGTTGAAGGATAATATGTCCATGCCTATGTTGACAGTTTGAGAATTTTGATTACATTACTCTCACATAAGGTAGAGATAAATTTCTATCACATTTTAAGTCTGTGTTGAAGGACCAACAATTATTGCAGGTAGATCTTTATTTTTAAGTTTTTTGTACATTTCTTGGATATCAAAATTCAATTTTGGTATCCTAAGATTTTTCAATTTTTTTTTAAAATAAAAATTTAAAAATTATTTAAGAACAAACTCCAAATAAAATAGTATGGTAAATAGGTCTGTTTTCATAAATTAAATATCATTTTGAAATCTGTGACAATTTTATGTTAAGATATTGGCTGAAATTTTATAAATATCTGTTGGTAGATGTTAAACTAATTGAAAGTTCAATTCTTTCCACTCTGATTTAAAAGTTTCTAGTAACAATTTCAATCATATTTGCTCTTTTTGTATTGAATTGTAATCCTGTCTATTTATAAAAATTATTAAACAAAATATTTTTTATTTGAATTCCATTTTTAAAATGAAAATGAATTTTAGTTGAAACTTTGTAAAAAAAAATGGAAATATGTTTTAAAATTCAGAATTAAACCTATGACTATTAAAATTTCACAAAAAGTTCTTCACTGGCATTTATAAAAGCAGTTCTTGTTAGTCAATAAAAACAGCTTTGATTTTATTGTAACATTTTCAAATAAAGTCTAATTTTAATCACATATTTTTTTGGTTTAAAATAAATATTTTGTAAATATATTGCATAAATAACCTTAAATATGTAATTAAATGACTGAAAGTTAAATTTTTTCTCTTTGAAAAATGAAAAAAAAAAGCATACTCAGGAAATGCCTCAGTCCAAATAATCTACTAATCAGTTATGCTGTCATTTTCCTTCTATTATGATACAATTGATCAAAAATTTGCATGATATTTGAATGAGTCTGTATGCACTGATATCTTCATATTTTTTTAAACTAATAATTTTAGTTTTAATTTCTACACAAAAAATGCCAATTAGTAAACATCAGTATAATTAACTGCAAAATAATGGGGAAAAGATGAAATTATATAACAAAATAATGCTTTAAAATTAGTGACTTTGTAGTGGCTAAATTATAACAGATTAAACAAAATTATAGTGAAGGGAGAAAGAATTTAATGATTTGTTGTTTAGCAGCTCATGATTTTGAGTAATGGAAGGAATAGAGATGAGCTGTGATCAATGGATTTTCAATTCTTAAGATTAATAATACTCTATCTCTGTAGTAAATTATGCAGGACCAAAGTTGTAATAAAATATTAAGAGTAAAGTTCATTTTCCTGATGTCATTCTGATGTTTTAATTTCCCATACTGAATGTAAACTTTACTTCATAATGCTGCAATTATTTTTATTCTCTTCTAAAAAAGTGGTGCATGAGATTTTCAAATGCTAAAGTAATAGGGTCAACAAAACAATTCAATTTACCAAACTGATAATTTGTTTTTAACCCAGTCACAATAAATAAGAAACCTTTGGTCTTTGCATTCCCAACTGTCATTGCTGAACGAGACTGTTTTTATAAATATAATAAAAATAATGATTATATTGACAATAAAATTTTATTATTTTTGGTCATGAATAATTTTATTTTTATTTGAAAAATACATTTTAAAAGTATTTTATGCTTTATTAAAATATAATATTTTTTCACTTTCTCCTTGTCCCCATTAATTATATTATATTTAATTGGCATTTCCATAGTAACCCACAATTACTTGTATATTTTCATAAATTTTTTAAGGTGCAGTTTTGATTCTACAACAATTTTCTTCAGAGTATACTTTCTTGAGGCAAAGAAACTCTGAAGATTATTATATAGCTGAAACTCTAAGGATTATACATATCTATATTGTAACCATATATTTTAGCTCGTAGAGTTAAAGATAATTTGTAAGACTTTATTTTTTTGCTTAAATAAACATAATTCTGCAATAAATAAACTTCATTGTTATTTAACTATATAAAGTCTTAACTAAGCGCTCTAATTTATCAATAAAATAGTTTGTTAAACTTGCTTGGATAATAATTTGCTAAAGTAATGCCAATAAACTTATTGAATATTTGATTAAAAATTCAAATATGATAGTTTAAACCTGAATAAAATTAAATTAGGGAGTGATGTGTTTTAAATTTATTGTGGTAAATAAAGTTTTTATTGCTGTTTGTAAAGTATGATTTTGTAAAGATGCTTTGTTTCTCAAATTTATTTATGTAGAAGAATATAGATTTCAGTTAAAAAAATGTTACTTGTAAATTAATTTAAAAATTTTGCTAATTTAATTTTATATCAAATGTGTGGTCACATGTATATATGTGTATGCACATGAATTGATAGAACAATAAATATTATTTTTTCTTTTACATAAAAAAGTAAACTTTATAAATAAATTCCTTATCTTTTAGGTAATATTTTTAAAACTTTGTAGAACAATGCTTAACCTCAAAATAAAAATTTAAACTTTTATAATAACAAAATTTAAGAGTTAAAATTGCTCAGATAAGATATGTAATGAAATTAAGTAGCATGGAATGTAAAAATGTTTGATTTTAAGTGATTAAAAATCTTGCTGTTTAGAGTTATTAATCTCAAAAATTCTAGAAAAGTTTGTGCGAGAGAATAATAGACTGAGTGAGTATACAAGCTCCCCAAAATTTATTATTTTATTCAGAAGCTATTCATTCATTAATTCAGTCTGTTCAAAAAGAAGCTATTCATGAATTAAATTCAGTCTAGTCAGTTTACAGAAGCTATTCATTTAGTAATTCAGTCTATTCAGTTTATTCAAGATTATTTCATTAGAAGCATTCATTGATCATTCATCAGAGTTTTTTCAATGCTATTAGTCAAGATTGTATTTCAGATGCTAGGACTCTTCTTTCTGTATGACAAACCAAACTTGTTGCTAGCTCTTTCATTAAAATTAGACATATGCTGAAAATAGTTCTTAACCAGTGACCCACATTAGTAAAATGGACTGATTAATTATTTTTAGTGATATTTTTCAAAACATACTAGGCTAGGCACCTCATTACTATAAACTTCATGCTCTAAACTGAATCTTTATTATTTAACATGTCATGAAATTATAAATTCTTAGAAAAGTGACTTAATAAAGCCAACCTACAAGAAAGACTCCCAACTGACCACCTGGACCACTACAACTATAAAATGGACATTTTCAATAAATCACTGGAAACAAAAGCAACAACTTTGAAGGACTTAGTAGTAATATAAACTTTTTATTTTGTATATGCACATTACTTTTTATTAACCATAATATTAGATTTAAATGTGAATTTTTTTTTTTATTTTATGCATTTTACTAATTTCTTCATGGATGAGTTTTTGTTTTATTATTAAAATAGATGTTTATTAAATTAATTATTTGGTCATAAGTTAAATTAAAAAATTTATTTTGTTGAATATTGAATAATTTTTTTAATGTTTAAATTTCTAATCTGATCTTTTTTTTTTTTTGATTAAACCAGTTTCATAATTTGTATTATTAGTGATGACAAAACTCTTATTAAATAAAATAACTTGGGCATGTATAGTCTAATATTTTCCTATTAAATTTATTTATACAGATTGGGTAAAACATTTTTAATTAGTTATATAGAAAGAATATTGAAGTGTAAAGGTCAGACTTGGGTGGGATATCATAGCCTATCTATAATAAGTTGAATATGATTATGGGTGTTGTGCGCAATAAAATGCCCATTGTAAGTCCACTATCTCTTTTGCATGGCTTCAGTTTGATTCCACTGCACTGTAACTTAGCAAACCATATAGGTCTGCATAAGTTAGTAATGATAATAGAAAAGTTAATTTAAATCTTATGCAATATCATTATCCTTTAAGAATCTTTTTTTATAAGTATAAATACTTTGGTAGTGTTTGCTTTTGTTGAGGATATTACTCTAGAGAAAGATAATAAACATTAAATAAATAAAAAAGTATCCAATTGGAAAGATATTTTAATGGCATGTATAATAGTTTTATGATGTAACTGTCTAAATCAACATTTTACTTAGATCTTATCTGATGGGACTCATTCATGAAGAAATATTACATTTTTTTAAATTTAATTTTATTTTGATGAAGTTGTTTTTTATGTTTAAATTTTTTAAAACTTAGTAATGAATAAACAGTATTATACTTATTAAATTAATTTTGACTGACATTTGTTTACTGTGTCTGTCTATGAATTATTTAATAATTCAGAGTCTCATACTCCAAACTGAGCTAGTGTCAGGGGTAGATAATTTATTCTATGTCAGCTAATCATTGTTAGTAAATATTCAGTCATCTTGAATAAATTTTCTAAGTTCATTAAGTAGCCTAGTGTTGTCCTCAAATGACCGATATTTTAATGCATGTGGATCTAGTACAATATATATATATATATATATATATATATATATATATATATATATATATACTATATATATATATATATATATATATATATAATGGTATATTTAGTCCATAAGAATTAAAGATAATTTCTTGAAATGTTTTTTATTTAATTCTTCCAGTGTTAACCCTAACCTCAAATTTTTGAATAGACTTTAGCAATGAACATTTTTACTATGACATCATGTTTGATTTTTTTTGTGTATGCAATTATTTTTTTTGTGTATATTATAAAATTTATTTATATGCTATATTATAAATATTTAAGTCTTCTAATAATTAAAATTCTAAAAGATGAAAAATTAATATTTTAAAATTGTAAAAATAAGTATCTAACTGACAATCTTACTGATAACAAAAGCAAACATCATTATTGGCTTCACAATATCTATTCAAAAAAGTTAAAAGAAAAAATTATTAGATATTAGAATTTTATGTTATTAAAAATGATATATTTAGAATTAGTTATCCTCCAAGAAATAAAAAAATTCTAAATGTTAATAAATTATTAATTATTATTAAAATATTTCATTTACAGTTTTTATAAAACAATTTTCTTTTCAGCCACTAATGCCTTTTCTGTGTAATTTCTAGTTCTCATAACATACTTCATATACTTTCTAAGAGCTGTCTTTTTAAAAATAAAATGTTTTCAAAGACAACTTCCTCTAGTGACATAATTTTTAGTTTGATAATAAGTTTTTTTTACAAAAATATTGCATCATAATCATTAAAAATTACTGAAAATCACATTTTGTGTGGCATTTAGCCATAGTGGAAATGAATCTAAAGTATCAGCCAATCACAAATTGATACCTCCTTCATAGCTTTGTCAGAACAATAGAATGTGCTGTGAATCAAAGACAAATCAACATTGTGAATAAATATGTGATTAGAAGTAATAATATAAGTGATAAGTGTAGCATCATTACAAATAAACATCAAGAATCAACATTTCATCCTTTGTGATTGGATTTATAACAGGTACACTATAAAATCTGAGGCAAATCATCATTTAGCCAGTGTCAAACTTAGTATATATTATACAAGCAATCATGCTATAAATAATCATAAAAATAATTCTACATAAAAATATTGTTATCATCATATCAATGCTCATCATCATAAATGCTGCCACTTGGAATTTTAAGTAGACTGGCCATCCATAAAATTGTTATAAAATATACAAAGTAAAGTGAATGGACTTTAAAATTGATTATTATAATTTAATCTCATCCAAATAATTTTTAGAGAATCATCTTTATGTTCACACAGATTTTCACACACATGCAATTGCTTAGGGTTGCAAAGTGCTAGAGATTTGTGACTAAGATTGTGACCAAAAAAATTACAAAATATGGAATAAGCCACAATTTACCTTAAAACATCACTCTATGATGAAATCAGTGACATACACTGGAAACTCACCAAACACCTGGAAGATTACATCAAAAATAATTTCCTAGATTATTATCTTATAAAACAATTTTTTAATAAATAAAAAGATTTATAAATGATAATATGACAAGCCCAAAGTTTTATTTATAATTTTATACAATGTGAATACCTTCCTATAATATATAATTATTATTCCCTGCTGATTGTTTTTAAATAATAAATAATTTAATCAAAATGAATTATTCCCTTACAATAATTGAAGCCAAACAAAATATTTCATAATAAAGAGAGAAAGAAAATCGAATTTAATTTCAACTTTTCTGATTTTTTTAAAATATTGATCTCCTAAACAATTTTAATCTAATAAAAACATTTTTTCATTCAAAAAAATATGGAATAATCTCAATTATGTCTTTCTCTATAAAATAACATTTGTAAATGAAGATGTGCATACAGTAATGATAACATTTATTGCCATGGATTTTTTTTAGTTCATTTTATAGTTAATTAGTTGATTGTATTTTCATGTAAATCTTTCAGGTAGAAGTGCAGTCAATTTTCTGGTTTCAGGTTTTTTAGCATTCTCAATAAAAAAATTTTGTAGCTCCAGGTTTCAGTTTAATAAGTAGTTCAAAGTCAGATTAATATAAGTTGAGACAGTCATGGTTGTGGAAGAATCAATATATAAGGCTAGATGATAATTTTTGTCCCTCCTACATTCTGTTTAATAAAATTGATTTTACAATTTGGTCAGTAATGCTTAGTTTTTAGTAAGTGACTAGACCATGGTTCTTATAAATGCCATATTATATATATATAAAATTAAGAGCGTGCTAATAGCTCTAAACAAGCTTTTTTTTATTTATGATAAATGCTACTACAAGAGAAGGCATTCAAATCATTTTTATCTTGGATTGTCCCCATCCCCAGACCGGTTTCGACCTATGGGTCTCTTCAGTGAGGAGTTGGGACATTAGATTTAAAGGGCTAAGCCTACTAATATATGGAGTATCTGAATTAAGTTCAGACCCATATGATTTTTTCAGTTCGAGAGCTGACTTTAAAGACATGTAGATGTCTAAAAGTTTCAGATCTTCTTCTAACAATTAACTTTTAGATAAATGCTTTGCTTGAGTTGGTTTTTTAAATCTAATGTCCCAACTCCTCACTGAAGAGACCCATAGGTCGAAACCAGTCTGGGGATGGGGACAATCCAAGATAAAAATGATTTGAATGCCTTCTCTTGTAGTAGCATTTATCATAAATAAAAAAAAGCTTGTTTAGAGCTATTAGCACGCTCTTAATTTTACATATTTGTAAGTGCAAGCTATATATAAGTCATGTGACATCTGACTTGTTATTATTAATATATATATATATATATATATTGTAACGGTATATGAATATGCCGTTACATTAATTTAAAATAAAAACTTTAAGTTCGCAAATAAAAAATAAATTTATTAAAAACTAAAAGCTAAAAAAAAATTAAAGAGTTGTTCAATATATATATATATATATATATATATATTTGCACAGATGCAAAACTTTAAAAATTATTTTTTTTAAATGAAGAAAAAAAGGTATTTGAATGTACTTTTTTAGAAAAAAGTATAAGAAAAAGATAAAATATTTTTGTAAATGGAAATGAATGTTTTATAAATTAATTGAAAAGCAAACTAGCCCTTGCGGGTCTCATATAATTAAAAAGTCAGAGAAAAGATATAGATAAGAGAATAAAAAGAAATAGCTTGACCAATGGAAGCACCAAGCCTCAGCTCGGACCCTAATGAAAATGATGGATTAGTGACATTTTGTTCATTGAATCCAGAGGATGATTATACAAGGAAAAATATTGAAATTAAGGACAGTGCCAGATGGTTCCAGCTTGATTATTTTTGAGAGGTGTGATAGGATGCACATCTCACCCTCTCTCTCTATTTAAAAAAATGAAATGATTGTGACACCGAAATGGAACCAGCTAAGGCCACCTCCAGATCATCAGACTGGTCTTCCAATGGGGACATCTTGGGAATTGGCACCAAGAACCATGACTCTTCTACTGTAAGCTATTGAACTGAACAATTTTAAAATTTGAAAGTAATTAAGAACTTTCATCAAGATTTGACAAGTTTAATAAACAAGCTAAATCTAATTTTTGTAAAATAAACTATAATCTGACTTTTCCAAATAAATTATTGTTTCCTTTTTTTTATTTAAGTTTGCCAAAAATCATTTCCATTTTTTTTTATTTTTATTTTTATTAATAATTATTGTAGAAATTATTAAATGCATTAAATTTAAGTTGGGCATAGACACTTGCATAGATTCGTTCATGTTTAATTGTTTTGGTTTTCATATATGACTAAAATATATAACATTCGGTAAATAATGATATCTTATGTAGAATATCTAAAATGTATTTATTCGAATGTCTTTTTAGTTATTGGTGTCAATGCAGCAGCTTATGATGAATGCCATTGGGTTTCTAGTGAATTCCCTCTGCAATTATATCAATGACTTTATATTTGGATCATTTATGTTTATGTTGAAATGTTTTTGAGCATGTAATCTATGTAGTTGATCTGCACACAACATTAAACAACAAACTTTTATAAAATCCATCTGTGCAAATTTATATAAATGTTAAATTTAAGTTGGGCATGAATGGCTATATAGATTTGTAAAGTTATATTAATTAATTAGGGGAAAGTAATCTTAGATTATTTGTTTTGTACTTAAATTAGGTCAATGGATTGGATATATTGGTGTAATTAGTAGAAGTAATATGAGGTTCACTATGTGCAGGATCTCCATTATACACTCATACCTCTTTTTGCCTATGGAAGGGAATAGTAAGAAAAAAACGCAGTCCCTTCCTATGGAGTTTTTATTTTTATTGTTCTTCTTACTGACAGATTAGCATTCCTGTTTGGTTGAGAGTCAATATCTTCTCTGACCATACTGTTCAGATGTACATTCCTGACAGTATAGTATTTAGTGCTGTTGTATTTTCATATAACATTGAATACATCAATGTATCAGATGGACTGACACCAGTTTGATTGCGAACTTTTGGCCTAAGATTAAATAAGGGATAGAATATTTTCTTTTCAAATACAATCTATGTAGTTTATTCATACTCAACAATCTTAAAATAAATATAAAATTCATCTGTGTGGATGATTTAAAATTTTAAAATAATAATTTAAATTAAAAGTTAATATTAAAAATAATAATAAATGTTATTCCTCAAATTTAAAATGATTATATATGTGCATTAATAAATGTTGTTTATGTGTTAATTACTGGCAGTGGCTTTTATTTTTTTATATTTAAGATATAAATTAAAGATATATATTATTATCTCTGCATCTCCACTGAACTAGTGACTTGGGCTAATGGGCTAAATATAAAATAAAGTGGGATCTTAACAGCATGTATCTGCCTACTTTATAAATTTTCTAGGTTCAAATGCCTAGATAGCGCCCCTGTAGTGCAGATAAGGTAAGACTCATTTTCTTCACCAGACCATTATAATATATATATATTATTAAACATTACAAGCATAAAGCTACACTAGTCAATAAATAATTAAAATTATCCCAAATCCATAACTCAATCAGACTAGCCAAAAAAAAAAAAAACTAAAATAAAACACAACCAAAGGTTTCACTGCTACAAGCAGACTTCTCAAGTGTAAAGTACTACAAAACACCATATATATTGAAGTGGTAAATCTGTAGTACATATTTAACTTCACTGCCTGATGACATTACATACCTTTAAAGTAGGGTTTGAACTAGTTTATATGTTTATTTGGTCATCTAGGAATATTAAGCACTTACATATACACATCATTTCCACCCAGATTATTCAAAATTATTATGTGTAACCAGTTGAATTTTAGCTTAAGTATATTTTATTTCCAAGCTTGTAAATTCCCTTCACTTAGATAATTGTGTATGTGCGTATATGTATTACAGATATAAAAATAAATACAATTAATGAAGAGCTAAAGCAATGCCAGAAAATTCTAAAAAGTATTATTAAAATTTAACAATGTCATTCTCATTTCAAGTCAAACCAAAAATCATATTTTAAAGTTATTTGCAATTTTTTAAATACATTTAAATAATGCTTCTGGAACATATTGTTTACATCTTCCAATATTGCCAAATTTCAAGTATAGGAGAAGCAGAAGTTCTAGGAACGTGCAAAAGGAGTTCAAATAACTCTTCTCTTGTATTCGTTTGGAGAGTGGAAGCAAAATGAACAGTGAGTAAAAAGAATTTGCCTCCCTGACCTTAGATCACCTTTGTTCTGCCTCCCTGCCATGCCATCTCTGCCTGAGAACTGTTATATTTAACTGTAAAAGAATGTTGGAAGATGCCTACCATTATTTTATTAGTATTGTGCCTTGCTAAACTTCATATACATTATTATAAATGGCCACCATAACTTCTAAAGTTAATCCGTTTTGCTGAAGAATGAACTCTTAATTCTCCTCACTTCATTTTTTTTCTAAATCTTAATTGTAATCATAATGTAATCTTTATTTATTTGGTAACTGACTATAAACTTAATTATCATTAAATTTGTGATTTTCTCTCTTAAGTTTTAAACTTGTTCTTTGAAACGCTAGCACAGAATTATATATATTTAAAATCTATCACTAGTTTTAAGTTTCACGCTCTAATTATATTATTTTCATGCGGCAACACTTATTTAAATTATGTATCTTATTAATTAGTTTAAGTATGCTAATGTTTCAATCTAATGAACTTATATTATTTCAATTATCATTCCGATATTTTTTGGATTATTTAAATAGTTAAACGTAAAATTTCTTATTGAACGCTGTTCGCTAGGTTAAATATTTTGAAATGTATGCTTAATGGCAGATCGTTTAAAATGTCATATTATGGGATAAAATAAACTTTTTGTTGTTGACACTATTTATTTAGATGCATTCTATGTTTTCTAAAATGATTTTAATTACTAACCTATTTTAAATAATTATTTATTGCTTTTATGCCATCGAGCATTAGCTTATGATATATTGTCATTTAAAAATACTTGGGCTTGTTACATAGGAAAAATAATATTTTTCCCTCTTCTATTTTCGACATCCTAAATTTATTAAAGTTATACGTACGATGCTGAGTGGGTTATTATTTTAGCATGGCGTTACGCATGATATTATTGCTTTATTTAAGCTTAAATTATTTCATTAGTCATTTAAGACTTAAGCCATATTCACATTGCTTACTAATGATAGCATTTTAAAGAATTTATATTTTGCTTTATCATATTTATTCATCAGAACTCCGGATTTTCTTCACGTAAGTCGTCTAGGAATGAGGTTTGGTAGAACCGATCTCAGGATAAATATTAGAGTATTAAGGGGCTGCATGTGAAATGTCGGAGGGTGTACCATGAAATCCTTACCACTCATATTTTTGAATATCACCTCGTGATAAATACAAGTGGAATTATATATGTGATAAAGCCTTTCAGTCCAAAGACGGATATCTTCTCTATTTTAAACGCTATCATTATAAGTCAGCACTGCGAGTTCTTTTATATATAGTTCTCATATTAACTATAAGACATAGTGCAGTGATGCTCTAAACCACTCATTTAATAATTAGTCGAATATTTTAGGATTGTCATAGTAAGACTTAGTTAAGCTAACCCATTCCTCATTTGTACTCGACCAGATATACTCATGAACGATAAAGTACTTATCTGTTATATTAAGAGTAAACCTCTCTTTGGAGATAAATTTATAAACGTCCTTATCATTACTTAAAGTAATGATCACAGCATTGATAACATTAATTTATAACTATTTATAGTTCATTAGCATACTAAATCAGTTGCCTATATGCAAAGTATAACTGCATTATATCTGTGCTATGCTTCTGATGTAATTTAAAATGATCTATGTTCATTAAATTATGTTGATAATTACTTATGCATTTGTGTCTTACTGAATTTCACTTATTGAATTCTATTTAATCTTTATAACAGTGTTAGTAATATTTGGAAGTTATGACTGATTATTTTAAACGGACATTTATCTCTGGATTGTTCTGTCTTTGCTCATTCTGGATGGATACTATTTTATAATTCATGTTTCTTTTGCAATGCTAGCTGTGTGAAATTCATTTAAAATTTATAAATTGTTCCTTCACATAAGCTATATGATTGAGCCAAGATTTGATATTCTTTATTTACATTCATTACCTTGTAGATCTCGTGTTTCTCTGCTGTGTCTCCGGAACTAGAATGAATAAAATTTCATCTCTTATCATCAGAAGTGTTATTTATAATGTTATAGTTTTAGGAAAGAGCAAATAGGGCAGAATTCATGATTGCTCCTGATCTGTGTATCTCGGGCATGAGTGGATTTAGGGTACTTTTGCTTAGATTCTAAACCTTATTAAATGAACATACAATTCTGACCGGTACAGGATTCTTTTTTTTCTTTCTTGGGCTTGGCGGCCCAAACATTTGGGGCCTCGATTAATTAAATCTCACACCCTGTAGACTGCTTATCTTGTTGTTGGCTCAATCATTGGGGTCTATATTAATTAAATACCAGACCTTGTAAGTGCTTATGTTTTGGTGGTTTATATTTTAATGTCTCCAAGATTATCTAAATGTAGGCTCATTAATTCGTTTTGTTGGTTAAATATCATAAGCTATATGAGTAAAACAGTATTGTTAGTCAAAATAATTATTTAAAAAGTAATAAGACAGTTAATATATACATAAATTAATTATATTTGTATCTTATACTCTCAGTGTATATATATTATACATTTGTTAATAGGCATTCATGACAATAAGGAGAAAAAAATTAATGTGTTAGAAAGGTAGTAAGAGTAGATTGGAGCAAGGGGTAGAATAGATGAAAGAAGTAATTTTTTCTTTGTCAACATTAAGTAGTGTATATCTCAGATTTTGATATTTAGAAGTATCCAATATCAATATTATGTTAAAAACTTTAATTTAAAAGTATTATTTGCTAGCAAATATTTAAACTGTTCGTTTCCTATTAGTAGTAGCCTCAAAACAGGTGAAGACCTTAAAAATAGAATTCTATGTCAAGCAGTCCGATGTAGTGGACTTTATGCTTCAATGACATTGATTCTTAGAGTAACCTCAAAGCAGGTGAAGACCCTTTATGTAATACCAAGCAGCCAGATGCAGTTGGCAAAATGCTTAAATGGTTTACATGTTCTCATGCTAGCAAAAGAAAAGTTGCTTGCTAGTTGATATTTTAAATGTTCGTTTCTTATTATTAGTAACCTCAAAGCAGGTGAAGACCTTTTTATGTAACACTAAGCAGCCAGATGTAGTTGGCAAAATGCTTTAATGGTTTACATATTCTTATGCAAGCGAAAGTGAAAAATGATATCGATAAATACAAATTACTGGAAAGAATATTAATTTTGATATTTTATGATAGCCTCATGCTTCTTGGAAATGATATAGATAATTGAATAAAATTCCTATATTCAAACTTAGGTTAGTCACGCATTGTTAGTTTGTAGTAAATGATAAGTATTCATGAAATAAATTGTTTTATTCTAAATTATGTCAATCCATGTTGTATAATTTGCATATTGTCATAATATTTTCTTAGCTTTATTTTGCTGGATTGTAACATAAGTCAACTTAAAGACTTTTTATGTATACATAATAAATAAATAAATAAATAAATAAATAATGTATATATATATATATATATATATATATATATATATATATATATATATATATATATATATATATATATATAGTATAATAATTGTGAATTATTTGATCAATGCAAAAGGAAAATTTGGTGTCCATCTCTGTGAATATGAATAACCTAAATATTATGTAATAAGTTATTAATCTTGCCATGTTGGCATGGTGCCTTGTATTTATACAATTATAAATTTTGCCAACCGGTGATTTCATGTGTTAACATAACTTACATTGTGTGAGATTCAAACGCAAGCAAATATTTAAAAGAGAGAAAATCATACTTTGCTTTGGCTTTCTGTTATATTTTGTATTATCAATTTACTAATAAAGATTTTTAGTCAATTCCAGGTGCAAAGAGAACAGATGGAAAGTGGCAAAAGGAGTGAAGGCATGGTAATTTTTTAATATATTTTGTGTTATAGAATTAATAGTTAATAATTTTATATTATATAGCTTACTGATATAGGCAGATTCAAGTAGTGAGAAGAGTAGGCATAACTAATAAAGTGGTTAGGCATCATATAAGTTAGGCAGGGCAGAAAGAAAGTAGTAGGTATGATGGGAAATGGTAGTATAGATGTGATTGGGGAAAAGGGAAAGGCAAATAACCCATAGCAAATAATAATGAGTCATAGAGTTAGTGATATCAGTAAAATGATAAGTAGTGAAGAATACAGATACAAAGATTCAGAAGTTAAAAAATTAGAAGATGAGAATGGAAGCAGTAATGGGGAATTGGAAAAGGATTTTTTAGGGGATTCCAATTCAATGGATGTTCTAAGCCCAGAAATTACTTTGGAACCAGAGCTTTTATTGGGAGTATGAATAAGGGACCAGAGGTCATCAACAATAACCGTCAATTATTTATGATGATGCAAAGTCTATTAAAGCACCAAGCTGATGAACAGAAGAAAAAAATTGAAAATTCTGGAAGAAAAAAGCTGAAGAACAAAAGAAAGAAGCTGAAGAACAGAAGAAAGAAGCTGAAAAATTCCGGAAGAAAGAAGCTGAAAAACAAAAGAAAGAAGCTGAAGAACAGAAGAAAGAAGCTGAAGAATTCCGGAAGATGATGCAGGGTCTATTAGAAAAGGAAGCTGACAAACAACAGAAGATGGAAGAATGGGTTAAACAAATTGATGAAAAAAACACTTGCTATAGAAGGAATAAAAGAGGATTATCAACAGATTCATGAGCAATTTCAGCACTACGAGTCAATATTAAAAGTAGCACAACAGGATTAACAAAAACACAAGGAACAATTAAAAGATATTCATGTAGCTCAGGAGAAGATTGAAAATCAACTTTATGAGCTGAGTGAAAAAGCTAAACATGACTATGAGACATCAGAAAAGGAGATAAATGAAATTAAGAACACACTTCAAGAAACCCAAATGAAAATACAATTGGATATTAAAGGCACCGTGGAAGGTCTCTGCAAGGAATTGGAACAGATCCAATTGGTACTAAAAGGGATATTGGAAGAGCAAGGTGAAGTGAACCATCCAGTTAAGGCAATGCATCTAGAGCCAGAACGTAAATATCCACCACAGGGAGATTTTAGAAAACAACCAGAAATGGAACTTGGGAGTATGATAATGAGTAATGAGCCAGTTATTGCAGAAAGGAGTCATGATGTAAATAATTGCCCATTTAATATGAGAGGAAATTATAACATGGCAAAATTTATACAAATTCAACATTTTCATGGAGACCCCAGAGACAGCCCACAAGAGCACTTGGGAAGTCTTAAAGAGCTGTATTTTTTAATCCTGCGAGTCATGAAGAACAGGTAGCCATTGCAAGCCATTATTTATTGGGAACAGCAAAGAACTGGTGGAACTCCTTGCAAGAAAAGCCTTGGAACTTTGGGGATTATAGAGCAGCTCTCCTTCAGAGTTATTGGAATGAAGAGCAACAGGATCGCCTTCTGAACACCTTGTCTACAGAAAAATATAAGCCTAGCCCCAGAGAGACTCATACTAAGTATTTTGTGCATCAAGTTGCCAGACTTAGGTCTTTAACAGCATATGCTTATTCTGATGCACGAATTATTAGAACCATCCATCATAACATGCCATCATGGATCCAGAAAATGATGTTGGGAAGACAGATCACAGATGTGGAACAAATGACACATTTCTTGACCTCCATTGACTATGGTCACCTTACCACAGAACCACCGGGGAAGTCATGAAGGGTGGATGAGCCCAGAGTTCAGATGATTAGGATAACAATGAAAGTGGGAATTATAATCGGAGAACTCAACAGAAGCAGACTGCATTAAAAGGAAGGATGTCAGAAAACTTCAAGGGGTCCCATTAGGCCATTCCTTTCTGTGGCACCCCAGAGGAAAAAGGAACAAATCGACTTATGATAATAAGCCCATTACTACCCTCATTCACGAAATGGACCAACCAAAAACAAATGGAGTCCAGAATCTATATCCAACTGTGAATGTTAGTATAGGAACCCATAACATTCTTGCATTATTAGACTCCAGGAGTCAAGTGTCTCTCATTTCAAAATCATGGTTCATCAGGTACAGTAGCCAAGAGAAAAATATAATGGAACTTCCAATGTGCCCAATGCACTTAATACTAGCCAATGGAAGAAGGGTCACCACTGAAAATCACCAAATTTTTTTAGAGGTGAGGTTATGTGAAAAATTAATAGAACACTCATTATTGGTTGTTGCTGGACTTATACATGAAATGGTTTTGGGAACTGATTTCTTAACCCAGCAACAATGTATTATAAATTTTCCAAAGAGGATGTATGTGATAAATGGCAAACTGTAAAGTTCAATATAGAAAATGAACCTCCAGCGTTCAAGGTGGGATGTTTAACCCAACCCATTGATACTGCATTGATCATGGAAAAGGTTGAAGGATCTATTCTAACCGAGCTTAAGGATGAAATCAATTGACAAAAATCTTGATGGAGAATAGACAAATATTTTTAACTGTCCCAGGAGAAATAAAAGGTTATACACACCAGATTCGTGTTAATGAAGATTTGTATGTACAATCACGAACTTATCCAATACCTTTCCAGTACCATGAGGAAGTTGAGAAACAAATCTGTCAAATGGTAGAGTGGATTATCATTGAGAGAAGTCCTTCACCATATAATAATCCTCTAGTAGTTGTTAAAAAATGGTACTCTTCGATTGTGCCTAGATGCCCGGAAATTGAATAGTATGACCATTCCGGAATGTGACATACCTCCTTCAGCACAAGAGTTATTTGTAAAGTTAGCGAGGAAATGCCTGTTTTTTACTGTAGATCTTACTGCTAGTTATTGGCAAATGATTTTAGACACACAAGACTGTAAGTACACAGCATTTCATTATAATGGGCAAACTCTTGTGTTCAAAAGAGTGCCATTCATACATATAAATAGTGGAGCCAAACTTATGAGATGTCTAAGCCAAGTTTTATCAGAAGACTAGCAAAAACATTTGGTTTCATATGTCGATGACATCATGATTGCATCTAAGAATCCATTGGAACATTTGAAATAATTAGAAATGTTTTTTAAGGAGTGTGCTAAAGAGAACATTTCCATAAATTTAAAAAAGAGTTTGTTTGGTCTCAGGTAAATAGTTTTCTTGGGGCATCTAATTGGTGAGCAAGGAATACGAGCACACCCAGATAAAAACAAGACAATAGAGGATTTTCCATGCCCAACTACTCACAAACATATCTGATCTTTCTTGGGTTTATGTAATTTCTACCACAAATTTTATCCTGGTTTTTCTCAAGAAACAACCAACATGGTAGAGTTACTATGGAAAGAGCAAAAGTGGAATTGGAGCAACATACATGACCAAGAATTTTCTAATATTAAAAGGAAATTTCTTGACACTGTGATAATTCATCATCCTAACTTTAATTGTCCATTCTATGTCCAGACTGATAGCAGTAAGAAAGGTTTGCAAGTTGTACTGTTTCAAGTGGATGAGGAGGGAAAACATGAGGTTTTATATTTTTGTAGCATGAAGTTTTATATTTTTGTAGCAGGACAATAAAAGGAGCAGAGAATAATTATACTATCACCGAACAAAAAACACATGCCATTGTTTGGGTGTGCCAAAAGTTTCAGCAATTTTTCTTGGGATCTGAAGTTATCATAGTCATGGATCAAAAATGTTTGGAATTCTTAAATAAAAGTTTCCTTACAAATGAAAGGCTCATAAGGTGGAGTCTCATTTTACAAAAATTTAACTACAGTATAGTTTATTGCCCAGGCCATGAAAATATAGTGGCAGATATATTAAGCTGGAATCCCATACCAATGTCACTTCAGAATCCGAAACTTGTAGACCAATCTGCTAAGGTAATGGGCACAGCTAATGAGATATCCATTGAGTCTGATTTAAAGAATATAAGATATTGGCAGGAAAGGGATCTCCAGTATGGAAATATCATTCGTGCGGTGTTAAAGAAAAGAGAAGAAAATGCTTCCAAACTGAGTGCCAAAAGGAAACATCAGTATCAAATAAGGGAAGAAATATTACATATAAAAACAAATAGAGAAGACAATCCATGGAAGATCGGGGTACCACACCACATGAGGAAACAAATTATAAATGCAACTCATCAAAGTCTTGGACATTATGGACTCAGAAAAACAGAAGAGGCAGTGAGACGTAGGTTTTACTGGCCCAGAATGTATGCTCAAATTTTGACCATATTAAGAGAATGTTCCTTATGTGCAAAATCAAAGCACCTTACAAAATCATATGCTGGGCAGTTATTCCTATTGTTGCTTCCAAGCCAATGAATTATTGGCTATAGATCACTATAGTCCTTTGCCCAGATTTAGATGCTTCCAGTATCTGTTAGTTACTTACAATATTTTCTTTAAATATGTTCAAGCATATCCGGTACCACGAGCAGATTCCAGAAATGTGATTCGGGTTCTACAAAACAAACAATTCCCTGAAGTAGATAAACCTGAAATTTTGCTATCAGACTGTGGTTCCGCATTCACATCCAAGCTGTGGAGAGCCTGTATTCTTTGACAAGGACTAACACATCATCTCACATCGGTTAGAACCCCCCAATCTAACCCATGCAAGCGTGTAATGAGAGAGATAAACCAACTATTCCGCACCTTACTTCTGAGAATCATAGACATTGGGTCAACAATACCAAGAAGATAACAGATTTCATTAACCAGTCAGTTAATGAATCAACAGGTTTTGTCCCAAGATGTCTTCACTTTGGCAAACCATGCCCAGATATTTTCAAATCCTTACCAAATGAGGATGTTTGTTTTGATCAAAAATATGACCAGCAACATGCTCGATCAAGGTTAGCTCATATGGCCAAAATTATAATTAGAAAGGGGCATATTCCTCATCATAGATTTTGTGAAGGAGATCAAGTGTGGCTTAAAGTTCCTAAGCACAGTAATGTCACATGCCAAGAGTTCGACAAATTTTTCCCTTTGTATAAAGGTCCTTATGTAATTAAGAAGAAATGTGGGAAAATGCTTTCCTTTTAAGAGAAGGAGAATGAATTAAAGTCACTTACAATGCATGCCAATTAAAGCCATATATACCACCTGACCCGGGCAAAGAATATGTGTTCTGAGATATTAGGATGGACCATTGATTTTCAAAAAGACTTAAAAGAATAGGGAGATTCCAATTAGAACATTGTGATTAGAATTTCATGAAGTGAAGCATAGACAAAAGAGTAGTGAAGAGAATATAGACTAGCTTATTGCTGTTACATTGACCATGTGTTTCTTTGACACTTGGAATAACAATTTTTAAAGGTATAAGTAAAATCATTTTTTTAAACAATTTTTTTTGTTTGTTCCTCTAATTAGGGAAATGTGAAGTGGTAAATCTGTAGTACATATTTAACTTCACTGCCTGATGATATTACATACCTTTAAAGTAGGGTTTGAACTTGTTTATATGTTTATTTGGTCATCTAATAATGTTAAGCACACCCAAATACACATGCACTTCCATGCTGTTTATTCAAAATTGTTATGTGTAACCAGTTGCATTATTATTTTAGCTTAAGTATATTTATTTCCTAACTTGTAAATTCCCTTCACTTAGATAATTGTGTATATGCATATATGTATTACAGATATAAAAATAAATACAATTAATGTAGAGCTAAAGCAATGCCAGAAAATTCTAAAAAGTATTATTACAATTTTAAAATGTCATTCTCATTTCAAGTCTAACCAAAAATCATATTTTAAAGTTATTTGCAATTTTTTAAATACATTTAAATAATGCTTCTGGAATGTATTGTTTACATCTTCCAATATTGTCAAATTTCAAGTATAGGAGGAGCAGAAGTTCTATCAACATGCAAAAAGAGTTCAAATCACTCTTCTCTTGTATTCGTTTGGAGAGTGGAAGCAAAATGAACTGTGAGTAAAAAGAATTTGCCTCCCTGACCTTAGATCGCCTTTGTTCTGCCTCCCTGCCATGCCATCACTGCTTGAGAACTGTTATGTTTAACTGTAAAAAAAATATTGGAAGATGCCTACCATTATTTTATTAGTATTGTGCCTTGCTAAACTTCGTATACATTATTATAAGTGACCACCATAACTTCTAAAGGTAATCCGTTTTGCCGAAGAATGAACACTTAATTCTCCTCACTTCATTTTTTTCCCTAAATCTTAATTGTAATCATAATGTAATCTTTATTTATTTGGTAACTGACTATAAATTTAATTATCATTAAATTTGTGATTTTCTCTCTTAAGTTTTAAACTTGTTTTTTGAAACACTACCACAGAATTATATATATTTAAAATCTTTCACTAGTTTTAAGTTTCATGCTCTAATTATATTATTTTCATGTGGCAAAACTTATTTAAACTATGTATCTTATTAATTAATTTTAGTATGCTAATGTTTCAATCTATATTATTTCAATCATCATTCCGATATTTTTTGGAATATTTAAATAGTTAAACGTAAAATTTCTTATTGAACGCTGTTCACTAGGTTAAATATTTTGAAATGCATGCTTAATGGCGGATTGTTTAAAATGTCATATTATGGGATAAAATAGACTTTTTGTTGTTGACACTATCTATTTTGATGCATTCTATGTTTTCTAAAATGATTTTAATTACTAACCTATTTTAAATAATTATTTATTGATTTTATGCCATCGAGCATTATGATATATTGTCGTTTAAAAATACTTGGGCTTGTTAAATTGGAAAAATAATATTTTTCCCTCTTCTATTTTCAACATCCTAAATTTATTAAAGTTATACGTACAATGCTGAGTGGGTTATTATTTTATCATGGCGTTACACATGATATTATTGCTTTATTTAAGCTTAAATTATTTCATTAGTCATTTAAGACTTAAGCCATATTTGCATTGCTTACTTATGATAGCATTTTAAAGAATTTATATTTTGCTTTATCATATTTATTCATCCGAACTCCGGATTTTCATCATGTAACTCGTCTAGGAATGAGGTTTGGTAGAACCAATCTCAGGATAAATATTAGAGTATTAAGGTTCTCCATGTGAAACATCGGAGGGCGTACCATGGAATCCTTACCACTCATATTTTCGAATATCGCCTCGTGATAAATACAAATGGAATTATATATGGGATAAAGCCTTTCAGTCCAAAGATGGACATCTTCTCTATTTTAAACGCTATCATTATAAGTCAGCACTGCAAGTTCTTTTATGTATAGTTCTCATATTAACTATAAGACATAGTGCAGTGATGTTTCTAAACCACTCATTTAATAATTAGTCGAATATTTTAGGATTGTCATAGTAAGATTTAGTTAAGCTAACCCATTCCTCATTTATACTCAACCAGATATACTCATGAACGATAAACTACTTATCTTTTATATTAAGAGTAAACCTCTCTTTGGAGATAAATTTATAAATATTCTTATCATTACTTAAAGTAATGATCACAGCATTGATAACATTAATATATTATTATTTATAGTTCATTAGCATACTAAATCAGTTGCCTATATGCAAAGTATAACCACATTAAATCTGTGCTATGCTTCTGATGTAATTTAAAATTATCTATGTTCATTAAATTATGTTGACAATTACTTATGCGTTTGTGTCTTACTGAATCTCACTCATTGAATTCTATTTAATCTTTATAACAGTGTTAGTATTATTTGGAAGTTATGACTGGTTATTTTAAATGGACATTTATCTCTGGATTGTTCTGGCTTTGCTGATTCTGTATGGATACTATTTTATAATTCATGTTTCTTGACCAATGCTAGCTGTGTGCAATTCATTTAAAATTTATAAATTGTCCCTTCACATAAGGTATTTGATTGATCCAAGATTTGATATTCTTTATTTACATTTATTACCCTGTAGATCTCGTGTTTCTCCGCTGTGTCTTCAGGACCAGAATGATTAAAATTTCATCTGTTATCATCAGAAGTGTTGTTTATAATGTTATAGTTTTAGAGAAGAGCAAATAGGGCAGAATTCATGATTACTCCTGACCTGTGTATCTCAGGCATGAGTGGATTTAGGGTACTTTTGCTTAGATTCTAAACCTTGTTGAATGATCATACAATTCTGACCGGTACAATATTTTAAACATTACCCACAAATCCATTTACTTACCATCCACCCTTAATATTAAAAGAACCTTTAAATAAGTTAATTGCTTCAGTATAATAAATTTTCAATAATAAAGATTCTTTATTTCTTCTTTTTATTTCATTTCTCTGAAAGAAGACAACCTTAGCTTCATCAAAATTAATAGTGTAGATATGTGGATAATTGTTTGTTTGTAGTTGAGAATGATAAATTGAAGGGATTTGTAAATGAGTGTAATTGTTTTGATCCTTCTGTAAGATATGTATTAGGAGGGGGGTTAGATCTTGTTAAGTTAAATTTTTTAGATCTTGTGGTGATTCAAAATGTAAAGACTAATTGTTTAGTATGCAGTCATTTTGTTAAAACTAAAAAATTAAGATCTAAAGTTTAACCTGATAGCTATCAGTCTGTACCTCATAAAGAAATTATTGTTATAGAAATAAGAAATTAAATAATTCTAGTGGAGTAGCTTTGATTCAGAAAGGTCAATTTTATAAAGATTATTTGAGTGTTGGATATTCTGATAAATTTGTTAAAAGTATTTTCTTTAATAGTAATATTTGTAAGGATATAAAAAATATGATTTTATTTCTTTATCATTTAAATTATCTTCTTATAAAATTGTATGTAAGAATAGCAATTCGTTTGGAAATAAATTGCTTGGAAAAGGGTGAATAATTTATTAAATAATACAAAGGAAATTTTTGATAGGACGACTATTCCTGGTGTGGTGTACTTTATCACTTGTTTTTGGTCAGAGTAGTTTGAGTTTAAATAAAAGAATATAGGTTCATAAAGGTAGAGTTAAAAATAAATATCTTAGTTCTGCTTTGTATGACCATGTAAATGATACAGGACACTTTTTATTTTGATGAACTAAGGCTGTCTTCCTTGAGAGAAATGAAATAAAAAGAATTAAATAATCTCTATTATTCTGAAGCAATTAACTTATTTAAAAGTTCTTTCAATATTAAGAATGGATGGGAAATGGATTTGTGGATAACATTTAATGTTGTACCAGATGTTTATTTCTCCTTTTGATCACAGAGGGTGCCACCAGGTCACTGCATACCTGGAAAATTTGTTTACCATGATCAAAAGTTAATGGTGATGATGATTTGCACTGACCAAATCCAGGAAAAGCAAGAGCTCATTAATATTATTCAGACAATTGAGAAAATGAAACTTGGACAAATGTTAGCTAATATAATTTTAAAATTTATTAAAATCAATATAAAAAAATTTGCAGGTTTAGAGATATATATATATAACATAAATGTGATTTTGTTAAATTCTATCAGGCATGTATGAGCATAAATAAAACATCAAACGCTAATTTTCTAATATAGTTTTAAAAAGGGAGGGAAGAATTTTCCTTCAACTGGAGATTCACCAAAGCAACTCTGGTTTCCTTATTCAAAAAAATTTTAAAACAAATCACAAATAAAAGATTCTTACATGAATCAATCAAACCAGCATGGATGAGCGATCACTAGATTATTGATTAATGATGTCATAATGTCTGCAGAACTGCTGTATGGCCAATCATGTTGAAGATTTCAAAGGTTGATTGCAATGCAAGAAAACAAATATGGGAAGTGAATACGACAGAGTATGAATTATACTATGGGAGAAAACTTAAATCTCCAATTTAACAAAAATAGAAATCTGAGAAAATACTCTGGCATAAGTAATTAAAAAAAAGAACCAATTCTCTGGTTTAAGAAAAAAACAGCAATATATAACTGGTAAATCACCAACCAAATGATTGGTCAAAACTATGCTATATAATAATTAAAAGTCTCATTAGGAAACAGATAAGTAATCAGAAACTTATTTACATCTGCCCAACACACTATAAATACAACATATAACACACAGAATAAATGCTCAAAATATTTAAATTTAACAGAAAAAATATATCATAAAAATAGGTTAATTTTTAAGATTAAACTGAGACTTTAAAACCCTGGTAAGAATAATAAAACATGTTACCTTGAGGTATAAGATTAAGAAGGGCTGATGTCTTTCAGCATGACACATATAGTGCATTTTATTAAAGAGTTCCAGTAAAGACTTTAGGTTTCCAATTTCTGTTCAGGAAGCTGGATGCAATGATAAGTATAAGTTTGTTTAAGCCCTTATGCCATGATTTTTCAGGGATGATTTGGGATCTGGGGCTCATCTTTAAGTTGGTTTAGCATGGCATGAGTTGAGGTAATTCTCCATAGTGTATAGTTTTGGCATTCTGCAGGAAAGATTCATTTTAGCAAATTGAAGACAGTAATTCAAATTCAGTATACTTTCCTAATGGCATATTAAAAGTTGATAGAATATTAAACTAGCAGAATCAACATCCCAGGGCTATTTATATGAGCTCTTATCTTCTGTAACATCTTTTAATGAGTAATTTTTGACTAGGGCAAATCTTTATCTCAGACTTAATCTTAATTAAAGATTGTGACCAGGGTTAATTCATAACTGGTTGAGTTTTGGATTTAGGGTAATTTTAAATATATATATATATTAGAAAAAGTGTAATTTTAAATATATATATATATTAGAAAAAGTGTGCTTTGAAATGACCAAGAGTAAAATCAATTTAACAACCAACCTCCAAACTGAAGTTGTCAGCTGGATTTACAATTGCTGAACTGCTACATAATTTTACTGCATATTATCATTTTCGTTTTAAACAACAAACAAGTCATCAATATTTTAACCAATCACATACTATCTCAGAAATTACTACATTAAACCTTTACCAATTAATTTTCTATCTCATTCTTCCCCCCCAAAATTAAATTTATACCCTAATTTGAAAAACAAACTTTCTTTAAAAATAAGATACCAATCCCTTTTTGTTTTTTTAATTACTGAAATAAAGTATTTTATTTATACTGTAACATTGAAGACAATGGCCAGCTTAGGCTATGCCAAATATTACAAGTTTGAACATAAGTAAAGTTAGAATGGGGAAGTAATACCTAAGCTTTTCATATTTTTTAGTGGTAACAAAAATTGATTTAATTAAACGTTTTTTTCACCAAAGGATAATATAAAAATTCTAGAAAATTTTATTTAAATAAAAATGTGATTATTTTAATGAGTTATAAATGATTATAAAGGAGAGAAAATTATAAAATAATGTATACATTTTTTTAAAAATGTCTTTTTCAATAATTATTTACCAGTTTTAATTTTAAAAAAGGTTACTGAAAGTTATAATTTTAACTTGTAAAAAATAATAATTAGATAAATAACATTTAAAAAAAAGGAAAAAAGAAGATTTTAACATATGAATTTGAGAAATGTTATCACAATCTTATTGCATCCAGAAATGATGCTCTCTAATATAATCATAATATTTTGAATAGATGGAAGTATTCCAATCATCTTTTGAATAATAATACAAAAATTGAGATGATAGCTTACAATGATATATTAATTGCTTCTACTCATTTAGATTTGGACAAAATATTTAGCTTAATGAAGTCAAAATAGCTCTATTATTTTAAACAAAAAAAAGTTGCAAGTTCAGATAACATGTCTGAAAAGTTTTAAAATATGATGGTGTTATGTTAGCTACAAAAATATTGGGATTTTTTTTAGGAATATGTGAATCCATGAGGTAATGCCACCTAATCTTAAAAATACTTCTATTATTCCAATTTTAAAAATAACAGGAATAGACAAGATTGCATTGATTATCATGGTATATCAACATTATCCATTATCAAAAGTATTTTCAAGAATTTTGTTGAATAGGTTGCTTCCAGTCATAGATGAATACCAGAGACTCAGTGTGGTTTTAGAAAATCAAAAATCATTTTATATGATTCTTGTTGCTAGGCAAATGTAAAAAGATATTGGAAACAAAAAACTGATTTATATATTGCTTTTGCTGATTTTATCAAGGCACTTAATTCAGTTAATCAAATAGGTTTATGATATTGTTTGAAATTAATTTGCTGTCCACAAAAGTTTATTTATATCAGATAGAATGAGAAGAAATATTATTATTACAAGTGAAAAATTGAAATGAAAACATATTAAATATAATTGTGTACTTGCTTCAATGTTATGTTCAATTTTTATGAGAGTTTGCTTTGGAAATGTTTATAGAGAGCATAATAAATAGAGGTTTAGATGCAATGCATGTTCGATGGTGAAATTTTTAACAAAAACAAGACATTTGGATTATAGATGAACAATATGTTGATGATTCTGCGATTTTTGTTTGTTCAAAAATTGTTAATAGAATTGACTTAATGTTTTAAATGCAACATTTAATGATTTTGGTTTAGTAATTAATATTCAAACTTAAGATCTTTACAATCAGTGATGAAAACAAATCTTCAGTAACTTTTAGCTTGTTGCATATGTAAACCAATTTAAATACCTTAATACTTTTATAAATAGAAAGGAGAACTAAAGATACCACACAGAGTCTAATATGCTGTTGCTGCTTGTAACAAGCTAAACAATAATGTACGTCATAGGAAAATAACTATCACATCTAACTTAGCTGTATATAAAGCAGTTATTTTATCCAATTTATTGTAGTAAATTGAATCTTGGGTACCCTACTGAAGCAATATAAAGACATTTAAAAAGATTTATTTAAGAATGCCCTGTAAAATTTTAAAAATACAATGGCAAAATCATAAATTGAATCAATAAACTCTTCACCTTGATGAATGTCTTACTATAAAGACCTGTCTCTATTGGATTGAAAATATAAAATAAATGAATAATGCAAGACTTCTTAAAAGTGTAATTTATGGTGAATTTAAGTTTAGTTTCCATGAGAGAGGTGGACCCCATCTATATTGTAATGATTATCTCAAAGACATTTTAAAGAAGTGTGATATTGATTGTTTCCATTGGAAGACATAGAAAAAAAACAGAATACATTGGAAAGTTACAATTAGACATAGTGTTCCAGTGTTTTAGAAAGGAGTATTTTCTATTGAAGAAATTAAAAGAAAGCATCACAAAATATCAAACAAATAGACAACTGAATTAGAAAATTTTATAATGTGAATATTGTAACCTTCCCATCTCTTTGTTTTTCTTCTGGCCATTTTTATTTGCCTACTCATTTACTCTATACTATGCTAGCTCAATATTAAACATACAATATCATTGCAAGAGGATATACAATTCTTTATGGGGCTTGAAATATTCCACACATAACTTTATTAGACAGACTCTAGGGACAATTACAAGTGAGTGGTTTTAACATTGAGAAGTATAAAAAAAATACAATTCCACAATAGCATTGCTATTGTGAAGACTCTCCCACTACTATTTTATTATGATCATTGGGAAAATCCCCACAACAAACAATGACTACTATAATATTTGCTTTAACTGATAGCTTAAATTACCATTATACATTTTTAAAATCTTAAATTAATATACATTAATGAAATTACATTAATTTCACACAATTAATGCTATCCTATTATAATCTCAGGAATTATAATCATTCTGCACTAAAATCTATTCATTGGATTGATACTTAAATGATCATATCGCAAGAGGGATTTTATTGGGATCCAACCATTTAAGGAAAACATACCAATGCCAACAATAATTATTATAGAACACTTGTTTTAGTATAAACCAAGCTTCATTATACTATTATTATCTACCAAGTCTAACTTACTTAAATATTCTCTTCAATTACTAGCATTAACCTACTCTCACTAAATTCTCCAGAGTTAGACTTTCAGATGCATTAGTTAGTAATTGACACTATTTAAATGCTATACTACTTTAAATTTATGATCTTACAGATATTTCAATTTAAGTTATAAAATTAGAATACGACTCTCCAATGTACTATTGATCCTATCATATGTTCTCCATTTTGCAGTATTGAACAGAAGTTCTCTGATGGCCTGCAATTAAAATATAATATGTATCATTCTATGTGGATAATGTGTTTTCTTGATGTAACCTTGTGATAGGAATGCCTTTTGGACACAATGAGACTAATATTACACAGTTGAATTAATATGTTCTTTTATTTACAATAAGAATGATAAACAATAACAACACAGATATATACTGGATTAAATATTTCATTAACAATAACAAGAAAAATTAACAAAAATCAAACTATTTATGCATAGATAACTTACTTACACTTTATACAGATAATCTTAGTGTTTCAGATATTAAATTACCCTTTCCCTAGTTTATATGTTTTTTTTTAAATTATTAGTTATTGCTTTATTATTGTTGATGATTTTATATTAGTCTGCTATGTACATCATTCATTAATTATTCAATCCCTTCATATTCATTTGCATTTAAATTGCGTTTGAAAATTGACATTCTAATCATATTACAAAGTTTTTACTGATGTGATAAAAACTATATATAAATAAGTGCAATATTTATAATATGTCAAAAAAAAAATACGGTTAGGATTCTTTGTTATGTTATGACAATTATTACATCTCTTCATTCTATCTCTTACACTCATTTTCTCTTTTGACATTAGATCTCAGTATTTTTTATTCAGACAGTCATTTATTCTAATAATTATTCCAGTATATATGATCTTTGCTTCATACATAATTCAATCACTTGTGGACCACTCTGTACCAACTTAACTAGAAAATCCATACAATCCTTTAAAATTTCATCTTTACCTTTAATGCACAATAGATTAATATTTACCCTAACTTTAGAAAAATGAGTCACTTATTTATTGGCTATTATCCTAATAGAGGTATAGAGGTTTCATTTATTAAGATGTGTTATTTTGTTACATAACCATTTTATTAATGGACTTACCCCAATTCTATCTTGGCTTCTCTAATAAGCACTTATGGTACTTGCACAATCATTTCTTTATTGAAAGTCCTCCTATTTCTTCCTATAAATTATCTGAGCATTGCAAAGATTTAACTCAGCTAATCCTTCATAAATTCTTCAGCATGCTGTTGTATATAGTCTATCCCAGAAATCTGATTCATATTCTACTTCAATGTAACAGTATTTAATCTATTTCTAGACCCTCCTATAATCTACTCTTCTCATGCAACATTCCCATATCAATATCTACTATCATGTCCCGAAACAAAATAATCTATTTGTTTATTATTACTCAGATGTTTTAGATATTTATTTTCATTAATAAATTAGATTCTAATATGGTCCTACATCACACTCAGTCATCTTTGTGATTATTATCATTATATTCTATAATATGTTCTTTTTTGTTTAATAATCCAATCAAAATATATGCATAACTTAAATATTATTTCCTGCACACATACTCTTTCACATTATAATTCATCAATATACATTGTATAGCTAGTTGTAAACATAACCCCTCCCCCCTTTTTTTTCATTCATATGCAAATATTAGCATTAGTATTTTTTTATATATATTTTTTTATCACTAATAAATATAAAATTAAAATCCCTTTTATCTTTTTTTTACAAAAACATTTCTTTTTTTTAACATTAGTGTCATTACCCTTCGTTGATTTTGTTCCTAGTGTGCTGAATGTCTTTCTTCTCTTCATCTTGCTTTATACATGAAAATATAAGCAAAATATTAAACATACAAGTACAATTAACTGAACAAATCTTCTCTCAGTTGGTTTATTGTTCTATGTATATAATCTGGCTCTCCCTGAAAATATCATGCGCAGACGTTTGCTACTTCTCCTAGTAAATTTTCATGTTATAATTATTATTATATCTTTTTTTTTCAATGCATACTTTAACAAGTTTCATTAAGATTTAGGCTTTTTTTAAGCATTTCTCCTTCTATGATTATTTACTATACTTGAAAGATTTGTAAACATATATTTAATAAGTTTGTCTAATCATTGGGCTCCAAATATATTCAATGTCTGACCATTCATTCCTACTTCAAATTATACAGACTTTGGTGGCTTATTCTTTCAAGTTTATAAAACTTTAACTTTTCTTGGACAAAGAGAAATCCTAATTCAAATTTCTTTATTTTTTTTTCCGAGTGAAAGCATAATCTTTATTGCTTAAATATTAGTCAACCGAATATTTCTTCCCTCAACTTGTCATTATTAGTCTTGCATTGGTGGTTGAGAGGTCAGCGCGACTGCCTTGCCCTTGCAGGCAGTTGCCCGGGTTGCGGGTTCGCGTCCTGGCCGATGCTATGACACTTAAAAAAAAAAAAAAACTTGTCATTATTAACTCCTGAATTATTTTTGGCATTTGATTAAGTAGTTTCTTAGGCTAAAAAAAATGTTCTATTGAAGATTTTAGATTGCTTTCTCTTTTTTAATTTATGATTAAAGCACATACCTTCCCATAGAATAAAATGAATGTCTCCTCACATTAATGCAGTTAGTCTTTTCTTTTAAACTATAGCGTTGTTTTTCCTTTCTCAATAACAACTTTTGTTTTCTTTCTTAAACTGATCCTAGCTAGAATTTTGATTATAAGTAGATTATCAAGGTTGAAAATTAGACCTGCAATGGAAAAATTGGTTTACTCATTCTATAGTATTAAGAATCTTTTAAAAATATTTCATCTCTTTAGATAGCTTTGTAAATACATTTTTTTTCTTATTTGTTTAATTAATTAAGACTTCAATATTTTAACTTTTATAACACACACAAAAAAACTTAACCCCACTATCTGATTTTTTTTTATATTCCTCTTTTTTTTATTTTTTTTTAAAAAAAATCGTCTGATAGTTTTCTCTTTGAAAAGAAAACTGGGAAATGTAACATTAAAAAGTCATTTACTGAAATTTGATTGGTTGACTCTCCCATCATTTTGTCCAAGTTTTTTTTTTAAACTAATGTTTCTGGTATTTCTGTTTAAAATAATATCGAAATATAAAAATATTTAATAAATGAAATTGATTTTTAAATCAAAACTTACAAATCAAGTTTTATCCCACGTTGCAATAAATAATTCAAAATCAAACTTGTTCACAACGATGTTTATTTAGATTTACCACGCTTTTAAATTATAGTTAGAATTATTAAAATTTATATTAAATATTAAAATTTATATTAATATACCTGATTATAAATAATAACAATTATTAATCTCTACGAAATAATCCTTAATAAAATTATACATATTAAATCATTTATTGCTATAATATCCAAGTTTATAAATTTAATATTATCTTAATTATAAATTTAAAATTTTAGAATTATAATTTACATTTTATATGCCATTCTTACTATGGATAACCAATCAAAAGGTTACAATATATAAATATTTACATTTTACAGATTGATTTTATATAGACATTGCAAAATTTATTTTTGGAACAGTTTTTGTATTTTCTTGGAATTAGAATAGCTGTGCTCTTTTATGAGTAGCTGCTATATGTATGTATGAAAGTATGTACATAAAATATAATATTGAATTGTGATATTAAACAAATAAGTTAGTAGAGAGTAGCTAGATGAGAAATGTAAGGAAATAAAATAACTACAAACAAAATTAGTTGAATAAGATAAATTAGACAGGAAAAGCAGTATTGCAGGTATATGATAGTAATTTGAAAATGAAAGTGGTTAAATATTAATAAAAACACATTAATGCCTTGAAACGATTGGAAGAATAAGTTGTTTTATATAATAGAAATAATAAGACTTTGTGTACTTTAATTGAAAAAAAGCATTGTAGATAAGGATAAAATGGGTTGTGTAGTAATAAAAAAAAAATTATAAAAGTATTAATTTGTATGATAATACAAGGAATTGATAATTTTCCAGTTGTTATTACGATTTAGCACAATAATAGAGTGGTAGACTTCAAGATCCATGGATTGTGGCTCAACTCTTTCCAAGTAACAAATTATTTAACTATTTATATAGGGTGAGGAGAATATTTTTTATTTTAAATGATCAGTATTTATATTTTATTTTATGACTCAGAGAGTGCCGCAAAACTTTTTTTAACAGCTAGGATTCTAATGAGAACAATATCTAATTCAATAAAATATAAAGATCTTAGATTTTTTTAAAATTTCTGATGCAGATAAGGACTGAAAATAATCTTAAGCAGATGGATCACAAATTGATTAATCATGTTTCTATCTGAAGTGTAGTTCTTAATTTTAGCAAAGGAATTGATGGGTAATATTATATATATATATATACAGAGAGAGAGATGTTGTCCTTTTATAGGTCTTTAATACAGAAAATTGGATTACATTGTTAGATATACTGAAAACGAAAGATATAAAGTGCAAAAAAAATAAATATTGAATCATTTCAATATAAATTAGAAAATATAAGTATAATTTAAAGGTAGTCTTTAGCAAAAGATAAATATTGAAAAAGATATAAAAAAATATTTTTTTTTATCTTCCATTCTAATTAATGTATTTATATTTAGATGAACTTTTCAATGACTGTTGTTTTGAAATTAGTTTTGCAGGCAGAAGAGTTTACTGAATATTTATTTACTGATGATATAGAAGTACTTGCTTATAATGAGATACTCTGAAAAAACTTGAGCTGACTCAGCTCAAGTTTATTGCTGAGTATTTCATTAGCATATGAAAGGAGTTTCATGTTAAATAATTACAATATAATGAAGTAATAAGTTTCATTAAATATTATATAAAATTGAAAAACTTATAGAATTCTTGAGTTAAAAAAATGATAATAAAATTAAAGCAATAAATAAATAATCAAATATTTATTATTCTGGAGGCATTAAAAATGTCAGGGATGAGCCATTATACATGGATCTTGAGTTTTAGAGTCTGCCAGTCTGTCACTACATTAAACCATGCAGTGCTTAAAAGCAATGAAAATATGTTAGCAGTTGTGTAAGAAGAATATTTTTGGACCATTAAAACAAGGTTTAAATAAGAGGCTTGTTGAATATTATATTTTAAATATTGCCTTGTATGAAGCAGAAACGTGGACAAATCAAAAAGAAAAGAAATAGAGGTTTAGAAAAATAGATTCATAGAAGAATTGAAGAGTTAAGACGATGAGATCAGAAATATAAAAGTATTGAAAATAGTAATAAAAAAAATAAAAGAGAAAGAAAACTATAAAGCAAAAGTGAATTAGATAAAAATATATATAGAAGCAGAAGAATTAGAAAATATATATTGGAAGAAATTATAAAAAATATGGGAAAAATTAATTTTGAAAAATGTATTAGAAGAAAGATTATTAATTATTTTAAGGAAGAAAATAGCAATGAGTAAATAAGGGACAGAAAACTCAAAGAACGTAATATTATTTATTATGTGAGATCCGCCTTTGATAAATAATTTATGATATAATAAACTGTAATTAGAAATTGTAATAAATACTGTATTATATATTTAATATTTAAACAAGTAAAATTATTTATATTTATAACTATGATTTTTTTATATTATTCAATAACTTCTTATAAATTCCTGACCAGATTACTATTCGATTATTTCATTTATTTATGAGTTTTTGTTTTAATTTTTAAATCTCTACTTGCTTATTTATTGTTATCAAAGAATGGTATGACAAATATCTTTTCCTCCCAGATATAATAATAATAGAAAAAGCCATGAGACAAATACCATCAGTTTAGTAAATTAATATATATAAATTTTAACAAGCATTTTTTATCATTGTTTTTTTTTATTTTTATATAATATAAAAAATATTTCTTAATACCGAAGTGCAATTTAAAAATAAATATTTTTTTTTTCTTTTTATACTTCGTTGAATTTAATCAAATAAAAAATTATGAATCAAATAAAAATTATATTTTGATTTTTTTATTAACAAATGAATGAAACACAATAAAAGATAAAAATTTATAATATAAGCAATATTTAGTAGAGATATATTAGAATTATATATATATCATCACAATGTACAAGACTGATGCAGAATGAATATTAAAATTTCACTCGTTTAATGTTTAGTAATGAAAATTATAACATTAATAAAACAGTAAATAACACAACTATTTCTTAATCACGAAATTATATCTAGTTAATCTCAGAGAGTAAAACAAGTCTGAAAACTATTCAAACTCTCACCACTAATTTGCAAACCGGACAAGTATGTTATCTTCTTCATTGATTCACTGTAGGGGGATGTTGGTAAGGCCTGGGTTCGGTAATAAGCTATTTTAAGATATTTAACATGTGATCTACAATGCTAAAAAAAAAAAAAAAAAACGCTCGAATTAAAAACGTTTTTTATGATATACATGTAGATATTATGTGTGTAAAATATCTTTAAAGATTATATGAAATTGCTATAACTATATGCGAAATGGATGTGATTTTTCAGCCAGAAACCTCCGGAGATGCAGCAGTAATATTGCGGAAGTATTTTGGGTTGTTTGTTTTCCTCATCTAAATGATTTAGTAGTTTGTGTTGAGAATTTATATTTTCAAACGTAGCTGCGGTATGTTTTTATTGATTTGATTTGGTAACTAATTTTACAGGTAACACATTTTGAATTATATTGCGTAAATAATTTATTAAATTTTAGAAATTAAATTTTAAGCATAACCACAAATTTTAACATATTCGCTCTCCTTTTCTTCTCTTTCTCACACATGCATAATATATATATTGAAATACATTTTAGGTTGATGATACTGAGGGACACAGAATAATAGGAAAAGACAAAAAAACTAGAAAAGTAAATAAAGTAAAAATGATATAAATTATTTTATTAATTTAAATAGGATGTAATTATATGTATGTGAAGATGAATAGTTACACTTATACAACATTTAATATCATGTTTTTATGCTATTTGCTATATATTTGGTATACTTTAGTATTATTAGCAGGTGTATGCAACAAGAAATATTGGTGCTTACTCTTTTATATTATTACACATCATGTTTTGCATTAGCTTGATTATGATTAGTCTAAGATTTTACCATATTACTTTTTTAAAAAAACAGTTAATTTTGATGCCCATCTGCTGATTCTTTGTGCTTGTCTTATATTCAATAAAATAAAAAAAAACATATGGCTTTATTGCTTGGGAATTCATAAGAAGTTTGAGCAACAGACCTATGAGCACCTGAATAGATCCTGGTACTTCCTAATCCTAAGATTGATGCTCTACCAATTGTGCAGGGTTATAGCCAATTAAACCTAGCAATTATTTATTATTTCTATATCTTCTATATAAATTTTTCATTTCATAGTACTATAATATATATATAAATAATATTTAATATTTTCACAGTTATATAATGTAAAGAAAACAATACTTTGATATATTCTTATTCAAAAAATGCTTTTAATAGATATCAAAATCTCCAATAATATTTATCATTCAAAACTTTAAATATTACACTATTAAAAGTTAATAAACGTATTATTACACTTATTGTTTTATTTTAAGCATTTACCTTTATTAAAGGACATTATATACACATATTTACAATATTTTGTTGTTTCCCAATCTTTTTTTTTGTTTTTGCTTACTTATAATTTTTTATACATTACTTCAATAAATTATATGTTCTTATATTAAGCTTAATAAGTGGGTGTTAGTAATTGAGTGTCACATTTTGTTGCTTATTAGTCTGTCTTAATTTTATCTTTGGCTGGTTACTATTATGCCTTTGTCCATTGTATATATTTTTTCATAACTTATTTATTGCCATATTAATGTAAGAAATCATCATTATCATCATTATCTTCTTTTTCTTCTTTTCCTCCTCATCCCTCTCCTTGTTATTATTAAACAGTCACAAAACATCAAGGTATTTTATTGCAGACTTCATAATATCTGATCATATATTTCTATGTCATTAAGATCATAACATTAGTGATGAATAATATTTCATCAAAATATTGGGAATTTAAACAAAATAATACATAGTTTACCCAAAAAAGATTTTATTTATATATATGTTAAAACAAATATTTTCATGAGTTATAAATATAAATGTCATGTTATATTATCTGTATTTTTCTATATATAATTTTGCGCATTAAAAATATATACCAATGTATTTCTGGTCACACTGGTCATCAATTGGGTAATGACTATTATACAAATGGTTGTAGAGACCCTGTAAACATTAGCATACAACAATAGTGAATATTTCACCAATAGAAAACAGATATATAATTTTAGTGCAATAAATTATACATGGATAAACTTAGATAATATGTCATATATATATATATATATATATATACATATATATATATATATATATATATATATATGTCCACAGATGGCGTCCTACCAAGACTGCCAATCAAGCGTATGTTTTGTTTACATAAACGTCAGAGTAGTTAGTATTCACTATCTCTAACTATAATTCCACTTTCAGATCATGATTTCAAGCTATTTGCTATCGTCAGTGAAAGACAGGAATAAAGAAACTAGATCTGAATACAAACTCTGAGCGTTTATGAAACAATTTCTATTCAGCTTGCAAGCGTGAATTTTTTAGACACGTAATGTCTTCAAACTCAGCATAGCAAACCAGATAGCTACATGGGTCTGATCTCAGTTCAGCATCACCACATAGTAGAAGCCTCTGCAATCTATATCATTGCAAGAAAGACCTCAAAGGTACATTTATGATAAACAAGTTTTTTAACTTGCTAACGCTTGTATTTATGTCCACAGATGGCGTCCTACCAAGACTGCCAATCAAGCGTGTTTTGTTTACATAAACGTCAGAGTAGTTAGTATTCACTATCTCTAACTATAATTCCACTTTCAGATCATGATTTCAAGCTATTTGCTATCGTCAGTGAAAGACAGGAATAAAGAAACTAGATCTGAATACAAACTCTGAGCGTTTATGAAACAATTTCTATTCAGCTTGCAAGCGTGAATTTTTTAGACACGTAATGTCTTCAAACTCAGCATAGCAAACCAGATAGCTACATGGGTCTGATCTCAGTTCAGCATCACCACATAGTAGAAGCCTCTGCAATCTATATCATTGCAAGAAAGACCTCAAAGGTACATTTATGATAAACAAAAATGCAAGTTAAAAAACTTGCTAACGCTTGTATTTATGTCCACAGATGGCGTCCTACCAAGACTGCCAATCAAGCGTGTTTTGTTTACATAAACGTCAGAGTAGTTAGTATTCACTATCTCTAACTATAATTCCACTTTCAGATCATGATTTCAAGCTATTTGCTATCGTCAGTGAAAGACAGGAATAAAGAAACTAGATCTAAATACAAACTCTGAGCGTTTATGAAACAATTTCTATTCAGCTTGCAAGCGTGAATTTTTTAGACACGTAATGTCTTCAAACTCAGCATAGCAAACCAGATAAACGCTCAGAGTTTGTATTTAGATCTAGTTTCTTTATTCCTGTCTTTCACTGATGATAGCAAATAGCTTGAAATCATGATCTGAAAGTGGAATTATAGTTAGAGATAGTGAATACTAACTACTCTGACGTTTATGTAAACAAAACACGCTTGATTGGCAGTCTTGGTAGGACGCCATCTGTGGACATAAATACAAGCGTTAGCAAGTTTTTTAACTTGCATTTTTGTTTATCATAAATGTACCTTTGAGGTCTTTCTTGCAATGATATAGATTGCAGAGGCTTCTACTATGTGGTGATGCTGAACTGAGATCAGACCCATGTAGCTATCTGGTTTGCTATGCTGAGTTTGAAGACATTACGTGTCTAAAAATTCACGCTTGCAAGCTGAATAGAAATTGTTTCATAAACGCTCAGAGTTTGTATTCAGATCTAGTTTCTTTATTCCTGTCTTTCACTGACGATAGCAAATAGCTTGAAATCATGATCTGAAAGTGGAATTATAGTTAGAGATAGTGAATACTAACTACTCTGACGTTTATGTAAACAAAACACGCTTGATTGGCAGTCTTGGTAGGACGCCATCTGTGGACATAAATACAAGCGTTAGCAAGTTTTTTAACTTGCATTTTTGTTTATCATAAATGTACCTTTGAGGTCTTTCTTGCAATGATATAGATTGCAGAGGCTTCTACTATGTGGTGATGCTGAACTGAGATCAGACCCATGTAGCTATCTGGTTTGCTATGCTGAGTTTGAAGACATTACGTGTCTAAAAAATTCACGCTTGCAAGCTGAATAGAAATTGTTTCATAAACGCTCAGAGTTTGTATTCAGATCTAGTTTCTTTATTCCTGTCTTTCACTGACGATAGCAAATAGCTTGAAATCATGATCTGAAAGTGGAATTATAGTTAGAGATAGTGAATACTAACTACTCTGACGTTTATGTAAACAAAACACGCTTGATTGGCAGTCTTGGTAGGACGCCATCTGTGGACATAAATACAAGCGTTAGCAAGTTTTTTAACTTGCATTTTTGTTTATCATATATATATATATATATATATATATAAAGAGTTATGATCCTTCTCACTCCCATATAAATAACTTGCCAAGCCTTCTTAGTGACAAAGCCTGATTGTTCTTAGCAAGCAAAATTGAATTTGCATTTATTTTTGTCTGCATTTAAAAATGCTTCATTGAAATGGATTTAAATAATAATAAGCTGTTAGAATGAACTTGTATTTATTACAAATATAAACAAGTCTCAGATTAATTTGGTTTTACTTAACTTTCTCAAGGGAGAACCATTAAGCTCTCACTTGTAATAGCCTTGAGAAAAACTAAAATAAACATTAACATATAAATATTGTAAATATATCCAATATTTATTCAATGAATGAGAAAGGTCATAGCTCTTAATTTATTTCATAGTAATTTATGTCATAAATTTATCACATTTACATATTAGTATTGGTTTTGGTCTTTCTCAAGGGTACTAAAAGTGGGTGCTCAGTGATTCTACCTTGAAAAAATTGAGTGAAAATAGTTATTGGATGATTGCTTACATTTGCAATGAATACACTTTCATTCTTTAAACTTGTTATTATTTGAATTCATTTTAAGATAACATCTTTAGATGCAGATAAAAGTGAATTCACTTTTACTTGCTCAAGCAATTTGGGTATTAATACTGGGAGACTTGACATGTCATTTATATATAATAAGCAGTGAGTTCTTGGCTTTTAATGTTTTACATAATATTTTATACTATACATGTACAGCATATATATTTACCAAAATAGAATAATAATTTACTAAGGCTGTAACCTTAGAAATAAGCGTCTGAAAAATACGAAGGTAGGGACCTCTATAGGTCTTAAAACACAAGCTTAAGACCTATAGAGGTCCCTACCTTCGTATTTTTCAGACGCTTATTTCTAAGGTTACAGCCTTAGTAAATTATTACTTAATATAATAATGGGCGTTTAATAAAATTTATAATTACAAAATAGAATAAACACAAAGTAATAAAAATACTAATAAACCTGACAATTTTTTATAAATATTTTCTTAACAATCATGGTTTCACTTATTAAAGCAGTACATTTCACTTGAGAAAGTCTATGTGTTTAATAAGTGAAACCATGATTGTGAAGAAATTTTTTTCAAATTTACTAATAATCTTTAATGTTATATATGTATTCTACTTTAATTATAATTGATATCATAGTGGTATGCAGTGTTACATATATACACACGTACATACATTTTATCATATGCACATTTTTGCCATTTTTATTATTTATTTTCATTTGTATTCACTGAAATTTTTAATTTCAAATAATTTCAATAAATCATGAAAAGTTCAAGTACTAGAGCTGGAACTATGACCCATGGACCTTGAGCTCCAGAGACCAACCCTCTACCATTACACTAAATCATGCAGGACAATAATTTCAATGATTTATATCCTTTTATATTTAGGTCATACTCAGGATGTCTCATATAATATACATATATACTAAGTTTTAAGACAGTACTTAATCATTATCTAATATATATATATATATATATAAATTCCTAAAGCATGCACAAATTCATGAAATACAAATGAAAAAAAAAACTGATATTGCAGCCAATATTAACACCTAATGAATTAAATGGGTAGATTGATATCACTGGAAGAAAGAATATGGATGCTTATGAAAAAAAAATATTTGGAAAGGTCAATATGATGGCAATAGTTACAACTTTTGATAATACTGAAATAAATTAATAAGTCATGAAAGTACAAATTAGAGAGATACAGGTAGGAAAAAAAAGTCATGATCTAATATTATGAAGTCTGCAACAAAGACCTCCATATTTTGTAACTGTTTAATAAAAATAATAAAAGTAAATAATAATAATAATAATGATGATGATGATGATGATGATAATAATAACAATAACAACAACAGTAATAGTTCAGCAGCAAATAGTTCACCTGTTCAAAGTTAAGGTGATAGGCTTCAGAGTTTGCATTTGGAAAGTGCTGAAAACCTGAAGTTGAAGAGGTAAAAAACTTATTTGTGCACACTTTGTTCAATTTAAAATTGATTTATGTCTTTTTTTCAGTGTTCTGTGATAATTTTCATTCAAAATATTAACAAGGATCAAATCATTAAACAGTAATTTTAAAAACAATTTGGCAACATAGATGTCACATGACTAGATGATGTCTTTATAATGATCCAGCAGTGGGCAGTTTACTTGTTCAGTCAAGGTAGCAAGTTCCAATTTTTTTTTTAGAAAATGCTAGGAATCTAAACATGACAAGATGCAATTCATGCTGAGTAAATATTTTTCTATTTTACCAAGCTAGTATTTTTCCATTTTTACAAAATAGAATTCATGCTGAACTAGTATTTTTTCATTTTCCCAAGATGCAATTTATGCTAACATTTATTTTTCATTTTTTCAAGATGTCATTCATACTGACTAATATTTTTCATTTTCCCAAAATGCAGTTCATTCTGAATTAGTATATTTTTATTTTCCCAAGATCCAATTTTACGAGTATTTTGCCATTTTTCCAAGATATTTTTCCATTTTCCTGAGATGCAACTCATGCTGACTAGCAGTTTTCTATGTTCTCCAAAATACAAACCATGCTGAATTAATATTTTTCTATTTTCCCAAGATGCATTTTATGTTGGCTTGTATTTTTTTATTTTCCCAAAATACAATTCGTGATGACAAGTATTTTTTCTATTTTACCCGGATGCAATTCATGCTAACTTGCATTTTCCCTTTTTTTCTCAGGATGCAATTCAGGCTGACTAGTATTTTTCCATTTTCCCAATATGCAATTTATGATAATTAATATTTTTCCATTTTCCCAAAATGCAATTCATGCTGACTAGTATTTTTTTCATTTCCCCCCAAATGCAATTCATGCTAACTAATATTTTTCCATTTTTTCAAGATGCAATTCAAGCTGACTAGTATTTTTCTTTTTTTTTCACATGGAACTTATGTAACAAATGGATAATAATACTTAGCTATGAAAACTGTAGTACTCTCACCAAATGAGCCAAATTTTTATGGAACCATATGTCAATCTAACATCAACTTTAACATCTTCATATGTTTTAACTCATTCTATCATGTGCTTCCATGTATTTTTCTCAATATCACATTTAAAAATTCTACATAAACCTAATTTGACATATGTAATAATTATTTTTCTTACAATGACTGTAAATCATGTTAGTTTTCCTATCACAAACAAGATTGTAAATCTTTATTACATATTTAATATCATGAATTAATTTGTATCTAAGACCTCATGTTTTTAACTATAATTTATATAACCCTTTTTGAGCAATAGAGTTTACCAATTGAAACATAATAATAATTCAATTCAATTTATTAAGCATGTAACAATAGACTAGTAACAATCCAATTATCAAACAGCTTTTACAAAACCAAAAATTAGTTTACATTGTTTTAAAAAAATCATGACAATTCAAATTAAATATATCAACATTCAAACATATCTTGTTATATAACATGGACAATCTAATCATAGCAGAATTCTTATAAACATTATGATTATATTTTTTAATATAAAATAAATTATTATTTCTAGTTATATTAGGAATTCTATAACATATATTATGAACAAATTCCAATACGTCAAATTCACATAAAAGAATTTTTCTTAAAATATTACACCATTCAACATTCTTCTTTTCATAAAATATGTTTCACAATCTAAAGATAATTCCAAACTTACATACTTAAAATACTTCTTCATTATATTCTACAGTCATTCCTCATAACATTTTGTGTTAGAATTCCAAATAACAGAACAATAATTAATTATAGGTACAAGCATTACATAAAATAAATAAATGCAAGATTGTCTATATAACACTGCTTTTGACCTTGCTATAACTTCAGTAATCTTATTACATTTAAGAATAATTTCATTAATGTGGTAAAAAAAAATTACCATTACTATCAAACCCAACACCTAAATCCTTTTTCCTATTCTTTCTAGGAATATCAATATTATCTACAGAATAGTGAAAAAAACTGGGAAATGTTTTATAACAAAATGACATAACAAATGTTTTTTTCAATAATAGCAATCATCTGATTTTTTTTTACACCAAATCACAAAGTCATTTATAAAACTCTGCAACCTTAAATAATCAGATAATTATCAATTCTAACAAATAACTTTACATCATCATCAAATTGCAAAATATTACAGTTGCTAACAATTTTAGATATATCTTAAGTATATAATGAAAATGATAATAATAATAATAATAATAATAATAATAATAATAATAATAATAATAATAATAATAATAATAATAATAATAATAATAATAATAATAATAATAATAATAATAATAATAATAATAACAACAACAACAACATTAACAATAACAAAAAAAAACTAAAATGATTATTTGCATTAATAGAAATGCTTTTCACACAAAACAAAAACCATAATAATACTTTCATTAATTTTTAACAAAGTAATATTTGATTTTTCAAAAAGATGATCTTTTCTGAAATGTATTTAAAGTTTTGAATGATAAATATGAATGGAGTTTTTGATATGTATTTCTATAAATGCAAAAATTTAGTGTGCATGTATTCATGTTATATGGGTAAGAATATATATGTATAATATTTAAGTCACCTACCCAAATGTTATGATATTTAGGCAACATCCTCTGGGAATCAATAAAAAGTTTAAACAGTAAACAGTCAAATTCAAAAAAATATTCGCATCAGTCCTATGCTGCAATAATATTATATATTGAAATACAGACCTATTCAAAGAAAGGCATGAAATTAAATTAGCAATGATGTTAAAATAATTTAACAAACATGTTTAACTTATGTATACAAAGAAAGACCACAACAATAGTCATTTTAAACTTTACTAACTCCAACATAAATATACTGTATAAGAAAATATCTAATGCATATTGCTGAGTCTGAATTTCAATATATAACATCAGTGCAGCATAAGAATAAGACATTATGCTTTTGAGTTTGACATTCACTCATTATATTTACTCAATGAGGGTATTACTGAAATATCTTAATGTTTGGGTAATTTTCTTTTCAATTTTCATCTAGTGATATATACTGGAATATTTTATTATATTTATGTTGAGAGATAACAAAGTTTAAAATGATTAATGTTGCAGATTTTCTTTGTATACATAAGTTAAATATCTTTGTTTACTAGCAATTTAACATCATCGCTAATTTAATTTCATGCTTTTTGTTTGAACAGGTCTAAATTTTAATGTATAAGAATATTGCAGCATATGACTTAAGAGAGTATCCTTGATGTTCAGACTTTATATTTATTCACAAAGGGTGGGTGATTTAAATATTTTCTATTTAATTTTCAACTAGTGATATATATGCACTGGAATATTTTCATGTACATGTATCAAAAATATTGTTTTATCTTTCATATGTATTGTCACATTATAATGATGACCTATATATTAAAGAAGTAAAAACATTAGAATTATATCAAATTAAGATTTTCAGTGACTATAAATAAAAAATAATAACACAAAATGAAATAAAATCACAATGTTTTTTTTTTTTATATGTCAAAGTGTTGATCAGGAAGCAAACCCAGGCTGGCTGCTTGGAAGGCAGCTATGCTAACCACTAAGCCACCAATACTTATCATCAACATTTTCAATTATTATTGATTCATTGCATAGTAAAGCTCTCTCCAAGTTTAATCATATTTCTCTGATCTCTAGTCTACCTTTTTTATATGACATCAGTAAACTTCTTTATCTCATTCTTCCATCTCACATGTTGTCACTTTCAGCAACATATTTATTATCAACTCTTCTAAAAATATGTCTAGTCTAACTCAACATTAGGCATTTAGTTTTTTTTAGTGATGTCACTAATACCTGTTTGTTCTATCTCACATATATTTCTTTTTTGATCCTGTCTTGATATTTCTAACATAACTTTTCCATGCTTTTTGTGTAGTCTGAACTCTCTCAATTATTTTTCTATTAAGTATCCATATATCAGATCCATAAGTAAAAAGTGGTAAAACACAATTATTAAAACCTTTCTTTTCAAACACATATTTCCTTTTAATATTAAGTTATATTGATCAAAAGCACTCCAACCAAGTTTAACTTTATGACTAACTTCTATTATGATTTCATATATATATATATATATATATATATTAATAATCTGACCAATATATTTGCAGTTGTTAACTTAATCTAATTTATAATTACCAATCTTTATGTTTTTCTTTTATAATATCTATTGAAGATTACTTTAGTCTTTTTAGCATTTATTTTTAATCCCATTTTATTACTTTTATCTGAAAGCTCTTGCAACATTTTTTGAAGCACTGAAACATTATTTGAAAAACAACCACATCATTTTCAAAATCTATGTGACTTAAATAATTTTCATTTACTTTTAATATCTTAGCTTCTCATTTTAATCCACAAAATACTTATTGTAAAACTGCTGTAAAAAGTTTAGGAGATATGAAGTCACTTTGTCATAGACAATTCTCAATGTTACTATTATTAATATCACTATGTAATCTAATTGTTGCTGTTACATTTTAATAAATATTCTTCAGAATATAATAATATACTGGGTCTTTAGCTTGATAATCCAAGACTTTAATCATTGTAGAAATGCTTGAAAAATCAAGTGCATTTTCATAATATTCAAAAGCAAAACATGATGTCAACTCATATTTATTGGCTCTTTCTATAACTTCTCTTAAAATTCATCTTTTTAGTTTTGGTTGATTAAAATCTAATGTTGATTGTAGACTAGTTATAATTATTTTTGTAAAAATTTTGCATGGAATTGATAAAAGATTAACATGTCTCTAATTTCTAATATCTTGTTTATCACTTTTTTTTAGATATCAATATTACTAATGAACTCTTCTAAACATTTGATATATCATCATTTAGATATTTGATATATAATATTGCCAATAATTTTTCTATTTTTTATCTGCTCATTTTAAGATTTCACTAATAATTTCACAATTACTGAGAGATTTTGCCTTCTGTATAAATTTAATTGCATGTTTTCATTTCTTCATTTAAAATGCTAGAACATTCTTTAAGAAGTAACAATTGCAGGAGATGCTTTGTTTTCTTGTTCTTTATTGCTATATAATTTTATATAGAACTTCTATAGATTTCATGATTTCATCTCATTTTTTAATAATAATTCTATCTTTCTTTACTTTTCTTGGTAATTCACAATTATATTTTATTACATCATTATTAACTCACTATTTTACAAAATCCTTTGTTTTCTTATTCTTTATTGCTATATAATTTTATAGAACTTTTCTATACATTTCATGATATCATCTTTTTTTAGTAATAATTTTTTTATATAGATTTTCTTGCTAATTCAAAATTATATTTTCTTATATTATTATTAACTCATTATTTTAATATAACTCTAGATATTCAACTTTCAATGGATATTTTTTATATATTTTCATGTTTTTTTTTTTATATAATACATTGTTTTGTCTCTACTAAATAGATATAAATAAATTTGCTGCATTTTTACTGGTTATCTTAGTTGCAGTCCTTATTAGTATATCAGTTATATTCCTACTTCAAAGTCAAATAATATTTTGAAATGATTTGCTAATTCTAATTTAAATTCATTGAGTTGTTTCTGAAGATTAGGAAAGTCATCTGTGAATACAACTTTAAAAAATATTTTAGTCTGAATTAACACATATCTTACATGCCACTAATCGATGATTACTTCCTGTATTTAATTTATTAATAACAATACAATCTTCAAATGTGTATTTTCTGTTAGTCAAAATATGATCCATCTCTGCTGTATCTTGATTTGCATGCTTCCATGTTCATTTCTATTTAGCATTCATAATATAGTTTTTCTCTTTCTATAACCTCCACAAGACTCTATCATTTGTTATTTTTAACATCATAACCTAATTTATCCATGATATTTTTATTTTTTAGTCTCTCATCAATTTTTGACTTAAAATTTTTTTATCACAATCTTGAAATTTTTTTTTGTATATATATATAATCAATTGCTTTTTGTACATCCATATTTCCTTTTTCACCATGATGAAAACTTGTTGGGACATAAATCTGAATTATCTGCATTTGGTCTTTTACATTAAGTTGAATAAATAATTGTGCCTCTCTGTCTGATATACCATCAATATTAACAACCTTCTATCACTTTTATTTATAACAAATCCCATAATACTTGCACTTCCAATATTTGTTCCCATGTATTAAAGTACATGCCCACTTTTTAAATAAATTATCTCATCTTTTTTTTTTCTAACTTCACAAAGTTCAAAAATGCCTCATTTAATATTAGGTAGTTTTTCCAATTCATGCTATCTTTCTTCACTTGAAATTGATCTGCAATTGTAAGTACCAAAATAAAAGGTCATCATCCACAGTTAGATAATTCTTAGACTCTGACTTTCACCCACCAATCTAACTTTGACTAGTGAATTTACAGCCTCCTGGAATCCATAATTTAGTTTTGTCTGTCATTATTACAAAAATCTATATAAAAAAAGTTAAGTCACACATATATATCCTGCCTTCACACAAACTCAACTAATAGTTCAATTAAGAACAATCAGCCTGTTGAGGAGAAAGATAATGGTATTTTTTGATTTTAAACTTAAGAGGTAAAATGCCAATAAACTCATTGTGATGGTTGAAGCATGTTGATGAGAAGCCCATCAATGTTCATATACTATGCGAACAGTCAAATATAATAACAGTTGAAATGACAAGAATGTATGAAATGGATATTAGAAATATGGGTTCTTTAAGGCCTCAAAGTGGAATCAAAAAGTATTTTTTCAGTTAACAGCAAATTCCTTTCTGCAACCAATAACAATAACAAATTATAGCTATAAAAATCGTCGCAAATAAAAAAATAAATAGTAACTACAAAAAATAATTTAATGATATATTTATATAATGGTGTGTGCTAGTAAGGTACGTGAAACAAAACACAGCATTGAAAATTAAATTGTGATTTCATTGATTAAAAAATAATTTAGATTTAAAGGAACTGGTTTAAAATAGTTATATTGAAAACGATTTATCTCTGAAAGAATCTAGGTAAACATCATTTGCATAAGCAAAGAACTACAGGGAAGTTTAAAAACTTTAGTAACATCATAGTTAAGAGCACAAGAGCATTAATTTTAAAATTCTTTACTTTAGTTTTTTGTTTAAATTACAAATTTCTTCTCTTACTTTTTTCTTTATGATGGATCAATACGCCCACTTGAAATTTGATAGCTTTATTGGAAATTAATTTGTTACATTCTTTCTGTTAATATTAATAAACAAGCTTAAATAAATTTTTGTGATGATAATAGAAAAGTCTGGTACAAAATGTCTGAATAGTAAGTATAATCAGTTATGAGTATTCATTAATTTGTTTATGAAATACATGTACGTTTGCACATATGTATATATGGGGAGAGAGCGAAAGAACGAGAGAGAGAAGCTGATGTCTATGAAGTTTATATGTATAAATAAACACATCTCTTTGAGTTGTATCGTAAATTATAAAAATATAAAATTAGAAATTATTTAATACTTTATTTCACCGTTATTTTTATGACTACTATAAAATAGAAATAAAAAGATTTAATTTTCTCTAGATACATAAATTAAGATATTTCTAATACTTGATATTAAAGGTGATAAATATAATATTAGAATTGTTGATATTATTAATAATGTTTATTATTATTATTTTGAGTTATCCTTTTTCAAATTTTCAGCACAATCAAGAGCTAAAGGACACTTATTTATTATATTAAATGGGTTTTATTTTTTCAGTTGTTATATTTAATAATCAGAATTCTGTTTTTATCTGGCGTTTAATTGATAAATTATATGTTATAATAAAATTCAATTTTATAAACTTTTTTAAAAAGGTAACCATAAATTCTTTTTAATTTGATTAATTTTAATACTAATAAATAAAGTCTTGTTTCGTCCAAAATAAGTTTATGATGATATGAAAGTTAATGTATTATCCTGCTTAGTTCATAACTTGGGTTTAAATCCAGGTTACAATTTGTAGATTTTATTTAGATAATTAATTATTTCCAAAGCTCACTTTGAATTCAAGTGGCCATTTGTAATATCTGATTTAGCTGCAAAGTTTAAGTGCATTCGGTCCCAACAATCTAGATTAATTATAAGAGTGTTGATGAATTAACATTTAAGAAAAACATATTTGCATATATGTATTTAATTATTAATGTATTAATCTGAATTTAAATGCTAATATAGTTTTGAACAATTTTTTATTGACTTAAAAATTTTAAATAACCATTAAAATTATATTGGATAGCCAATGAACTGAACTAGTCAGTCAATGCTGATCACTGAATAAGCATCTCTATATACTTAGCTGGAAAAGAACAAATATGAGGGCATTTAGAAAAACGTTAATTACTGTCTGTAAAAAAAAAAAAATATTATGATTTTCATATGATCTAATCACTACTAATGACGAAAGTAATGACTCACATCTACAAGTATGATCGTATAATTTCTTTTTAATTTTTTTGTTACAGACTCCAAGAACAAGATTTATCTTTTCTTTTTTTTTTTGACGTAAAATGCATAGATTTTGAAATGTCAAAATTAGAAATGTGGTGGGTCGTGTGAAAGTCTGTGCTTATATATATCCTATACATTGCATATATCGATACAGGTATATAATAAGTCTTATTTCAGTTAATAAATAAAAGAGCAAGATAAATACATAAAAAAAAATGCTTAATAATTATTTTGAGCACTTCACTAGTTTTCAGTAAAGCTAGGCTAAAAAAAAAATATGATAATTCCAAAAAAAAAAAACAACAACTTAGTAATTGAATATTATTGTCATTTTTGTCTTTAAAGTGTTTAAAGGATTGACAAAACATTAAAAAAAAACAATCCTCATCTTCATTTCCCCCTATGTCTCCTTTTTATTCTTTCGCAGTTTTAGTTTGCACGTGGATTTGTTTAGATATTTAATTATTCGCAAATGTTAGTAAGGAGTCTGGTAATTGCAGGTAGGAGATAGATTCAATTCTGCCAAGGATCATTAACTGTGTGATTTATTCTTTGTTTCATCATAAACTATAAATTAGAGAGGTTAAATCTTATTGTGAAATGGAATATGTACAGTGATCAAGATTGGTATTGGTGAGACTCTAGTAACATCCCTACTCCCTAAAAATTTGGACAAATAAATCAGTTCAATATGCCATCATTTTTTGATTGGTTGAAGAGTTTTATTGGAAAGTAAAAATAAGAACTTTATTTAATTTGATACTTAGCTAGTAAAATTAGACTTAAATTACTAACATGTTGGAACTACTTAATATAATTCTATAAAAAAAATTATGAATCAATTTGACTTCTTATGTTAAAAAGATATGAAAGTACTGCAGGATAGTGAACTTAAATATGCCAGAGTAACAAAATGTTTCAGATAAATACTGTTTCTGCAAATTGGGGTACAATATTTTTTGTAGAATATGTTAGCATTAAAAAAAAAAAACTGTTCTTATATTATTTGCAATGTTTAAGAAAATTAAAAATTTAGCTTATATTTTCTAATTGTTTAAATGAAAAATGTAATATATTATCTTTGTGATATTAAAGATAAGATGTTAGTTTTATAAAGGAAGATTTTTTACATCCTTATTAAAATATTTTTCTGAAAGAATATCTTTTACTAAGTTAAGATAATGTCATAAGCATAGATTGCTTTCTGTTTCTGAAAGACCACTGATAAATATTTTAAATAAAGTAGGTGAAATATTTAATTTTTGTGGGAAGCTATCCTATACAAAGTTGATTTGCAAAAATTATCATTCAGGTTCAATTGAAGTATTTTACTGGGGAACATTTTGCCAAATAAATTAATAATTTTTATGCTTTTAAGCATTTTATCTTTTTTTTACACTTGGTTTTATTAGCTGAAATTAGATTTATAAAGTCAAACTTAAATTTATTTTGAAAGCCATTTTCAATGTGAATGAAAATTAGAACTTGTTAATAGCAGTTTAGTCCAAGCTTAAATTCTATCTGCTCTGAAGATAGGTAATTCTTAACAATTGAATAGTTTTTTGCAAGATTATTTTTTCAAAAGCTTGAAGTAAATACAAAACAATTATATGGGAAGTTTTTATTTTAACATTGTTAGGTGGATTATATTTTAGGATTTCTATAGTTTTGTTTAATGCCAAATTTTCTGAATAATTTCTACATAAATAATATAGTTGAATGTTTTCATTAATTATGTTTTAGTTTTATGTTCTAATACTTCCAAAAACCATGGAAGTATGCTATTTGCTTAATACTTTTCCAGAGTGTAAAATGTCAAAGACATTAAAATTTATCACAATCTATTGCTTTTATCATATAATTCATCCTTATATTTATGCTAATAGTATCAATTATAGAACAGTCTTCTTCAGAGCTGCAAATATAAAAATATGCCACATTATTACATCACACATATACAACAAAATTGTATACATTCATTGTTCCACTCATTAGGAATATTAGCATTTATTGATAATTTTATAAATACAAATAATGACAACATCTTCATTAATGTTAATCATTTACATTATTATGCATCTTTCATAGAAAAGTATTTTATTTTGTAAAATTTAAAATTGCCTATTTTACTTCAACAGGTAATGTAAATAGGATTTCATTGCAAAGAATAAGTGTATTATGACAGATATATGATTTGAAGTTCAATACAGTCAAGGTAAATGTTCATAACCTTTGTAGCTTAGATGCAGAACATAGAAATGTTTTTAGTTAATTATTGCATAACCAATCCAGCTAGAGATTTAGTAACTGGATACCTACAATATAAAATTCATCTTAATCTGAACTGATCAGATGTTATTACTTTAAAAATAGCATGCAACAGAGAAAAATGTCTTACTTTTATGGATTTTGAACTCATACTTTTCATTATGTTTAGACTTTATAACTGAAATTTCATCTACAATTTTTAGATAACATGCAATTAAAACTCTTTATTTATGATTTCTTTTTTTCTCTCTCTCTAAAAAGATTTAATACTAAATTTTTTAAAGCAATTCCTCATGTTTTTTTTTGTCTTTACAATGCTTTTTTTTTTTTTTTTTTTTACTAAATTGGAAAAGAAATGTTATAATATGCTTTTATAAATGATTTATATCCCTTTGTTTATGTATACATTGAGATATGTTTAATTTCAAATTTATATATAATTTAACAAATTTCACTTTTAAAATCTTTTATTTTTTATTTAAGAATTGTGTAGAGAAAAAAAAAGAAAAAATGGGTATTAAATTTTTTTTTAAAAAAAATCAAGATATTGATAATTAATAAACTAGAAAATGCTGAAGATAAGTAGGAAATGGATAAGTCCTATATAGAAAAAATGAATATTTATTTGGAAATTATATTTAGTAATGAAATATACAACAGCAGAAAGAAAATATTCATAAAAAGCATACTCAAAAAACTGGTCTTCTTTATGGAAATAGATAATATACCATTTCTCTAAATTATTCATATTTTTGATTAAATTACAAAAAAAAAAAAAAGGAAAAAAAAGTGGAAAATATACACTTAAAGAAAACATGTGACTGTTAGATAAAGCCATAGAAAATATTAATAAAATGGTTATCATTACATATGAGAAATTATAAAAGAAAATTAAATATTTTTGGAAAATAACAATTTAAATGATTACAATAGAATTAAAATATTTTCTTAATTAGATGAAAAGTATTTGATAAATTGATTATGCTAGATAATAAAATATTCAAGAGAATTAGATGAAGATTACAGTTCAATGTAATTATGTGAATTAGAAAACTTGAGAAATAAAAATAATTTATCATTTAAGATTAGAACAGAAAGTCTAGAGATAAGAATAACCAATAACAGGAGAAAACATTTAAAATTTGTGTGTATTGTATGATTTAGAAATATAGAACATTTACCATTATAATGTAATAAATTTACTAAAGATAGAGAAATGATGATATATAAATACACCAGATGCACACAGCTTTTTGAAAGACCATCATCTTCATATGCGAATTTGACAGTGTTACTTCCTTCCCATTAAATTCTTTATAATAAAAATAATGTATTATTAAATATAATATTTATATTTTTTTTTAATTAGTTGCTTTAACAATTTTTTTAAAGATTTAATGTAAATTAAACAAAACATTTTAATATTATACAAATAAATGTAAGAAATTCACAATTAAAAAAAAGGAAATTGGAACATCATCATCATCATCATCAACCATCATCAATCCCCTGCAGGATGAAGGTCTCTCCAAGTTCAATCCATCTTTTCTGATCTTTAGCATCTCTTCTCCACATCACCCCTGCACACTTTCTTATTTCATCAATCCATCTCACATGTGGTCTCTTTCTAGGTCTTTTACAATCTCTTGGAATCCAGTTTAAGATTTAAATTGTTCATCTAGTATCATCTCTTCTAGCAATATGTTCAGTCCAACTCCACTTCAGTCTTTTAATTTTTTCAATGAGCCAGTAACACCTGTTTTTTCTCTTATCCATATATTGCATTCTCGATCTCCTCTTGTTACTCTTAACATAAATCTCTCCATACTTCTTTGAGTGGTCTGAAGTCTCTGTTTTGCTCTTCTATTAAGTGTCCAAGTCTCAGACCAATACTCGGCAAGATATAAATACATTTACCTTTACTATTAGTTTTATGTACCTGACCAAAGGCTATGTTCACAAAACTATTAAAGCTAAATTAAAATTAAATTTTTAAAATATACCTGTTATATTTGATATGTGAATATGACAGCAGTCAGACAACTCTAAAAATTCTGTTTTGTTAATGGCAGAATACAAAAATGATGTTTTTTTTCATTCTGTGATGTTCATAATAGTTTTTTTTTAATTGATTGCTTTAGCAAACTTTTTGAAACATTTAATGTAAATTTTAAAAAAAAGGTTTAATATTCTATAAATATATGTGAGAAAATTTAGCAGCCTGAAAGGCTATCATTATATTTTCTATTTGCTATATAAATTTGACATATGAAAATATGGTTTATTAATGATGGAATTACTTTCTTCACACAAATGTAATATTTAATTTAATTAGTTGTGAATTTTACATGTGGCAGCCTTGCAGGAAACATACATTTTCCAGTTAGACAACAGAGAAAATACAGATTTTATATATACGATAATAAAGGTGGGAAAAATATAGTATTAAAAAATAATTGGATTTTTTTTTGTTTGCTTAGGTAGATGAGAAATGATAAGAAATTAAGAATAAAATAATGAAAATATTAAAAGTAATTTTGAAAAATGGAATAGAAGAAATATAAATTAATGATAAGATTTTTGTATTATATGAAATTATAAATGAATAGAAATTACTTCAAGTAAAAAGTAACTATAATACATTGCACCACATCTCATCTAATGCTTGTTGTGTCTTTAGTATTTTATTAACAAATGATTAAGAATTTCATCAAAGTAAATAAGCACAATTAAAGCAGTATCTGAAAATAACACGAATTTGTAAGTTAAAAAAAACCCCAGATTATTTAGATGATTCGTATAAAAAAAGTAAATTAATTCATATTTTATTTATGTAGCAATAAAGAATATATTAATTTTTTTTTTTTTTTTATGCGGAACATTTTGCTTACATATAAAAGAATTGAGAAGAAAATATATAAACACTGTTTTTACTTTAAAGCTGGTTTAAAATTTTGTATATCAAATATATTTATGCATGAGCTGTAAATTTGAACATGGAATAAATAATAACAATCAAAAAAGGAAGTTAGAGAGAAAAAAAATTAAAGTAGTAAATAAATCATTGGGCAATTTTTTTTCTCAGAGATTATATAAAAGTTAAAAAACATCATCATGAGCTTGTTTTGTAAAAATATTGGTATATTTTATAAAGGTAAAATCATAATGGGATGTGATGCACTATGGCTTCTCCTTTTTTAAAGTCAAGAATCTCTCAGCCACTATGCCTAGGGAAACATGTTATCCACCTTATCTTCTCTTTCCATTCCTCACCCTTCTCTATCCTGCTGCATTTTATTTCCACAAAATCAACTTTGTCCACTTTATGGCCTTTATATCTGGACCTTCCTTTTTCCAAACTCAGCTAAAAAACCAAGAATCCACTTTTTGTATAATCTCTTTGTTTATATTTATTCTCCCACAACTTCATTATTTGTACCCCTTCTGCTTGTAAGCATTTATATTCAATTAGATGTCTAATATTTTCCTGCCTTCCTTACATAACTTGCAGACTAAATCACCCACATTTCTCTATTTCTCTTATTGCTAACAATCCTGTTTGAGCCTTAAACAGTAAACTACTTTCCTTGCTATTATTGTAATTTAACTCATACCCAATATTCTGTTTATTTCTTTATATATTTACACTCTTTTTATTCTCCCTACTAGTTCTCCATATCTCAAAGTCCCTATTTTTATGAATGCATCTATTCTTCTATCATATTTTGCCACTATAACACTCAACAATTCTCCTAACACAAGTATACTAACATAAAGTTTTTATCTAAATCTTCTGCATACTGTACTATCTTTCTCACTTATCTTGTTGCCTGTCCTTTACTCATAACACAATTAAATACTATTTTTTTATTCTCATACTATCCATAAATTGCAACCTACCAAACATCTTCATTTTACTTTTTGAATTTTTCATATAAAAACTTGACCATCCTATTTTCCTTGAATTTCCCCCTTTGTAAACCACACATCTGTATCTAATGCATGACTTCCTATTTCTCTTTATACTTTTTCTAAGTAATCAAACACCCCTTTACTAGCATGTAACACATCATTACCATAAATTAACCCTGATATTGCCACTCCTTTCCATACAATTCTAGCTATATCATATTTATTACATATAAACACTGTTAATTTTTTTTATTAGTTCCTTTCTTTTCTTTGCTTCATTTTTATCAATTTTTTCTCCCATTCATCCAAAAAATTTCTCAAATTACTTAAGATGATCCCCAAATAGTTATACATATTCACCAGATTTAGCTTTATATCCCCCAATAAAAATACCCCCCCCCCCAATATTTATCATTATTACTTTTTATTTTTCTTCACTAAATTTAATCTCCACCTCCTTACCCATCTTTTTGAATGTCTTCAGTATAATGTCTATATCTTCCCTACTTTCTGTGGAGAGAAGATATCATCAGCAAATAAAAACTCAGATAAAATATATATTTCCTTACCATTTATTAATTTTATCTCTATCCCTCTTCCTAGTTTTTTTATTGCTCTCTATATTTCTCTCAAATATAATAAAAACAAAAAAGCTTCTTTGCCTTATTTCCATTTCATTTTTAACATTATTTGATTCTATATTGCCTAAGTGATATGTATAGTAATTATTTCTGTACAATCTCTTAATAAGATCCACTAAAGCTCCATTCATTTCCAAATTTACTAAAATTATCCATAATCTATTTTTATTTACTCTATCATATGCCTTATCTATATCTATAAAGATCATATATAACTGTCTACCTGCATTCCTACTCATATCTATAAGTTATGTGATTACAAATAAACTAACTCCTATATGCCTATCTGATCAAAAAACTCCTTGCATTTAACCCACAATATTATTTTCTTCCATCCATTTTGTTACTCTTCCAGCCACTATATATGCAATAAATTTATATAACACTGATGTTACCACTATCAGTCTATAATTGCTTAACTTTATATAATCCTTACCTTTTCCTTAAATAGTAGCCTTACTCTTGTATTATTCCAGCTATCAGGAAATTCTGTCTTTTGTGCCATCTTATTAAAATATGATAATAGATTTAATTTACCCTATTTCCCAAATTCATCATGATCTTTGTTGTCTATCCATCAAAACCTTTTGCTTTTCCAATTTTCAATTTCTTTCCTGCCTCACTTAATTCATTTTCTCTAAACTTAATATGTCCATTATTATATGCTTTTATATTTGTTATCACTCTGTTCTTCATATTTGACATCATTTCTATATCCATTACATACTTATTTAAGATTATCTCCAATTCTTCTCTAGAGCTACACACTTTTTCCTCATCATCTATTAATACTATTTCTCTCTTTTCTACATTCTTTCTTTTAATATATTTCCAATTATTTTATTCCCATCTCTTCCACTTTTATTAATATCCTCCAATAATTTACTATTTAATTTCATTCTCTCTATAATTATTTATTTTAGCCAACTTTTTTTTAAAAGTACTTTTCCCATTTAATATTAACATCTTTTTCACCATCTTTGTCTTTAATAGCACATTTATATTCTCTGCACACAATTCCTCTTTTTTATATTTTACTAATTCTGACTTTTCTATTTTATTCTTCTGAATATTCTCACCTAAGCCCTATTTGCCACTTTTTCTACTTTACCACAACAGTTCTTATATTCATTTCCAACAAACTCTTCCATGATGTCTTCTACATTTATTTTATATTTTTCTAACTTATTCTTATCATTCATTCTCCATCCACATCTTTCACTATCTTTTCTATTTTTATTACTATATTCCATCACATTATTAACCATTTCTATTATAAAGAAATTATGATCACTATTACATACTTTCTCTTCATTATCAAACACCTGAATTTTCCATTCTTTATTCATTTCCTTCTTTCTCTACTAATACATAATCTGTTGTGTGGAATATATTATTTTAGACCATGTGTATTGTCCTTCATAAATATTTTCTAAATTTACAATGCTCAAATTCACTCTCTGACAAAAAATTTTCAAAATCTGTCTATTTTTGTTATCCATGTCATCAATTTCTTCAATATGTCCATTCATATCCCCTATATATTTTCTTCCCCTTTTTGAAACTCTATATAGCTTTAACTAGACATATATATATATGTTACTGTTTCACTCCATTATAGTTTGACTATCTTCAGTGGCCATATACACTAACCCTCATCCACTCTTATCTTCCCAACCTTATCTCAAACCACAAATGTTCTTGACCCTTAACAGTATTTAAATATTTTTTTGACATAACTCCTATACTACCATCCCTTTTTTCTTTTCTATTTATACCCTGGCATACCAAGTCTTTTAGCATAGCTTGTTCTTCTTCTCTTAGATGTGTTTCCACTACTGCTAATAACTCAAACTCTTTATTTTTAACTGCTTTGTTTAATTCCAGCGACTTTTCTGGTCTCCAACATTTTGCGTATTCAAATATCAAATTTTAACAATTTCTTTTTTCTTACTACACTTTTATAAATTCATTTGACTCTTTCTTCTCTATTACATTTATAATAAATAGCTTGCTTATCATTAATTTTACAGACCCATTCCCTCTCCACATCTACATTTATATCAAACCAGCTAATCTTTGTTTATTTCTTACATCCAGTACATTGTTCTTTTTTTAAAATAATACTGCAATTTAAAACCCTACTCCCTCCCCCCTTATAAATGTCTCAAACTACAATATTTTTTATAAATCAAACTCCATAATACTTTTCTTTTTGTTTTGCTAAGTACAATTCATCTTTAATACGAACTCCCTTTCTATTAATACATTAGTGGCATCTACTGAGAGATTTTATAACCAATATTTGTATATCATGTTGTTAGTATTTATTTATATTTCTAAATAGAATTAGTGCTTATTTTATTCAGTACAACCATCTAAAAATAATTAAATAGCATTTTTTAATCTTTTTACTCATTTGTAGTTTTGTATTTTAATTCATTAATATGTTAATTCTTGATCCATAATATCTGTTTGAAATAATTAATGCTCAATTTTCAGATAAGTAATATTTAAAATGAAATAAAATAAAAAATATTCTTATTATCAGTTTGATTTTTGACATTTGATTGTTGTCATTTGCAGTTATTGTAAATTACTTAATGATATATATATATTAATTGCACTATTTTAAAATAGATTAGTTTTTCTAGAAAAAAAATGAATAAATATGATTTAAAAAATTTTGGATTTACATTTTTTAAAATTAATTTATGCCTTACATTATTATTATTATTATTGTAAAAAAGTAATAGTTTTTCAAGTATTTGGTGGCAAACATGTTGGAGTGTAGGTTATGCGCGGCACAAAAACATTTCATCATGGGGGGGGGGGGTTGCCATGATAATTAAAAAATATAGATGTAAATAAAAATGTTTGGATTTCCAAATCACTTTTATTTAAATATCCTAATTTATATAAAAAAAGAATACTAATAATTTATTTAAAAATAAGCTTATTAAAAAATTATTGTCTTGTAATAATTGCAATAATTTTGCTATAGTCATATATTAGTTAATTCTATTTATCAGTTATATTTCAGAAGGAACACTATTGACTGTTTGATATCCATGCCTGGAGCATTGGTAATGGGGTTGATTCTGATGGTGACTTGAAATTTTTCGTTATTATTAAAACTGATATTGACTTTTTTCATTTTAATAGCAAATTTTTTTACACGTTTTACCAATGCGATTTTCCTTGAATTTGTGGAGTTTGTTATCTATATATAAACATCACATGATCACCAATACGTATAGAGAGTTTTGCCTGTTTATATAAAAATTTATAATTGATCCATAATATTACCTAAATATATTCAAAAATTGTTTTTTGATTGTTGTGCAGCTACTGCTTGAGCTATATGATAGCTCAAATTGAAAGAAGACAGAATTAATAGAACATCCCCATAATTTTTTTAAAAAGATATGCACCAAAATATTTAATTCTTAACAAATTTGATTATATTGACATTTTAACGTTATTCTGTTGAATGTAATATATTTTGGAAGTTTTTCTAAATGTTGCACTATTCGAAAAGTGCTTAAAACAAAAGCAAAAGTAACTTAACTTAAAATTTTACTTTTAATCTTGTAATCTTCATCTAATTTAATAACTAGTTAGTCTTTAATGTGTCAGTCATGATCGTAAACATGAACTCTATATTACAATGTATACTTTACTTTTTTTTTTTATTATTGAGGAAAAAAAAATGCAGGTGACTGATCACCCACTACATAATGTAAATACATTTGTTTAAAAGGAATCTTTAGATCATACTACAGTCAATAATCCTAGTCTTCTCCATTGAATCATAAGAGTCTTTGAATTGCCAAGTTCTTTAATTCACAGATCCTTAAAACTTCATCTATGTTGCCATGTCTTTGTATAAACCGCATTTATGGAATTCATACTTTAATCGGTTTCTGAATTTCTATTGCTTTCCTGTTCGGAGTTTTCTTCAAAATTTTCCTCTTGTGAGCTTATTTCTTCATCATCTGTGATTTCTTCTGTTTCATCAGTACACACAGGACTAGTACTAATTTGTTGCTGCATTTCCTTTGGATAGCCATCTACTTCCTCGCTTCCAAAACTGTCACTATGAGCCTCATCGCTCCATTGCTCTTCTACATTATCAAGTTCTTCGACTGGATTATCAGACTTTTCTACGATACCCTGCACTACTTCACCTTGCCTGCTTCCAGACCTGTCACTACAAGTCTCATCATTCCATTGCTCTTCTATGTTATTGATTTTTTCCTCTGGATTATCTGCCTCTTCTGAAATTATCCGCCCTACTTCGCTGTTGCTACATACATGCCCCTTTCAAAAAAGACATGCCCCTTTAGATTCAACAATACATTTGAAGATCATGGGATGAGCTAAAATATCACATTCCATTACCTCTGAGTCATTGACTATCTGACCTTCTGATGCAGTTTCCATCTCATCCCCTGACTCCTGTTGAGCAATCTTCTTCTGTCTTCTTTTCCTTTTTTCTTTCTCCTTGAGAGACACTCACTTTTCTTTTTTTGCTCACCACACAGCTCGATGTTTGAGCCCATAACACTATGCTCATCAGTTTGCGAGCCAGAGCCATTCTTATTTTTCCTCTTGAAACTTGCACCTTGTGTCATTTTACCAATTTGAGTTGAACCATTCTCACTTAGTTCTGTATCACTGAACATGTTAGCTTCTTTTAATTGACCTATTTCTTCTAATGTGCCTTCAGATTCTTCAGATTGTATTGATTCGGAGTTGGTCAGTTCTGCCTGTGCTGATTGTTTCTTTATCTCTTTGGCTGTATCTCTAGCTTCACCTGCATTTGTCCCATCTTCAAATCTACTGTGCAAGGTTTCTTGATTTTCCTTATAATGTAGCTTATTTGTTTTCACTTTATCTTTTAAATGAGATTCTTGTGATTTTAGTTCTAATTGTTGATATATAAGTGAAGGATTGCTTGATGTTATTGTACATTTGTGGAATCCACTATAGCTTTCCCCACATTCTGTGCATACTCTTTTTGGACAGGCCCTAATTAAATGGCCAGTGTCTCCACATCCATAACACTGTGGTTGAATTCCTCGAATTACTATGTATATTGGGCTTTTATTCTGCTCAAAAATAGATGGTATATCTAGTGGACTGATACCTTTAGTCAGCCTCATTGTAAATATTGCATTATTGGATGACAGCTGAATCCCTGCTCTTCTTTCCATTAGGAAAGTGAACCGTTCAATAGAGCCAAACTGTACTAATAGTCCCTGTAATTCATCTTTTCCAAATGCCACATGACAATTCCGCACCATACCTGTTATCAATCTTGGTCTTTCCAGGTCAATTTTCACTAAATATTTTCCATCTAGAAACATTTGAGATCTTTTGAATCTTTCTTTGGCTAAAGTGTTCTCAAATTCTAGTGTGACATATTTTTTGTTAGGGTAATAGTAGATCCTTCTTATTGAATCAATGATATTTAAGTCCTTGATTAAGACAAATAGCTCATTTACTTTACTTTTTGTGCAAATAAATATTATTTGAAAAAAAAAAAAGTTTGATTTTTTTTTAATTAACATAATCTACCATTAAAATAAAGTACAAATGACTTTTAAAAATTTATCTAATAAATAGGTATGAAAATTAAAAATATCAAACTATGTATAACACATATATAAAAAAATATAATAATAGTGTAAATATTTTATTATTGAAAGAATATAACTTTTAAATCTGTCAATAATCACAATGATTGTTAAGTTAACTCAGGGTCTTTATATGTTATTAATGATTAGTTGATATCAATAAATTTAGCTTATAATTGAATGAAGAAGCTTACTCTATTATCAGAAGAAAGAAAATAATATTAAAAATATATACAAAAGGGAATCATAAGTATGATGTTATTCTTGTATAGTCGAGCCTAAGATTGATTTATAAACAATTTATATTGATGAATAAACTAAATTTTAATTTTAGGGATTCTGTCTTTCTCATCTTTCAAGAAATATTCCATATTTGAATTCTGTTTTAATTTCCCAATGGCAACTCCATTCTTTTATTTACAATAATAATTTCCATCTCAGGATTTTCTCTGGTTTGTAGTAATTCATTTTGATATGATGTTTAATGCATAGTTAGGTAGTAATTGCTTCTCATTACAATAAGATTTGACAATATGGTGTATGGTCAACATTTCTTTTCTACGATGTTTATTCCTTTCTAGCCAATCATAATTGCGTAACTGTGTGTTAGAATTTTATTTGAAGTTATTGATTCTATTGAAATTTGACAAATGTTTTATTTTACATGATTCTCTAAATAATGACAAAGTAGTTGATTGTTTTTAATGTTCAGATTCAATTGGATTACAAAAGAGATTTTTGATATTTGTAAAGTATATTTTACGTATATTAAATTTATTCGTAATGATAAGCACGATTTTTTTCTTCATTCCTCAAAATTATTATCATCTTTGGAGATGTGATATTTTACTGATTGCTGTTAAATAGTTTTGAGTGGTGGGTTCAAACTTATATTTTACTTGAAAACATATTGACTAATCAATGTTATGTTTGAATCTCCCTTTTATTTTTAAGAAGAAGATAAAAAAATGTTTTATTTTTCTCTTTCTGTTAACCATTCTATACAACTATTTATGTCAATTTAAGTTCATAGTTTTCTTGTTTCAGTTATGATGCCATTTTATTATCTGTGTATTTAATGAATGGATGACAAACATCAATTAAAATTTAATGGTGATTTCTTTCCTTTGATAATTTTAGGACTTATATATATTTAACGGTGTGATTATCGGCATATCGATATAGTTAAGAATCGTTAAAATTATAATTTTTAAATGACCAGTTTGTACACAATTATTAATGTATAAAATTAATAATAGATTTTAAATAATTATTAGTAATAATTATATTCAAAATAGGTGTACGTGTTGCAATTTTTTTTAAACAGTTTGATTGCATTCTCACAATATAAATAAAATATTTAAAAATATATAATTTTTATTTTTGAATTGAAACAAAAAACTTATGCTCATGAGAGAGCCCTTGGTAACACTCTCAGGACTGAGAACAAGTAATCTACCAATCAGCATCATTGTTGGTTAATTGTATAGATTCTTTGTATGATTTCAGATTTTTTAAAAAGTTAATAAATCAATAATTATATATTCATTTCAGGGTCTACCATCAAATGAACACAAAACTGGCAAGAAAATGCTATAGATAGCATAAGGGAGCAGATTTAAGCCAAAGTGGCTGAAATGGCATCAGAAAGCATTGCAAAATGCAAGTAGGAGTGATGCTACTAAATCATTGTCTGTTTTACAGATTTTTGTTTAAAATTATTTTTCCATTTCAATATTGTTTTTTTTTTGACACTATTTTTCTGCATCATGACTGAAATTATTATACATATAAAAGAAAATGAGAAAAATTCTAGTTAAATTGGACAAATTAAATATAAAAATTAAACCAAATATGTTCAGAAAACATAATAAGATTATATGATGCTTTTTGTAAAGTTGAATTGCTTTGAAACATCTCACAAGCAGCCAGTAGTGCTTTTTGCAACAGTTTTTATTTCATCCAATGACATTCATCAACTTAGTAATTCCATGTTTAGCACTTACATTTCTGCCATTCACTTTATGTCAACATTAATTTCTGCTTTATGGCTCATTGTTAAAATTATTACAGTGTACCTATATAGGAGAATACTTTTACGACTAGAGGTAGAAAAAGATAAATAAATTAAATTGGTAACAAAGTTTAGTAATTACAAATTTTCATTGTATTTTCACTTTGAAAATTATTTTGATGTTATCATTAACCTGCTTTTAAATTCTGTTTTTATGGCTCATGATTAAAATTAATATTGTGTATATATATATATATATAGGATAATATTTTTAAACAAAATTTCAAAATGCTATAGATGGAAAGAGGTAAGCAAATCAGATTGATAAATTCTAAAATTTAGATTCCACTATTTTTTTTATCATACTTATGGATTTTTTTTTTATGTCATCATTAATCAGTTTTTATATTCCACTTTCTTGACTCATGGATAAAATTATTACAATATGTGCATTAAGAAACATTTTTGCCATTAGAAGTACAAATATATACTCAATTAATAACTGCTATTCCAGTGCTTATAAAATCTCTTTGTATTTGTTGATAAATCTTAATTTTGGCAAAAAAAGTATTCATTCAGCTATTTATTTACTTTATAATCTTCTCAGGTCAATCATGAATTATTTCATATACCTTTGTAGCATTACAATCCTCAACTTAAACTGGCTTATTTGAAGGCACAATTTGAACTAAAATATGTATTGACATGTTAAATACAACTAAATTCACTAGATGTTAGTATTGTTCAGATAAAAATAAAACACAAACCACAATGAATGTGTTTTGATGACAATAGACACTGTACTCAAAAATAGTCATTACATTTACATGACCTTGGCAAAATATAATTCACATTAAGATTATCTTCCATATATTTATATTGAAGTGTGATATTTACTGCATTTATTGAAAAGATATAGCTGAGGAAAGAATCCATTAAAGACATACACTTAGGCAAAGTTTTTTAGAAGAAAAAGTTTGCTCCCAAGAAGATTTAAAACACTAATGCAAATTGTTAAATGATTCAGCATGAAATATAGTGGAACATGTGTCTTTTCCATTCATATGTTTAACAGTTTGGTTTGTATATACAATGCAAAACTCATATCTACCTTTTTGTTATTATACAACCTTTTTATTTTAACTTATGCTTTTATATTGCTTTAGACTGCATGATGCAGCTAAGTTTATATATTTTTATGAAGTCCCCAAAATAACTAGATTGCAAGCTATTATTTATAATAGTTTTAGAAATGTTAACTTATAATGCAGCCTGCATAATTTTATTCCGATAATATTCTTGTGTTTTTTTGTAAACAATTTATATGACCGGGACTTAGCAGCTGATACAGATTTACTGATATTTCTTATAATAAAATACACTGCATTTTATCATTTAAAACTTTATTGGTGGCATCCAATTATTGAATTTTTCCTACTACATAACAAAATATTATTTACTATAAGATAATCATCATTTAAAAAAATATCTATCCACTATATAATGAAGATATCTCCAAATTTAATTCATTACATTGTCTTATCTTACTCTAATTTTAAAGCTTATTTGATCTGGATTCTATAATATATTTGTCTACATTATACCACCACTTTGCACAATTTCTCCAATCAGATGTGTTCTTATAATGTAACTTTGCAATGTCTATCTACTAAAATTATTTTTTTTTATATCAGGGGAAAAAATTAAATGTACTAAATCCATAAATTAAAGTGAGAATAATTTATAATTAATTTCCCACTATGGTCCCTGGATGCATGTTCACAATATGATATTGAACAATGTCTAACTCACTTGTAAAATTAAATATTTAGAATTTTATTTATCTTTCTGATATTATTAATTAATGCTTTTATTTTATCTATTTATTTATGATGCCTGAAATTAATTTTTTTTGTTGACTGTAAAAAGAATTTCATGGCCATGACAGAGATAACCAAATGGGTTTTTTGTTTTATGATAATGAACATTAGAAGTTTCAGCTTTACCAATCCTTTTTTTCTATGACAAAAATCTTTTGTCCATTTCAACATCATTGTTTATTCTAAGCATAGTTGAAATTATTGTGAAACTTCTGATTTTGTTCACACATGAATCTTATAAATGGTTGCTAATGTATTGCATTTTCTTTAAATATCTTCGAATTTAATACAGATTGAGTTTAGCTTTTATATTTCATACTAATGCCACTAAACTAAAATTATTATTTATTAAACAACTTAATGGCTTTTAGTTACAACTATCTGCTTGTTGTTTTATGCATTATTATTTGCTAATAAAAATTGTGTATTCAAAAAATAATAATCAAGATAATTTAATATTTATATTTATGCAATTATATGAAAAACAACTAGGAATTTATCATATTTAAAAACAGATTTTTTGTTAGTTGTTGATTTTTTATATCTGCTTTGTCTTTTAACATCATCTGTTATTTTAACATGACACTTATCCTAATCAGTTTTGAGATAAGCTTCAATCATTATTATATCTATGTATGCTTATTCCTTAAAATCTTGTAATCTTTTTTTGCATTATTTTAATATTATTTCAAAATCCTTAAAAAATTCAATTTTTATGCATTTGAATTGAATGCATTTATAATCTTTTATTTACTTACAGTTTTGACAAATCTACAGTCTTCATCAGAGCTACAAATAAAACTTTAATTTATATATTAAAGTTTATTATATAAAATTATAATAAACCAAATTTAATACTTCTATTAAAATTATAAAAGAGTACATAAACATTAAATTTAAGTGCATAAAAAATGAATTTTTTTTAAAAAATTTTGAAATCATAATTTCCATTTTTAAATAAAAATTTCCCCCATGTTTGTAGTATTTGAAGACTCATTCTGAAGTGCTCAAATGTGCTTCTATTTGACAAAAATTTATGGCTACATGCAAGTGATGTTTTAATATTAAACAATGATAATTCAAGATTTATTGTTATCTATCTTTTTTTTTATCGAATACTGTGTAATACTAATTTTGTAATAAGACTTATTTTATAATCAATAATCTAAAATAAGCTTTAAAGTTTTTAATATATTTTATGCTTATATACGTAGTATTCTTTGTTATATTTGTTTATTTGAATTATTTATAATTGTTCCTTATCATCTCACCTTTTAAAGAGCTGTTCATTTCATGGTATTCTATCTCTTCTATAATTTTTTAAAAAGCTTCCCTGTAGTTTATTGAAAACAAAAAATGAAAAAGTATTGATTCACCTAATGCTTTACATTTTTTTTCTGAAGATTAACGTGAAAATACAAATAAATCATGATCAGTTAAAGTTCCTTTCAAATATTGTTTTTTTTTATATCTTTTATACATAAGCAACTTCAACAAAGACTACCAGACTCAGCCAAGTGCAGATTATATTTTAAAAATATATATTCAATTGTAAACTTAATTAAATTACTATATGCATATATGTTAGATAGTTTAACTAAGTTAAAAAGGCCCTCTAAAATAAAGCAATAAATCTTCCAATAAAAAAAAAAATAGCAAAAAAAAAAAGATTTATAACTGGCACAACGAAGGCTTTAGTACACAAGCAATGTGATAATAATACATTTTAGCAGTCACATAACTCTTCGAGGGAGGGGGTAAAATAATCATTTACATTGATTAGGTAAACATAGTCATTGAAGGAATGAGGGCCTGACTCTGAAATTTGTTGTTGCCAACCTTCAATAGTATAGCAGTCTCATAATTTTTTGGTTTGATAATAAAATAATCATTTGTGCTGATTGATGTAGAGGAAGGAGAGGGGAGGGTTGTGACTTGGAAATTTATTGTTATTAACTTGGAATAATAATCCAGTTTTGCAATGTGCTATTATAAAATGAAAACTTTACTATTTAAATTGCATGTATATGATATTTAAACATATCCATCTATGAGAAATTGTTCACATATATGAAGTCATATATGTAATAGTATAAAACCAGAAACCCAGCTAATTCATAAGTCCTAGAATTATTGGTGGTTTAAGCCAGAGATGCCTCACCAAATGCAATGAGCAGAAATGATAAAAATATGACAGCATAGCAATGATATATTGAATATGTATTGTTGTTTAAAATAAATGTGGAATTCTTAGAACATTTAAATTGGGGATCAAGTTTTAACAAATAAATGAAAGATCTTATTCTTGCTATATTAGCAACTGGTTTAAATATTACAGTTATCCTCAAATTTCAACACAGTTTGCAAAACGAAGCTTATTTATCACTGAAGCTCAAATAATAGACAATTTATTCCATATATTTATAGTTTGCTAACATTAAATTTATTGATATATGGTCTTTTTGAAAATAGCTTAATCAATTTTCAGTTAATTTCAAATTAGGTAGCACTATGTTTTGGCTTCTAAATTGATTATAAATGCAGGAGTTGTTAAAAATAAAATATTATCTACATCCATTGCACAATTAATTACAATTTTGTGACATTACTATCTGACTTAAATATTTCCTAAGTTTTAATATTGTTGGAAAAAGTTAAGTTTATTATCACTGAAGCTCAGGAAATGAATTGTCTGTTTTATATTTTCATAGTTGGTTAACATTAAGTTTATTGAATTATACACTTATTTACAGATAGAGGGAGCTTAACCAATTCCTATATCATTTTGAATATGTTAGCATTATGTTTTACTTAATATTTACAATTATTTTATTTTTAAGTTATCAGTGTATGGTTGGTAAAAATGAGCTACTGTACTGATCCTTTACATAACTGATTATGATTTCATTATTAAATGTCCCATATTTTCATTTAGTTTGAATAAAATAATCACTCTCAGTTTTCAATAAGATTACAAAAGTAAGTTTATTTATCACCGAAGTTCAAAACATAGTTTACTTTTTTATAGTTGCTATTGACGACTATAGGATACAACTCCTATTTTATTTCAAATATGATAAACTGTGATTCAAGTTTTATGACTGCTTTATTCTACTTGTGCAAACTTATCCAAGTATGACATCATTCTATTTTATAAATTAACTTAATCCAAATAAAGAGGCAGATAAGGAAGTAGATGACTTTAGAATAAAAGTAGTAAAAATCAACAAGATTCTCTCAATCGATTACATATTGTATTTAAGAAATATAAAAAATAAAAAATGAATGAACTATATATATATACTTGGAAGTGTGTAAATATATTTGTTTTATTAAAATTAAATGTAGTCATAAAATGTTTAGCAAAAGCAGATGATTAGTGATAATTATCAGATTAAAGAAAATCAAAAACAAAAAAATAAAACCAACAATAGGAAATAAAATGTTCTTATTATATTTACCATAGAAGAAAAAGTGAGGGAGAAGATATTGACTGAAAGTCAGCATGTATATAGAAAACCTAATGCAGATAAAAACATAAGAACTCCCATCAATATATGGAAAAAAATCAAGAGTTATAGCATTTGTCTCTGATGTTAATTCTGTGACAGTTATTTATCTTATAAAAAATATGACTATTAAAAATACTTTCCAAAATGAAGTTATTCTCTTACAACAATCATACCCTAAAAATATTTCACAATGAAGAAAAAAGTGTAATTTGAATCTTCCTACCAATCTTTCTTTTGAAAATGAGAATGTTTCATACCATTTTAAACTAAGTAAAAATTATCTTTGAAAAAAAAACAATAAAACATTTTTCATTATTTACAAATTATTACTTCCCATATAAACTAATGTTTATAAATGTAAATGTGTACTCATCAACAATACCTTATTTAGTCAGTCTTTTGGGTGTAAGATTTTTTTATAGATTTTTCGATAGTTATTTTTATTTATTTAGCTTTTGATTCTTTCTTTTTTGAGTTCCAGGTTCCCATTTTAATAATTATTTTATTAAAAGTTAGCCTTTTTCCTTTTGTAGCTTCAGGGATTTAGTTTAACACTTATTTTCATTAAAAGTTAGCTTTATTCTTTTTCATCTTGTTGGTCCAAGTTTATAGTTTAATATTTTCACATCATTTTTCTTCCATTTTGCTCCTTATCAGCATATAAGTTTGTAATCAATTATTTTTAACATTACATAAAAAAATTAAAACTTTTAAAATTATATTTCATAAAATAAGCCTCACATCACTTTCCATTCTATGCAACCACTCACTGTTAACTATTAATGCTAATATGTCTTTTTTGAACCTGACTGTCTTAACATCTATGTTTATTTATATAATGTACTTCTCTTTATTCTCCTATTCTTTTCATTCATGTGAGACAAATTTTCTTATTTAGTTTATTTTTTTTAAATATACATATTACTTAAAATAAAGTTCCTATATCAAGTCATATAATCCATACTTTTTCCAGAGATCTGATTGGCATATAATAATTAAAAGAATGAATAATGACCTGAAGTCTGAGATAGGTAAAGAATCCAACCATTGATCTAAAGTAATGCAATGCAGTGCAACAAGAACACCAGGAGAATTACCTCAATTTAAACAATATAGGATATCTAAAACCCTAAATATAAAATAAATTTTTTTCAAAGTCTTACTTGGTTTTGAGACTTGAAGCCAGAGATTCATGGAATAATGTTATGTTAATTATCCATGAAAAACAACTAAAAATATAAAAACTTGAAAATGTCACTTCTTTTTAAGACTTAAGAGACTAGAAGATATAAAACTTGAAAGTGAATTGGTACAGTGCCTGAGATATGAACACTCCATGGAGTTGTATGACAACATCATAACCTCAAGTTATCAATAATAAAAGTATAGCTAGGTAAACAAACTCCAGCAACCAAAAATGTATTCAAACTCCAAAAACCTTGATTCTTTTGTTATTTTAAATATAATCCTTTTTACATGTGCACCATCATCAAAATTTTATAAATGTATAAATCAATTATCATTGAATAAACTTAATCAACCTATCTAACTCTTGTGATATTTCATAAAAATTAACACTTGTTTTTAATAATTTTGCTTTAAAATGTACATTTTTATTACTGAAGAGTAAAGTTATAGTTGAATTCCAAGTTGTGTGTTCATATTGTAATAGTGGTTACAGAATTGTATCATTATTGAGTCCACAATTAGATTATCATTTGTAACTTATAGAGTGAAATAAATAAAAGAAAAAGCACTATTCAAGCACCATTTTGGATTCTTAATAATCATCTTCCAACAAAAGTTAGCACATGGTTCTTATAAGCTCTGCATAGTTATACTGCTTTTCAAAAATCATTTTTGTGAAATAATTAAGAGTGAGATTAATTTAATATCAGACTTCCATGCTTAAGCTACTGCCAACACTATTTTTGTTTTCTAAAAACAACTTTACTATCAATCTTTCATATGATCACATGCCTACCTCAGAAACTAATGCAGTAAGTCTTGATCAATTGATTTTCTTCTTACAAAAACGATATTATAAAATTATATTTTTATCTAATTGAAAAACAAATATATTTTTTTCAGAAATAAAAATTCCCATCTTTTGTTCATGTTGTTTTTTAATTAATTGGTAAACAAGTTTTAAAGATACTAATCCCTTAACTTTTTAATTAATTAATATTCAGTCTATTAAATATTTAAATCGTTATTTTCATTTTTTTGAAAAAAATAAAATGAACTTACAACAAAACAGATTGTTTTGCTCTTCACCTACTATTTCTTTCACAGTTATATCCAATAAAAGTAAACATTTCTCTTATTATTAATATGGTTTAAATTTGTAATATGATTATTTTATCTATGCAATTTTTTTATTAGATTATCCTAAATCTAATTTGGGAAGAAATAATTATTCTCAATATATATATATATATATATTGTATACATTATTTTATGTTATATATATTGTATACATTATTTTATGTTATATATAGAGCTCATAAATAAGCTCTTAACAAGTTTTGCAGAATATCTCCAATCCTAGACTGGTTTCTGCTACTGGCTTCATCAGTGAGGTGCTAGGATATTCAATAACACTTGTAATATAAGCTTGTTAAATTAAGTTATATGACTTGATTTCTTTGTAATTATTATATATATATACCAATAAAAATAATAAATATAATGATAATTAACTATTATATACAGTCTTTTAATCTGCAGAAATACTTTTGGTTAATTCCTTAACTCTCTTCAACTGCCATTAAGTTCAAAAAATATAATGACAGTTGAGGAGGGTTAAGGAATTAACTAAAAAGTATTTCTGCAGATTGAAAGACTATATATAATAGTTAATTACCATTATAATTATTATTTTTATTGTTATTATAATAGTTTTTAATTAATGGACATTTTATTTGTAATATATATATATATATATACATTTTATAATAAATATATATATATATATAACTACTAATATTATAAAAGAATATATATTCTTTATTGTTTGTTTCTCATATATCATTATTGTATATATTTATTATTGTAACAATTATTTTGTATATGAAATACTTGTGTAAAGAAAAGATGTATGTATATTGGAAATGAAGAACCAATGAAATGGTTTAACTATATTCTTGTCAATCTTGCCCAGCAAATTTTAAATAGACTCTAGAGGTTGTTATTTTTAGTATGACTTCATGTTTGATGTTTTTGTGCAATTAAATCTTTTTTATGTATATTATATAATTAGTTTATATGTTACATTATAAATATTTATGACTCTTAATAATTACAATAAAAATATTTAAAAATTAATATTTTAAAATTGTGAAATAAAATCTTATGATAACAAAAGAACACATCATTATTGGCTTCATGATACCTATTTAAAAAGTTAGAAGAAAAAAATATTAGATATTAGAATTTTATATTATTAAAAAATCATATATTTAGAATTAGTTTTTTTTTAAAGTGTCATAGTATCGGCCGGAATGCGAACCCACAACCCGGGCAACTGCCTGCAAGTGCAAGGCAGTCGCGATGACCTCTTGACCACCAATGCAAGACTATTTAGAATTAGTTATCATCAAAGAAACAAAAAATTCTAAAAGCTAAAAAATCATTGGTATTAAAATATTTCACTTACAGTATTTACAAAAATTATTTTCTTATTAGCCTGTAATAACTTTCCATGGCAATTTCCAGTTCTCATAACATACTTTCTACATTTTCTATGAGTAGACTTTTTAAAAATAAAGTGTTTTTGAAGGCAACCCCCATTCCCATGTGATATAATTTTTGGTTTAATAATGTTTTTTACAAAAATATTGTGTTATAATCATTAACAATTACTGAAAATAACATTTTTTTGGCATTTAATCACAGGGTAAAACAATATAAAGCATCAGCCAATCACAAATTGTCACCTCCTTCTTAGCAAGAACAATAGAATCTGCTGCCAATCACACACTTAGTTCCATGTATTTTTATCATCTTTTGAAATTTTTTTAAAATACATTAAAAATGGAAGCTTCTTAGAAAAAAATTGTTGCAGCCTGTCACGCATCATAATTTAATATATACAATGATTTAAAACATAGAAAAGTAGTGATTGTAGTGCCATCATGCCACATAAAATGTCAAATATGAGAGTGCAGTCACAGCTTACTCTTGTGAAGGACCTATTAAAAGACAAATGATTAATAACTGACATAATAGGATTTTCAAAATAAGTGCCCCAATTCTTATATATGTATATATAATATTCAATTCTATGCCCTAATTCTTATATATGTATATATAATATTCAATTCTATTTACTAAGCACAGATATCATATGTAATTATATAGAAACAATGCATAACACTAGCTGAAATTTTTATATAAAATATTTGAAATACCCCATAGATATATTATTTCAGCCATAGTCCACTTTTAGTTAAAGAAAAGTTTGTTTGCTTGTAGTCCATTTAAAAGGAACACCTTTTCAATGGGCTGCAAAAATTCAAGCTTTTCTTTATTTAAAGGAGGAATGTGGTTGAAATAATATAGATATGGGCATTTTAAATGTATATATTTTTAAGTGTTCAGCAGTATTTGGGTACATTAATATGTGTAATGTTAAACACTTATCCAGATAATTAATTTTGACTATTTAACTTTTTAATTATCTATGATGTTCTTATTTCATGGGTCTCATTCTAACATGTATGTGAACAATTCCTATTGATTCTGAAAAATCATGTTCTGAAAAAGGGAAATGCAAAGATGTTGATGATGAAAAATTAAGATGATATTTGTTTTATCTATAGATATTCTTTCTAAATAAAAATAGTGCTCATGATTAGGGATGATGTTATTCAAACCATCTAAAAATTTTTGGGTTGAAAGTGAAGTATAATATTATAAGACATGGTTTGATATATAATTATTAGAGAATATAACCTGGATATTCCATATCAAATAGTGATATAATTAGTACTATGTCTGATTATCATCATGAGTATAAATCTCAATTAAGAAACAACTTTTTTGTAATACCTATTCATTAGAAAATCTTGTTATGTTACATAAAAAAAATTATATTTGTGTATGGAATTATTTATTTGCCTGTGTATATATGCATCTGGCATTGTCCAGTTTTCCAGAACAATATATACATATAATAAATATATATAGAATGAAATATTTTGTAAATTTGTTGGAAATCAAGGTCTCTTCAGTTGCTACATATCACTCCAAATATTTATGTGATCCATCCATCACATGTGCAATTTCTCTATTTCTATTTTTCTCCAACATTTTAACTATTCATTTATTGTTGCCCTATTAGCAACATGTCTTAGATAAGCTTTATTAATTGTATAATTCTTTCAATAATAGTAGTGATAGCCATTTGTTATGTTGTCCAAATAGTTCACTTTTGAATCTTCTTTATTAATTTCTACATACATCTCTTCTTATTTTGCTCTGTGTTCAATTGCTTTATCAATTTCCTATTAGGTACTAATGTCTCGGATCCATGACTAAAAATATCTTTATTAAATTTTTTATTTCAGGCACATAATCATATTATGTTGTATCATTATTTCTACCACAAGTACTATTCAAGGCTAATTTCACATTTAAACTTTACAATTATGTTTCTCTCTGTATTAATAATGTGATCAAAGGATTTATTATTGTTATTACTATTAATGCTACTTTTTATTTACTTGAAAAACAACTAAATATTATTTATGATTTTAGCATTAATGTATATTTCTACTTTTTTGTTTTTATCTGATAGTTTTTGTAACACTGCTAGCAGTTCTCTAGCATTATGTACAAAAATATCACCATTGTAAAATCTGGATGACTTAAAAATAATCTTCATTAGTTTTTCTTCATTTGCTTCTTGTTTTAATGGTTAGAAAAAATATAATTTCCATGCGATAACTCATTTTCACTATCAAATTTTTAATATAATCATATAATTACATGATTTCTATTACATTTTAAGAACTATTCTTTAGAATTTCACAATAGATGAATTTATATCAAGATATTTTAAAATTTTAATCACATCCAAAAAATATAAACTGATAAAATCTATATATAATAACAATTTATACTCATGGATTTTTTATTTGTACAATTTTTCTTTTAAAATCAAGGTGTTGTCTGCTGAGATATGACCATTTTGATTATAACTTTTTATTGTGTTGGCTTGAGTCCAAAGTTCACTGAAGATGATTTGTAATGATATCATTAAATATCATATAATATTTGATAGATCTGTAATTTATAATGTCTTTTTATCTTTTATCACATTTTAAACTTGAATATCTCTACTGCATTCTATTTGGTATTTGGTAGGTCTTTATTAGTCAACAATTTGTTTTATTAATAATTTTTCTATTATTTCACCAGTTTTTAAAATATATCAAAAATGATTCCATTATTTCCTAGACCTTTTCTATTCTGCATATATTATTGAAATTTTAAATGTGACAATATAATTATATGGGTTCCTTTTTTTCGTTTTTACTGTATAGATTTTTGGAAAATTCTTTCCTACACAACATGATATCATTTTCCTCTTTGCATAACTTTTATTTGTTTTTATTGAAATAAAAATATACGTAGTGAAGCAGTCGGATCTAAGTTCGATCCTAGCTTCATGATATCTCACATGTAGCCCACTTCAAACCCTAGTACTAACCATGAATTTACAAATGCAATGGGGCTTTATACCTTCAACACACCCTAGTTTTCTTAAAAAACAGTATTATATACATGTGTGTTAAAACTAACTAGTTTAATATTTAAATCAATCAATGTCATTAATAAATTCATGATAAAAGTATTCATAAAAACACATATATTATAATTATGTGAATTGTGCATATATATTTATAAATATTTAAATATTTTTATTCGTTATAAAGTTTCATTGCGTCGGGAATGTTTTTTCTTACTTTTGTTGGTTTGTTTAAATTTCAGTGATTAAAAGCTACATTCTTTCGATAAGCTTTCAGATCATCCTTTTTCAAGGACAATGGGGAAAGTTTTATTAATTAGCAAAAATATTATAATTTAAAATGTAAGGTCAGTTCTTGATTAAAATCATTTTTAGATTTACAAATTCATTTTCTAATTAGAAAATGAATTCAAAGTTAATGAGTTTGAAAGCCTTATCGAAGGAATGCATCTAAATCAATTAACAAAAATTTGTAACTTTGATAATGTAAGAAGCTTTGGCCTGAAGGCATCTAAAGTCGGAATAGGTGGGAAACCAGAGTGAACAGGTATAAATAGCCTGGAAATGTTTGGTGAAGGAGAAGCCATATTTTTTTTGAAAGAAGTGCTAATAGAAGCTATGTGCATCTTAAATAAAAAATCTTTATAGTGTCTCCATCATGGTGAGGGGCTAACTTCGGGAGTTTGACTGCTGAACCCGAAGTCCCCAGAAGATCTTTGATGTAGCTACAAATTTAAACATTTCCACACCAATCGTGCTTCCAAAACCTGAAAGAATCAATCAAAATGCTATTAAAATAAGTGAAAATGTGCACCTATGTTTCAACCAAATCAGACTCTACTGTGTACACTAAGGAACAAGCCAGGGAAGGACGGGTAAAATCTTTCCTTTTGAACTGCAACTTTCTGTCCAGTTCTGAACTTTAAGTTAAAACACCTTTTAAGCTATCTACTGTAAAATTTTCTTTTTATTTATACTATCCTAAATTATGTAGTAATTCTCTATCTTAATCTCTAGTTCTTTAAAATTAGTATTATGTTAACTTTCTTTTTTTCTTACGATGGTGATTTGACTGTCTAACCTTATTATATATTTGCTAGATGATTATTAATATCTTTTATTTTTGATTATATGCCAATAATACTTCAACTCAACAATAATTTCTTTTGTTACATGTACCTCATGAAAATAATATAATATTAAGTTTGATAGTAAATTTTGCCCATTGGAACTAATTTAAGATGGTTCTATTAATTGTCAAGTTGAAGGATTTATACAAATTTTGCTATTTTTATTAATGGCTAATAATAAATTATTAGCTCAGTTTCTAACCTATGCCCTGACTATTTTATCTAGTTTACAAATGTTTATCTATTCATATTCATAATCTTAAAATGTTTTGCTAAAGTTTGATAAAGAGAATAAAATGAACATATTCTAATTTAAATTTGTATTTCTGTATTAATATTCTGGGAGGGCATGATATTTAGGGTATAATTAATATAATTCCTAATTGCGTTAAGTACTTTTTGGTTAAAGCATGCTTGACTTTAATTTAACTTGATTAGGTCATCACGTAGAGCATTCCTTATATAAAATGGGTTTTATTATTTAAACACAATGATTATCAAGTCATCATTTTCCGAATATTGCTGATGCAAGCCATCTCATGCTTTGTAGGCTTGTCCTCAGTGATATTATCATTAATTTAATTATATAGGAAGAAATATCTTCCTCCCTCACTCGTATTATATTTGGAACACCAAAGGTTTGTGGCTATTACCTGGCCTGCCTTTCCCTGTGTTCCATGTCTCCTTGATAGGGCAGAAAGCCTTGTAAAACACAAACCCTCCTACTTAAATCACCGACAAGCCATTATCTTTCATATTCATTTTTATAGCTCATAAGTTGTCAGCACTATTATTTCTCAGTTCAAATAAAGCCCCACTCTCATACTCATAAATCATGATGAATTGATTTTATTAAAGTCAAACAACTTCGTATTCATTTCTTATTAAATAAATTCTTTGTTAAACAGTAAAGGTATGCCCTAATAGTTATCACGCTTTTTGTGAGTTGATTTACGAATGTGAAAATGAATCTCACATTTTTTCTTTTAGAATTAGAATAATAATTTCTGTCAAAACCAAATACCTTTATCTACCTTTATTTACTTGTCAGGGCATAGACACATATACTCCTCCTATAATATTACGTAATAGTTATTGGTATATAATAATGACTGCCATTCTTATTGTAAAATATAAATTCCGTTTAAAGACTAGAAGTAATCTATATAATCTTAATCATAAAAGTTGAACAAAATATTTATTATTATTAAACATTTTATTAACACATTTGGTTTTTTAACTTTCTTTACTATTCAATAATTATTTTAATATTAATGCTCGCTGTCAGTGTTGGCAACCCGAACATACATATATGAATTGACTTATAAATATCCTTAGTTATTTTATTATACGTTATTAGAGTCAGATCAGGGGTCTCAGAGATCATCTGTTGAGATAGTTTCTTGGCGCATTGTCATGTACCATCAACATATGTCATCCAATGATTTGATCTGAGCTTGTGAGTTGGGTTTGAATTCAGTTTGGTTTGACTGAGTTTGAATCCGACTTTGCAGTTTCAGTCTTGTCATTGTTGTTGGGATCTTTTGACCGGTACAGTAGTCATCAAAACAAGACTTATTGGAGCATATTTAATTTACTAATATTCTTCCTAACTCATCTGATGCACTTTTCATTGATTCTCACAATATTTTTCATCCATCACTTTATTATATGTATCTTTAAAATAGATGTCTATTTTTCAAATAGACTTTTTGCTTTTTTTTTCATATTAATTTTATAAAATTCAACAATATTCCATTTTTATAGAGCAGAGCTATTCCCGAGTTTTGCAATATTTTTTTACTTTATAAATGATCTTTAGATTATTGACCAAGTAAATTGCTGTCATTAAATTGCTTCTTAGAACCATAATCTGATTATTTTTAGAAGTTTCTTCCTTTATTTCTCAACTAAAGCCCAGATCTATCATAATTAGAAATATTAATAAAAGAACATTCATATCACCCCCCCTTCCGCTTTACATACTATATGTTGCTCTAATAGTCCAACTAAAAATACGATTATGTTTTATGTTTTTTTTTATTTTTATACTTAGAACAAAGCCACTAAACTCATTATCCTGACTGATGCGTTTAATGAATCTGATTTAATTAATTAAGCTATTCTTTTAAATCATATGAGCTATTATACTGTAAAAGTAGCTATAAAGACATTAGTCTTCTTTCAACTAATAATGAAATTCTTTTTACAAACAGCAATATGTATACCCAGTAGTAGATAAATATATAATACAAAAAAAAAAAAAGCAATATGTAGCTGTATTATTAAATATATTTTTAAATAATTGACATTAAAATGAAAAAAAAAAAAAAAGGTAATTCTTATTGAAAAATAACTTTTTTGTACATTTGAAGGTTTTTTAGACATAGGCAATATTTATCTTATTAAATGTGCTTTAAAGAAAAAAAAAGACTTCTTTATTATATACTCGCGATCTATGATTAATAAGGATATACATTTTTTATTGTATCAAGCTAAATAATTTTTCTAGATCAAAAAAATATAGATTTAATATATATCTATATGTTGCAATAACTAACATTTCAAATATTTTAATAAATAATTATAGTGAGCAATTTTTATTATTTTTATTTCTTTATTTGAAAAAAAAAAAAAAGTTTTACAATATTGATAAGACATATTTGGCGATTTGTTCTGTTTTAAGACAATATATATATAAATCAAGAAATTATACCTAGTTATATAACAAAATCTTTAAATATATTATTTCACTTATTTTAACAAGTATTATTTGATTATATATATATATGTGTGTGTGTACAACATTATTAATTACTTCCAAATAAATGTATTTTGATCTTTTTTATTCAAATATATCTTCATCTATCTATTTATCCATTAATCTATCTCCATTAATCTTTAACTTCACTGCTTAAAAACATTTAATAAAGAAAGGTTAAATATCTTGTAATTGAGAATTAATTAGCTTTTAACTAAACTGAACCTAAATGTCCTCTTTAGTATCTTTTTTCAAAAACTAAATTGCTTTACTATCAATAGAAGGTGCTGCTGTTTACGTAGAAAGTTTAAATTACAACGTGGTTTAATAAAAGGTATAATATTTCATACAAAATTAATTATAGTATGTAAAAAACATAATCAATATTTTAATTAAGGATATGACAGTTATTTAAAACAAATAACTGCAGGGGAAAAAAAAAGTAATACTCTGAAAAAAGGAAAAAAAATCCTAGACACATAATATGGCTATACTTACTGAAAACACGTGGAAAGAGATAAATTTGTATGCAGATATAACAAAAAAAATTAAGCCAAGCAAGAATTATTAATATTAAAAATGATACAAATATGAAAAACAAAACAAATAAAAATCTGAGACTTCACTGATCTACAATAATCCACTTGGATCTCTTCACTGAAACCAAACTAACAACCTTACAGGATAAAGAGGGATGGACAAATGGAAATATAGAAAAAATGTCCAAAATGTTTAATTCTACAATACTGAAAGAATTATTCAACACATTCAAAAGTTTTTTTTATGGATATATCACTAATATTTACCAATAACAGACAAATTTTGCGCACTATATAAATTTATAAAAGAATTACTATTTGACCTTTGAACAAAATACAGTTATGGGAAGACATAATATGGATAGCAGACCATCCAAATCTAAGATATATTATTATAGAATTTAAAAGTTAAGAGCTAAGAAATTCATTTAAAAATGAAATAAAAATATCTAATTTGAACTCATTTCAGTTAATCCACATAAAGACAATATTGTAAACAGAGTATGTTAATTATAACAAAGAAGATTTAAAAAAATTAATACAGCCATTCAAAGTGACAATAAAATTCGCACCCACGCTATTAAACAGCACTCCAGTGACAATCTAAGGGAATAGTTACATGTTCAATGTACCACTTCATAAAAATTTTGAACCTAAGGCTATCCCATCTCAAATAATTGATCAGAAAGCCACATTTAATCTAAGAATAAAATGAACTAGGCCTCTGTATTATCATTGCTAAGAAAGAGAACACCTGAACAACTGTCCTAAACCACAATGTGATCAATGTTAAATGAGAAAAACTGATGCATAAATGCAATAACATTCCCAATTAGAAATGAAGGAGAAGAAATCACAATTGTAAATAAACTGAGGATGAATATAAAACTAATCTTAAAAAAAAGTTTTCAGAAATTAAACCTAAAGCACCATAAGTGATCAGTAATGAAGAAAAAAGAAAAGCAAGTAATGATTCAATTTTGTAAAAAATGCAAAACACTAACAACTTGTTCAATATTCTCAACAAAACTTCCACTGAAATAATGGAAGAAATCACACATGTGACATGAGGAGAAGAAAAGGGAATAAATTTAAGCAAAACAATACTTGGAAAACCTCCCCCCAAAAAGAAAAGGGAGAGAAAACCAGCAATTTGAGAGGAAGGAAATGGTGAAAATGAAATTAATCCATAGGTGTCGAATTCAAACAAAAAAAATGAAAAAAGAAACTTGCTGATGATAGAGACTCAGACACTTGACGTTCAGAACAAGTAGAACAAAGTATCATAGAACAAGTAAATAAGGCATGTATTTGTAATGAAATAAAATGGAAGTAATTTTAGATAAAATAAATCTCTCTGCCTTTAAATATATTAGATATTGATAAAATAAAAAAAAAAAGAGATATCATGTAGCATAAGATAAAAATATCTGTTTAATAAAATTTTTTTTCAATAATAAACAAATAACATAAATATGATAATTAAAATAACTGGATTAAATGTCAGGGGCATGAATTCAAAAGAAAAGATAAAATATGCTTTATAATTGGCACAGCATCATTAATCCATATATCTTAGATTTAATTGAAACAAAAGTTTACAGTGGTTCCAGAACTGATCCTGCAGATCATCTTAATAAATTAGGATATGTATTCTTCTCCAAATCATCCAATGTGCTATCAGCTGGCACTGGATGATTATTAACAAATTAAATTCCCTAAATGCTTTCAATATCCTCTATATAGATGCTTATTTTTTGATGCTTACTATTTACCATAGAGTAATAATACTCAATATAATATATGTTTATATAACCCCAAGTCCCACAATAATTAACAGATAATTACACTATTAAATTCTTATTTTGCATTCTCCCCTTTTCCAATAATAATTCTAGGTGACTTTAATATATTGTATGAAAATTTATAAAAAAAATGGATCGTCTGCTTTCATTTTCACTAATGAATGGGGAAAGAATGCCCATTTTATAGATCTTGCAACTTTAAGTATAACACTACACATAAATCATCAATGTCAAAAATTAATAAAATCATGTCAACCATTAGAGTATTACTGAACACAAACTACAGAATAACTTTCCTGTGAGATTTATATATATATACAGTAAAAATAAATATTTAAAAAATGGATCCAATACAAGCATGGATAGTCATTTGTAAATATTTCACATATGATTGATCAAGTCACTAAATCCATATCTCCAACAGGAATGATAAAACTGTAATGTCTTCACCCCTAAGCTTTTCCAGAGGAGTAGAAAAACACTTACAATCTGATTGAAACTTGGCTGAACAACTCTTAAAACCGTTGTGCTGCAAATAGCTCTTAATAGCTTTACGTATCCACTTCTGTTAACAAGACTGTAACAAGTGCATAATGTTTGTCTCTAGCAGTTTATATATCCCTCTGAGTTCTTTTGTTAAGTCTTATCTGCTACATTCTGAAAACTTAATCGCATGTTTTCCAAATCCATTTTATTGTTCTTACTTTAATTAGATATTTTTATCTCTGATAAAAATAATCCCACAACTTGTTTTTAATTATAATTATTTTCCATTATAATTATTTTTACTTTCAATAAAATAAATCGAAAACTTCTGGAGTAAATTGTCTCTAGTAAACTCGCTGTTTATTTCTCACAATGAATACAACAAAAACTAATGGACAAAATCTACCAAAAAATTACCCAACACTCATCTATAGAAGAAAAATTAAATATATTACACTTAAATAAATGTAAATGTATAAAACAACAGAAGAATCTGTAAAAGAATATGTAAGGATTAAAAAAAGAAAGTTGTTCCTCAATAATACACATGCCTGGACAAGAATTCATATAAGATGGGCATTAGGTCAACGACCAAATAATAGATTTCCAGTAGTTATGGAAATTCAATTACATATCTTTTACTAGTGAAATAAATTAGTGCTACAGTTATTAAGCTTGTTATATCATCATTACTTCCTGGCAGTCTTATAAATAAAAAGGTTTCCAGAATAATTTATTCATTTAATTTTTCAATATGCCCTAAGGCACAGTCATTATGTATAATGGAGTCCATTATATATATATATATATATATATAATGGATATATATATAATATATATATATATATATATATTATAATCATTACTTTTTTATATACCCACCAATGATGAAATGTGACTTTTTTAGAAACAGAAGCACATTACATCTTTTTTAATAATGTTTTTTTATTTTACTTGTCACAACAATTTTTATATAAAAGCTAATCTATTCATATTACATACATATAAAAAAATTTGGAACTCTCTTATCTGTCTGTAAATCAGTAAGTATAGAGAATACATTATCATTATATTTTTATTTTCTAAATTCTTTTAACATTCTTAAGTTTGAACTATTAATTACATTTTAGTATTGTTTGAACTTCTTATAATCAATGAATAATGTAATGGTCAAACTCATTATTTGCCTTATATAAAAACAGTTCAACTGTTGGTAAAAAATTGAAATTTACCATAAATTCCATACAAAAAATGAGTTTGAATTGTTCATACTTCTTTTTTTATGTTTGGATAAATAGTTTAGAGAAAAATATAAAACTATCTTATCTGTTAATAAGACCATGACTAGTTTAAGTTGAGATAATACATCATCAAGATATTCCAAATGCTTTTAACATTCTTAACTTTTAACTGTAAATTACATTTTAGCATTGTTTGAACAACTTCTTATAATCAATGAATAATGTGATGGTCAAATTCATTATTTACCTTATATAAAAACAATTCAACTATTGGTAAAAAAATTGAAAGTCAATAGAAATTCTATAAAAAAATAATGAGTTTGAATAATTAATTCTTTTTTTATGTTTAGCACAATAGTTTAGAGATATTTTTTTATTACATTTGTCAAAATAGTTTATATACACTAATGCACTTATTGTTTTTACTACACTATTGATTGTGCAACTTGTTGGATCAATTTTGTGAGGATAAATATAATATATATATATACATATTTTAATGAATTTTTAAACTTGAATTTTAGTTAAAGCTTTTGAATTTTTTAGTGAATTCTTCCATGGAAGCAATCATTCCATTCAATACACGAAACCTTCATTCCTGATACTCACATATATCTTTATATACCTTTCTATATAATTATTACCTTTTTACATATTACCCATTTTAACCCTTTTATATTCTATATTTATAAATCAATACTTCCTATAATTATGTATATATATTGAATCAGGTACTTTATCCACTTCAAAAGTTCCATTGTGAAATTAAGACTAACTTTTGTTTTTTAAAGTTTTAATAGAAAAGTATTTGAGTTTTTTTTTATATGTTATGGCACACATACACAGCTATATTTTAAAATTTCATAATTTTGCTTTTTAGTAAAAGTAAATTTCTTTTGACACTTATTTTTCTTTTTTTTTAATCTTTTGTAAAAAAAAAATTATAATTTAAAAGGTTTAATCCCTTTTGGAAAAAGCATTTTAATTTTCGAAAGTTTTAATTGCATTCCTGTTTCTTTTATTTTTAATTATAATCTATTTTAATTTATTGTTTAAAAAAGCTGAGATTTATTTTTGCATTTGTTTTTTTAAAATTAATTTTGAATAAGATAAAAGCCCTGGTCAGATTTTTTAAAGAAATTATAATTAAGTCTGAGATGGAGATTTTCTTTGGACTAAAATTTTAATAAAAAATCACATGGGAGATAAGAGTACACATTAATAGCCCTGGTATTTCAGACTAGAAGAATTTGGCTATTTTTGTTTCTGCTTGTTGAGTATTGATTTAGTTTTAGTATGCTAATAGTGATCCTTATGCTAGTTGCTGCACTGCCTTATTTAAAAAATATTGCTGTCCCCATATATATATCTCCAGTGCTGCTATCACATTTTGCTGTCTGCTAATAACAAACTGCCAAAATTATATTATTGAGTACTACTTGCTAAATAGTGATTATCTCTGCAGAATGCCAAAACTACATACCAGGATGAATCTTGTCTACAACTTGCAGTGCTAAATGAACTTAAAGATGGATGCTAGATCCTGAGTTGTACCTCCAATATCATGCCATAAAAGCCAGAACAAGAATTGATCCCTATATAAATGGAAACAATTATTCATTGGAACTTTGAATTGAAATAAACTGTGTGTATTGTTGAAAGACATCCACTGAACTTAACCTTATGCTTTGAGGAAAAACATTTCTACATTCTAACAAGGGTTAAATCTATGTTAAAGTCTTAGCTTAATCTTTAAAACAACCTATCTTTAGTATAAGTTTTCATTAACTTTTAATATTTTTATTCTTTTATGTATTTTTTTGATTACAGTATTTAGAGAGTTATATTTATTTATTTATCTGGGAGTGTATTGCTTATTGCCATTTTAGTGTTTTCTTTTTATTCTTTATATTACTATCCTGGATAAATATTTTGGCAGACATTTATATTTTTATTTAACTCACCCATCCTTTATTCTTCCCTTACAATTAATTTAATCAATCTTAGTTTGCATTTCATGTAGACTCAAAATCTTTTGGCTGGTGGTTTATCAAGTATATTGTTCTGTTTTTCTAAATGACAGATTTTGTTTTCTATTTAAGATTACAAGAACTCATAATCATTTCTTATTCTATTTTCTTGTCTTGTATTGGAGTTAACATTGGGAGCCTTAAACATGGTTAATCATGAGCTGTTCTGCAGACATATGACTTTTTTTCCTAGTGCTATATTCTGGGTGAAGGAAAGCTCACCTGCACTGTTTCTTATATTTTACTTTTAAAATCTCTAAATAGGGAAATTGGAATTGCTTTTTATAAACTGCTAACAGGAAGATATAATAAGTCTCTTTAAATTATAGGTGAGAAACTGAACTCATCTGCTAGAGTGTTCAATGTTTTCAATACTCTCATACATTCTCTGATAAATATGCTAGAGGAGTCTAGGTCAATGTTTTATGTTTTGTTGGCCAGGGATTTATTTTATTTTTGAATTTAATAAAATTTAAAATTATTCAGAATTATTTGGAGCTATCACTTGTCTTTGTGTTATTTTCTCAGTTGTCTGAACAATCTTAAATATCTTTCTCTTTCTGGGTCTATCTGGTGGCATCCATAATCATCATTAACCTTTCATCATCATAAATTATATTTGATGTGAGCTTCTTCTTAAATGAACTCAAGAATCTTTCAGCAATTATACCAAGGAAAACTTGTTAGCTACTTAATTTTACATTCCCTAGTCTAAGTTTTCCCATATTCTGCTCCATCCCATTTCCACAACATAATCTTTGTCAACTCTACAGCCTTTATATCTAAATCCCCCTTATCTTTTTCCAAACCTAGCATAAAAACCAATAATCTACTTTCTGTATAATCACTTTTTTCATATTTATTTTTCCATAACTTCATTAAATGTGCCCTTTCTGTTTTCAAGCATTTACATTCAATTAACAAATGCCTAATATTTTCTATTCCTTCCTTACATAATTTACAGACTAAATCCCCCATATTTTTCCATTTACATGTATATTCTTCTTGTTGCTAAAGATCCTGTTTGAGCCTTAAACAATAAACTACTTTCCTTACTATTATCATAAATTAACTCACACCTAATACTGTTTATTTCTATATATATTTAAACTCTTTTTACTCTCCATACTAGTTCTCCATTTCTCTAACTCCCTATTCTTTATTAATAAATCTATTCCTTTATCCCATTCCTTACCACTATAACACTCAACAATCCTTCTAACACAATCAACCCATCTTTTGTACAAATATACAGATATAAATTCTTTATCCAAATCTTTTGCATACTGTATTATCTTTCTCACCCATCTTGTTGCCTACCCTTTACTCATAACCCAATTAAATACTATTTTAGCTATTCTTTTATTATCCATAAACAGCAACCTACCAAACATTTTCATTTTACTTTTTGCTTCTCTCATATGAAAACTTGACCATCCCATTTCTCCTTGAATTGCCTTCCTTGCTGTCCATACATCTGCATCAAATGCCTGTCTTCCTACTTCCCTTTGAACTTTTTCTAATAACCCTGCTACTGCAACTCCTTTCCATATAATTCTAGCTACATCATATTTATTATATGAAAACACTGTTAATTTCTTTATCAAACCCTTTATTTTCTTTGCTTTATTTATCAATTTTTTCTCCCATTCATCCAAATAATTTTCCTGATTAATTAAAATAATTCTCAAATAACTATATGTATTCACCACACTTAACTTAATATCTCTCAACAAAAATTCTACATCTTCTCTTTCCCCAATATTAACCATCATTATATTTGATTTTTCTTCACTAAATTTAATCCCCATCTCTTTACCCACCCTTGCACATGTCCTCAACATAACTTCCATATCTTCTCTTCTTTCTGCATACAAAAATATATCATTCACAAAAAAAAGACCTGACAAAATATATACTACCTTACTACCTATTAATGGTATATCTATCCCTCTTCCTAATCTTTCTATTGCTCTTTCCATTTCACTCAAATACAATACAAACAAAATAGGAGACAAAGAGCATCCTTGCCTTAGTCCCACCCAATTTTTAACTTTAACTGATTCTATATTCCCTAATTTATATATATATATATATATATATATATAATAGGGGATATATCCGATATATGAAAATATATATATATATATATATATATATATTTTCATATAATTTCTTAATAATATCTACCAAAGCTCCATCCATTCCCAAATTTACTAAACTGCAAAATTCAATGAAAAAACACAAGAGATAGCCATGAGTGAATTATTTTGAGCCTGATAGAAGTGCCAATCCTATTTAAATGGGATGTTTGACTAAAAGATTAAAGCTTTCATTTCATTACATCTGCTTGAAACATATAAATAAATACATCTAAAGAAATAAGCAATTATTTATCTAGCACCGCGTTTGCAATTATATTACATTCAAATATCAGCCTTTCAAGCTAATTGAGCATGCACCTTAACACTCTCAAAAGGCACGTGCTCAATTAGCTTGAAAGGCTGATATTTGAATGTAACATCTAAAGAAAGTAAAATGACTCCAAAAATGTATTTCACATTGAATCAGCACTCATCATTTGGCTGAGATCATAATCTTTTCAATATCGTTATCATGGTCAATATTTATTAATATAAAATTACTGCAAATACCAAACTTATCACATTCTCACAATTGATTCTACCAATACTAAATAAATATATTAATGATTATTATTAATCACTAATGTATTTATCTAAAGTGGTTGACATCAAAAGTGTGAGTGCTAAAGTTTTCTATTCAAAGAATCAACTTATAGTAATGTATACAAACATTAAAAGCTTAAAAGCTAAACTAATCAATAAATAATCAAATTACACCAAATTCACAAGTCAACCAGATTAGTCCAAATAATAAACTCTAAAAGAGAATCAATGGTTTCACTGCTACAAAGTCTGCTTATAGCAGTGAAACCATTGGTTATGTTTTAGCGTTTATTTTTTGGGCTACTCTATTTGAATTGTGAATTTGGCATAATTATGATTATATATATATATATATATATATATTAACAATATAAAATATGGATGTTTTTTGAAAACATTAGATTAATCAATTAAAATGTATAAGTTATAAAAAGTACAAAAAACATTAGCTTAGAATTATTTTCTTAATTTATGAAATAATTAAACATTTATAGATTTTTTTTTTAATTACAAAGAAAGATAAAATGGGCATTTTATTAAAAAAAAACAACTAAAAAATACTATAATTAGCAGTAAATAATTATAAGAAACTAATGTAAATATTACTTAGATGAATTTTCTAATTATGTATACAGCATTGTTTAAATGGTTGTCATGTTGAACACCTTTTATTATAATTTATTTAAAGTACAGTTATACTCTTGCTAATAAATGCTATTTTAAGTTTTTTATATTAATCATTACCTTAAATTACTTAAAATAGCTTGCTGTGAAATATTTATTAATGGCACTTTATTTGACATAGTTATTTTTAACTAAGAGATTAATCATTGTCTCTTAAAAATTAGTAAGTTATTATTCAATTAAAAATTTACCAATAATTTTTCTAGCAGAGTTTAATACAATATATGCTTTTATTACTTTAAGGAACTAATTACAGAATAAATATTGATTTTTTAACATTATGTATTATAACATATCCTAAAACATAATTGCCTTAATTAATTTATTTTTAATAAATTTTGATTAAATATTTTATTCAAAATACTTAATTAAAATATTATAGATTTATTTATTTTATTTATTATACCTTTCTATTTTATATTTTCATTTTTATTTCCTGTAAAATAGTAAATAAAATAGATGTACCTAAGTCACTTCAGGATAAAGGTATCTCCAATAGCCTCTGATTAAAAGAAATAGTAGGCATGTTTATTAGACAGCCAAATGTTGGATGGTAATAATTTTAGCTAAGATCTTTTTTCTGGCAGGAAAGCATATATAAGTTACTGAACAAATGATCAATATCTCATTGAAGAGACATCTAAAGAATTTCTAAGCCTATTTAGAACATGGAAAAATTTCTAAGTCTTAGCCAGCCCAGATTAAAGCCAGAAGTTATGGGCATGGGCTTAGGCATGAAATTAATTGTCCATTGACACATTGTTTTATTTACAGCAGTTATTTTTAACACTAATACTTTTTCTTTATAACAAATTATAAATTTATATTTACAATGCTATTTAGCTTTATTAATAATTCATATTATTTCAAGTTATGATCACTTAAAGAGTGACAAATCATTTTTACCACATTTATCATTGCTAATCTTTCAAGCATGTGACAAAATGACAATTTACATTTGCAGATTTAGATATTTATAGAGATAACTAATTAAAAAAATATTTTTGATAAAGGTAAAATCAATTACATACCAGATGAAAACATAACCTTTTTTATATTCTTGCATAAAGGATTACTTTTCTACTTACTTTAAAATCCATGTAAATGGACAACTATGAGTCAAGTATGTGAAATATTATTATATGTAATTTCTCATTATGACAAATCAGTTGAATGTTGGAAAATCATTTTCACTTCCTCTACTCTTGCTAAACAAATGCAAAATGACTATTTACATTAGTAATCTAAAATATTTATAGAAGTAATTAGTCTAGAAAGTATTTTTGACAAAACATAAAATCAGCTATGCAATAAATAAAACCTAACCTTTTTTATATATAAAATTTAATCAGAACCATAGCAAGAGCTTATTTCTACACATTTGAAAACCCATATAAGTAGATAAATATAAGTTAAGTATGCATATATATATTTACATATGGTATTTCCCAACATTATATATGTAAATTTTATGGAATTGTAATTCTGAACCATATAAAAAAGTGACTATTTTCATATCTCATACATTGTTAAATGTATTCTTATCCAAAAATATTTGCTAGATTAGTTATCTTTATAAAAATCTGTAAATGGTCATTATGCATTTTCTCCCACAGTTTAACAAAAGTAAGAATAGAGAAATAATGGGATAGCATTTAATTGATCAAAAATTATATACAGTATAAAATGTTGAAAAATGCTGTGTTTAATAATATTCCACATACTTATAATTGCCCTCTTATAATAATTTTAAGATGAGTAGAAATGAACTCTCCCATATGACTACAATTCTAAGACAGATAAAAATGAGATTATATTTATATCCTGTAAGTTGATTTCACTCTTTTTCAAAAATACTTGCTAGATTAGCCATCTTATAAATATTTTAAAATGTAAGTGTAAATGGTTTGCTTAGTCACTAGAAAAGTCAGGAGTGGTGAAAATAATTTGATTGCATTTAGTCGAATTTTAATAACACCCCCAAAATACATTATATTGCTGGAAAATGTTATATTTAATATTGTATTTATTCTAATAATCTTAATGAGCCTATAAGTCAATATATGTATAACCAATTAAAAAGTTTTTAATATAATAATATGAAAAAAAAAAGAGAAAAAAATTGGACAAGGCGTTTAAATTATAAAATAAATAAAAATATGCATTTTTCTTCTTCACATTAATACATATTCAGTTTTACTGTGATCTATGATTGGTTTCCAATACTTTATATTGTTTTATGTTTTTACTTTTATTTTTGTACTGCCCTGTATGATTAAAAGAAGTTTTCTAAAAGTTTTAAGTTAACAGCATATAACAATATTCAAGCCATCCACGTTTTTAATGTTACAATTTGATATAAAAAGAAAATATTATTTTTATTTCAAGATATTCATTGTTTATTATTTGTAAATTGAATAAAAAGTTGTTTATATTTATAGTTTCTGATTTTTTAAAATGTTGAAAATGAAACATATTGAAGAGAATAATACAATATGTTTTATATTTAAATTATATCAAATAAAATATATAATTATTTAACTATTTACTATATTTTTTATATCTGCATATATATAATAAACATATGCTAAAAGTATATTTAAATAAATATATGAATGAATTAGTTACTAAATAGCCACATGCACAAATACAAAAAAACATTCATATTAGAGGAGGATACTATGCTAAAAAATTATGACTCTAAAGTGTTATCTATAGTAATATAATAATAAGCATGAAAGTTTATGCAATAAATCTCAAAATGCCACTTTTAGTGACTGAACGTCACATGATCTAACCTTCAAACCACTCAGTTATTTAATTTATTATTTGCACTTTTGTGCTTTTGGTTAATGTATATTTTTGATGATCAATATTATACTACTGATTATTTTAATTTTATTCAATATAAAAAAATTGAATATAATGTATGCATACTTATAGATAAATCAATAGTATTTTATGTCAAAAAATTAGTGATGCTTACTTTTAATTACACAATGGATAAGGTAAAGTCAACTTCTTAAAATATTTATATAATAAATTCTACTCTAAAAGAATTAAAAAATCAAGAAAACATTATATGAAAGTGATAAAATAAAGTAAATGATTAAAACTTTTTTATTTATTCACTTATTATAAGTAAGAACTGCGATTATTTTTTATATAAAAATTATTATTAATAATGATATTCTTATTAATATATAATGAAAAATGTGAAGTAAGTTAGACAATTGAATATGTTGAATGTAATAAAAGTACAATTATTATCAATTAATAAATATCATAATTAATCATAGTCAATAAATACAAAACTTCATCAAAATAAAAATGTATAAAACAACTATAATTTTAAGGATTATGTAATCACATGGTTAGCAAAAATAATGGAATAGCATGTCTTAGCTATTATGCTCCTAGGAAAACACTTAAGATCACTTATGTGTTAAATCACTTGGATTATTTCTTAAGACATTCCACTTGTTATCAAATAAAAAACAAAACATTAAAATATTCATATTTTTTTGAGAGTAGCAATATTATATGAATTAAAAATTTTAATGTATTTAAATAGCAACAGTGAGATTAATAGATTATTTATGAAAAATTAGCAACTTTAGTGATGCAAAAGTTATGTACAGAATTTGAATAAATATCTCTGAATATGCATTGCAAAAAATATATATACATTTAAATTCAAACAAATCTGGCAATTTTATCTTGGTTATTATAAACAAAATCTAAAAAAGGTTGAACAAAAATTTAAACCAGGATTGTGGCATACAAATATTTTGGAATCTAAATAGAAATACAGCAGTAGGTAGTAACATCCAGAGAATATGCTACCAAAACAAATGGTCTTTTTTATATTGCTAATATTAACTTATGCAAAAAATATATGTTGCTTAATTTATGGGAGGGCATATTCAAAAGTATACCATGTGAAGGAAATTTCTTCAACATATGTAATTCAATTAGAAAATTAATTGCAACTGGTATGGTCTTAAAAGTGTGATTTGTTAATGTAGAAATATACATTATAGTTTGTGAGAATGTGGAGAATTGTTTAAGTGCTTCTACAGATAAAAAAACTAGTTGCATTCATGGATAAGAGTTATGATAAAAAATCCCAGATATATGATTCATCAAATAATTTGGCTTATTAGTAATAAGTATTAAATGTATCCTCGATATATGATTTCTCAGTAATGGTATGCATACTGAACCCCACCATTTGATGGCACTGATTTTTACCCAATGCACTTTTGTCATATAGTAACATGGAAAAAATAAATTAGATGATTTTTTTCTTACATTTAAATAATATACATCCTCATATTAAATTTACAATGGAGACAGAGTCTGATGGAAAACTCTTTTTTTTGATGTTCTAGTCACCAGAACACCAAATAATTTATCTGTTTCGATTTACAGAAAGAATACCCACACAGACATATATTTACATTTTCATTCTCATCATCACCCAACTCAGATAGTTTTCTGTAGCCAAAATTTTTTTAAATAGAGCAATTAACCTTTCAAATAAGTCACATATTAAAAAAAGAAATAAATTATATTAATAGTGTTTTATTAGCAAGTAGTTATAATTATACATTTATAAAAAAAAAACCATATTTCAAGCTCAAAATGGACAAAATAGGAAACAAAAAGATGATAAATCAGCTATTAGGGTTTGTGTTCCTATGTAAAAGGAACTACAGACAGTATTGGATGTATATTAAAACACCATAATATAGATACAGCATTTTCTACTCATCAAAAGATCAGCAATATAATAACCAAGCCTAAGGATTCAATCCCTCTCGAATCTCATGGTGTTTATCAAAATCTTATGTGAAAATTGTAAAGCTTCTTACATAGGTATGAGTAATTGTCACAACAGTGTTAGGAGAGATGAGCATGCTTATGCAGTTAAACAACACTCATCATCATCAGCACTCTCACTCTATACTATAGATTCAGGTCATAAAATAGATTTTTCTAGTACCAGGATCATATCCAGATGTGATAATCTCTACCAGTGCAAAATTAGAGAAGCCATTGAGATACTTAAAAAGCCAGATTGTATCAATAAGCAAGATGATACATGCAAACTTCCTCCTATTTGGAAAGATTTTTTTAAAAAACATTCTTAATTTAACATTTTTGCTATTGATGGAACTTTAACATTTTTTTTCAAGTCAGTGATTGTAGTGCCTCTACAACCATCTTTCTATCTTTTATTACCCAATTGATGACTTGTGTTATCAAGTCGAAATGTCGATACATCAATATTAAAATTTTTTTACATGGATGAACCTGCAAAATATGTCTTTTATATATGCAACCTGTGAAAATCTTCATATCAACATATATATATATATATATGTGCACTAAATTATCAAATAATTTTATAATATCAATAATATTAAATGTTGAATTTGAATTGAAGTAATATAAGTCTTACATTAACTCAAAGAGATGATAGATTAAATAAAGGTACTCACTTTTATTAGATAAAATATTTTGATATTAGATTGATTAGTTTTAGATATTTATGCCATGCCATTTGTGATATTAACAGTACATATTTTTTTTGCAGCTGGCAAGCAAATTATGATTCAGGGAGTCGTGTATTGGTACCACGATATCTTAGTGATTGCCAAATGGCTTTAGGACAGCAATCTAAACATGTGAAACATAAGCCTTCTCATATCAAAATCATGATGTTAAGGAATGGCTTGAAGCATTCACCTCATCCTTCTTTATCATCGCAGGATTCTAATTTAACATCATCAACTAATTTACAAAGTCCATGTACTCCAACAAGCCCAAATATGCATTTTTTGACACCAGAATCAGGTTTTGTAGAAATGGAAATGCCATTTTTAGAAAGAGAGTCTCCACTTCCACTTCCTTGTACTGATAAAGAAATTTCAGATTCACCAATTCTTCATGAAGAATTAATAGATTGTATGTCACCTGAAAAATATAGTCCCTCTCATGTTGGTTTATTAAGATCTGTAAGCATGAGACAGCAAACCGATAATTCAAAAGAACGTGCTAAGTAAGTAATGTTACTATTATTAATAAGTTTTATGTAGGTTTTAACTGAATATTTTATTATTTCTTATATATCAACTAATACAATGCTAACCATATATAATAATGGAATAAAATTTTTAAGGAATGGCTCAATAAATGTACTACCATTTATTGTAAGAATTATTGTGCAAATGAAAAATGAATCTAATTTCTATTTGTAGTTCACGTTCTTATAAAGATAACAAATCCTGACAGCTGATGTTAGTTAAAATGAATGTTCAATTGGGTTTAGATGTAAACAAAATCTTTTTAATATGACTAATTTGAATTGTTATTCATAATGAAAAGAATTTGCTTATATCTGAATCTACAATTTGCTGTATTTATAAGAACCAGAACCATAAATATAATTTATTTCATTTTTCATTTGGACAATAATTCTGACAATAAATGACAAAGCATTGACTTTGGCAGTACTTAAAAAATTTATTATTCCAGAAATTATATATTGTTATCTGTATTAATTGAACTTTTCAAATATGATATTAAATTACTTATTTACAAGAATTTTAATAAAATGTAAGTAACTACTTTTTTAAGTTAAATTAATAAACTGATTACAATAAATCTGAGTCTGTTTGAATAATAATTGAATAATCATATTTATTAATATCAGCATTATATTTGCTATTACATAATAAATGAAAATTGGATTCATTTTTCATTTACACAGTAAATGTGACAATATATGACAATGCATTAATTTAGTGAGAACTTTATAAACTTATTATTGCAATAATTATATATATATATGTTACATTTTATATTCTCACAAATAAATGAAGAATTCATAATTCATAGCATTATTTCCTGGAGCTTCTATGTAATAAAAATATAATAGTTGACATTTCAGTACAATAACAAGTACTTTCCTCAGAACTTTTTCTTTCTCAAATCATATGTAAATGAGGCATTTATTTATATAGTGCTATGTTTATTTTACATATGTTTAGTTTCATTTAAGAGTGATGTTTCATAAATTCTAGATAATTTCGTTGATGTCATTCATTCAGACATAGTAAACAGTAATTTAAAGTGATTGATTTATCCTCACACTTTCACATTCAGTACTTAAGATTTACCCATATATAAGCATTTGGGTTGAATGAATAAGTGGATTCATTTATTCATTCACAAAGACTTTATCTTGTGTTGGAAATGAAAGTATTCATTTATTATTATTAACATTAGTAAAAAAAGCGCATGTACGTTAGCTTGAAAGGCTAATCTTTAGTTTCTCAAATCATGAAAATGGTGTGGTGAGATTTAAAATAATTATTTTTCCCTTTGTTATTTTCTTTTCATTCTTAACCAATAGAATTTGAAAAGGAGGAGAAAATAACAAAGGAAAAAAATAACGATTTGAAACTTTCCCACACACATTCTTATGATTTGAGAAAAAAAAAGCTCTGAGGAAAGTATTTGTTATTGACTGAAATGTTAGCTATTTGACTATTATATTTTTATTGCATGAAAATAATATATATACAATTAAAAATATATAAGCTGTACTAAAATGTAAAAACTATATTCTACAAAAATATATAAAAATAAATAATTAATACAGTAATAAACTTCAAAAAATTGCCAAACCAGGATTTCACTGCATAACATCTTCATCCAAGCAAAACTCTAAGCTTCATAATTCACTAGCTATACATAGGAAAAAAATCAAAATTGATCTATTAATGCCTGAATAATAAATATATACCAGGCAGATCCTCACTTGATTATATATATATATATTATATTTTAAAAAATAAAGATCAGCCTGTAAAATATTTAAAATAAACAAATCCTTATTTCTTTTTTTAGTGTAAGCTTGGTTAAAATATTAAGTTCACTATATGCCAAATTACTTGTTGTTATGGGAGTAGCTTTTCCATTATCTGAAGTAATTTCTGACATACCTCCACTTTTTTATGAGGTAAGTATCAATTTATTTTTTAAATAATGTCAGTAATTTATGTACATATATATAAATATGTAAAAGATAAAACAATCATTAAATATCTCATATTGTATAAGTTTATTTTTTATATATTGGGCTATTTCCATCATCTAATATTAAGTATTGAATGTCTAGAAAAATTTAATTTTATTTAAATATTCCAATTATATTTAACTGTTAATAATTACACATAGGTTAGTATATGCACAACTTGTTCAAAATCAAGAAAATCTGTATTTTTGTTTTCTATACATATAATACAGCATAAATTTAAAATTGCATTACATAAAATTAGAATTATTTGTAATAGGTTTTATAATTAGATATAAATCTCATATTAGATACAATAGGGTTTAGAAATAAAAATTATAACTATCTAAAAAAAAAAATAAACAAAAAATAATACATTTTTCAGATTGGAATTGCTATAAACTTTTTTAATGATTGATAGGGTGTTTGATTTTGAATTTGATCAAACACCTGTATTTTATGGCTTTTTATAAAAATGAATTGTTATTAAAGCTGACGTGTAATATTAAATTTGATAATTGCATTTGCTTTGTGTATTTAAATGTTGATATTTATCTCACCTGAAAAATGAAGCATGCATAGTGAGAGAGATTTGTCTTACTTATTGTGCTAATGGATAGTTGGGATATGGTAGAATTGAGATAAGAAATGCATTGACTAAAAAGAAAGAATTTAAATATATACAAGTTATTTAACTTCAGATATTAAACTTTTTTCAATAATGTTTTATTATCTTGAGTGAGAATATAGTTAAATGATTTTAAATGAGCTACAAGTCTGATATCTTTAGAACTTTTAGTGACATCCTTTATTAAATTAATCAAATATCTCATAATATGTCATCATCTAATCACATAAAACAGACAAAAATGGAATCAATTTTAACTCCTTTTTGAGTTCTTGTAAACATTACAAGTATGGGAAATGTTGTTCAACAAGCTTCTGTAATACTTCATGAAATTGTTATTAAAGCCCAAGCCTATTTAGTCTTAAGAAATCATCACAAAATATTATCTCAAATATTACTTTTAATATCTTGTTAATTTCTTGTTCCTTTTTATTTTATATGTAATAATATCGAGGAAAAGATGATTTTTCCTTGTGTCTTAAAATATATGCTTTAAATAATGTTGAAGCTTACAAGAATAATTATCTATACTTACTACATACCCAGAGAACATTGAGAATTGAATTCCAGTTTCATTTGCTATAGACAGTTGAATGATAATGTACTGCAAGATAGTTGATTAAGTTAGTAAAATATATTACTAAGATATAATATTTGTTCTTAAATATTATGTCAGATAAATACTATTGTTAATATCTTGTTATAAATGTATAATGAATTAGAAATTCATGGGTATTAGAATGAATGTTTTAAGATTCTATATTAGGAAGACTATTTAAGTCAAATATTCTCAGACTTTCATACCATCTCTATTATGCAATGTTGAAGCTTGTGAGGACTTATATTTTTATAAGAATTAAAATATTAGTCAGTCTTCATTCCTAGACATTTTATTAAATTAATAAAAGATGGCATTAGGAAATATTATCATCTAGATCAGGGATGACCAACTTTTGTGTTCATAAGATCTACTTTTTATTTTAAAAATGTGTTGCGATCGATTTGTTGTCAACAGCGTAGTCTAAGTGGAGGGAAGTGTGAAATACATACTATTTTTATATATCTACCTAGTAAAAAACAACAATTATTTAACGGACCAAAAACTCATGTATGGGGAAATTAAAGCAACATGAGTATTTATTAACAATATTTATTAATTCAAATTAGCTACATTAAATCAAGATTAAAAATATTATTTTCAATAATGATATGGCTTAGTGGACTTCACCTATCCAGAATTCAAAAAAAAATTAGAGCAAAGACAAAAATAACAAAAAAAACCTTGAAAATCTTGACTTAATTTGTTTCACTCGTTACCGGATAGCTCTTCCCAGATTGGCCTCGTGATCAATCAAAAATGGCTTTGCGATCGACCAGTAGATCATGATCGACTTGTTGGACACTCCTGATCTAGATATTATTAAATTTTAAATATATGCTGTTATTAATAAGGAGGAAGTCATGTGGTGGAATCATGTGATATTTTCTTGTCTATTATAATTACAAGATTACAAGGGAATTAAAATGAATACTTTGAGATTTTATATTATGAAGAATATTTAAAAATAACTAGATTCAGCCTTAATTTTTTTATAAGATTGGGATATGACATCGTAGAGTGATACTCTTATCCCATGAAAAATCATCATATAATCATATGTTGTGGCATTAGATTGACCAAAATCAAAGAATTTTAGAAAAATGTTGCATTTAATGATTCTGTTTTACTCTAATCATTTTATAGTTTAGTTTTCATTTTTCTCTGAAGATGGAAGAAATAATTAAGAAGTAAAGCACAAAACCTAGCCATTGACTTTTAACATTTTGGATATTAATTATGTTATACCAAAAGAAAAGAAATGTGTTCTTATGTATTTATATAGCTATTATTTCAATTTTAAATTTATTTTTATAAATTAATCCATAATATAATTATAAAAATTAAATTTGTGTATGTTAATTAAAAATATATATCTAAACTTATTATTTGCCTGAAAATTTGTGATGGTGGTATTTTAGATGTGACAATATGTTGGATTATTTTAATCATCTATTATTAAATGTTGAATATCTAGAAAATTTTAAATTTTATTTAAACTTTTCCAAGTACAAACAACTGCCAGTAATCTAAAATAAAGAGTATACTAATAGCTCTAACAAACTTTATCAATAAATGCCGCAAAAGAAAGCATTTAAAATCTCTATTTAAAAATTATACCCAACCCCTGTTTGGTTTTTAGCTATTGCAGTAAAGTGCTAAGATATTTCAGACACTAGACACAAATTATCAACTCAAAGCCAGCACTTATCTGATAGTTAACTTTTGAGTAAAAAAATATGAAATTTTCAAACACCTATATGTCTTCAAATCCAGCTATCTAACTTAAATAGCTATATTGGGGCTGAGAAATCTTCAGCTATACCATATATTAATAGCCTTAGCAATATAAAATTTCTTAAGACTTAAAAGCAAAACAATAATAGTAAATAAAAATAAAGTCATACATCATGTGACTTAATTTGATAAGCTTGTAATTATAAACTAATTAATATATCATCTGACTGAAGATTTCTCAACCCCATATAGCTATTTAAGTTAGTTAGCTGGACTTGAAGATATATAGCTATCTGAAAATTTCAGATTTTCTACTTAAAAGTTAACTATCAGATAAGTGCTTGATTTGAGTTCGTAATTTGGATCTAGAGTCTGAAATATCCTAGTGCCTCATTGAGGAAAGTCAATAGCTATAGAAACTGGTCTAGGGATAATTTCTAGGTAGACATTTTAAATGCTTTATCTTGTGGCATTTATCGATAAAGCTTGTTAGAGTTATTAGCATGCTCTTTATTTTAGTTTATATTTAAAAGCTTATCAAATTAAATCAAATGATGTATGACTTTATTTTATTTACTATTATAGTTTTGCTTTTAAGTCTTAAGTGATGTTATATTGCTAAAGCTATTAATATATGGTATGGCTGAAGATTTCTCAGCAACATATGGTTATTTAAATTAGAAAGCTGGATTTGAAGACATATAGGTGTCTGAAAATTTCAGATTTTCTACTTAAAAGTTAACTATCAGATAAGTGCTGATTTTGAATTGGTAATTTGGATCTGGTGTCTCACATATTCTAGCATCTCACTGAGGAAAGCCAATAGCTAGAAACTGATCTGGGGCAGGGGATAATTTCTAGATAGAGATGTTAAATGTTTTCTCTTGTGGCATTTATTGATAAAGCTTGTTAGAACTATTAGCATGCTCTTTATTTGAGCTTATAATTACAAGCTTATCAAATTAAGTCATGTGATGTGACTTTATTATATTAACTGTTAATAATACATAAATACATAATACAGGTTTATTTGTGTGTTATTAATAACAGTTGCTTGTATTTGGAAGATTTTAAATAAAGTTTAAAATTTTCTAGATATTCAACATTTAATAAAAAATGACGAAAGTAGTCCAATATATTATCATATTTAAACTTATGAAAATAATTATTTTTATTTTTTTCTAATAAAAAAAAATGTTAATTTTTTTTTTTTTAAATTTTGCATAAATTTTTTCTCTATAAATACTTTCATTAAATTAATTATATGAAAGACAATGTTTAATAATAAATTTATAACAAACTAATTTTATTTTGCCACAACTCTACTTAAACAGAAGACTATAAATATATGAAAAAAAAATTGTATAAGTTGAGCCTAGATTTCGTTACATTTAACGACAACAAAAAAATTAATAAAATCTCTGTTATAAAATATTGAACCTTGTAAATGCCATGGTTGATATTTTTCATGTTAATAAGAATTCAAAAAGTAATTGGAATTGCTTTTATTTTTATCTGCTATAAGCAGTTGGACGATAACTTGTTATGAAAGAAGAATTAGTTTAATAAAAAATGGTGGTAGGAGATAAAATTAGCTACATGTATAAAATAAAAACATAATACTTTTAATCATAGTTTATTTTGATTAGTTGTTATTATTGAGTATTTATTTACCCATATATACTTTTAATTTCAATAAACATTATAACTCACAAACTTAAATATAATTTACATATATCTAAGTACACACATATGCTATACGCATTGCATTCATAATCAAACATATATAAAAGATTTCTCAACTTAAAATATATCATGCATAAGATATAGACAAAATATTATCATCATATTACATATATCTGAGAATTTGTTATTCAGGCTAAAATATCAATCATTATTTAAATGTTTAGATGTTAAACCATTAAATATCACATGATTGCAAAATAGTATGTGATGTGATGCACTGTGACTTCTCCTTATATGGAGTCAGGAATCTCTCACCAACTATGCCCAGAGCTAGTCACTTTCCATTCCCTTTCCATTCCCCACCCTAAGTTTTCCTACATCCTGCTCCATCCCATTTCAATAACATAATCTTCATAAATGGTTTTTTTTTTTTAGTTTTTCAAAATTTGAGAAATATCCATAATTTTTTCAAAATAATTTCTAATGCTGTTGTGCTCAACATCTAGTATTTAAAATCAGTACATAAAAAAATAGCTAGTCTATGAAATGCTCTCTTTTAATTACTATGATATTTAATCTTCCATTAAATATTTTAACAAATAAAGATGTTAAAAAATTGACAAATTAGTAGTAAATCAAGTAGCCAAAAGTCAATGTCTTTTATCTTTTTGCTTTTATCTGCCATAATCTAGGCTTTTGGGGTAAGTCTTAGATAATGTGCCTTACAGATCAATATTAGGAAGACAAAGTGAAACAAAATCAATCAAATCACACAAAAAAATTGTTTGGAAGAAAAGAGAGAACTATTTACAATTGTTATCTCTAAACATATATTATTTAGCTGCTTGTTATATTAAAGTTTACTATAAAGGATTTATCACATTTTATTTGCAATATATATATGAACATCAGAGCTCCCAAGAATAGTTGGATTCATTCTGTTGTTGATTCTTTGTTTAACATTCGGAGTGATTTTAAGTCATAACCTGGGGGAGAATGATTTATTCCATTTGTTTACATATACATTGAACTATGTTTAATTTAAATTTTATATTTATATATTATTATAATAGTTTTTAATTAATGGACATTTGTGTATAATAAACAATTTTGCTATTCATCTACTATTTAATTGTATTCATTTTTTTATTTCCTATATTTTACTAAGAACAGTTTTGATAATTTCATTATCCTAACTCAGGGGTCCCCAACCCTAAGCCTGCAGGCACCATGGCATCCACAGACCATTTTACATGTGCCTGCCGCTATCCGAACACGATAAAAAAATATTTATCTGATACAAATAAATTTAATTTTTAAAATTTCTCATAAATTATTGTATTATATTGTAATCAAATGTTAAAATTTTATTTTTGAAATAAATATTTTTTTGTACATTATGTGTATTATTAACAATATTGAACTATAAATTTACATTGAAAAAATAAATGATGCCCACCACCTGGCCAGTATTATAGAATGTGCTCTTAAATGCAAAAAGATTGGGGTTCGCTGTCCTAACTTTATATTCCCCAGTCATGTGCTTTTTACAAATTTATGCACACTTGCCCAGGAGCATTAGTTTAAAAAGCATAATTGGTCCACTTATACTTAGAGCTTATCATTGTATAAGCCAACCTTTGTTCACTGTGCTGAGATCAGAGCATTAATCTATTGTGTGTCTTAATTATAACTTATAATCTAAACAAAAAAAATATTAAATCTCTACTTCTTTTACTCTCTTTATCTTTAAGTTTCTTTTATTTTCCATATAATTTATTCTGATTCTCTTTCAACAACCTATGTTTCAAAAATAAATATTAAGTACTCTTTCTACTATCTCTACATAAAATATCTTTATATTCCAAATCTTTACTCTGTTTTTGCCCATGTCTAGTATTCAAAGTTCTTGCCGTTGCCTCAAAAAACAACATTTTTTTAAATCTTTCACATACATTATCATATTTTATATAATTTTTATACGTATATAACTCTGTACTATTTTTTATATACATATTCAGTTTTCCACTATTCCATTTTTTTTCAAACTAATTTATCTATTCTCTTTTTCTATCTTCTATTTTTCTATGCATTGTTTTCATCTATTAATTTTGTGTATAATAAAATCTTTATTTTAATACTAATCTACTTTTTTTATTAATATATTGACATTTCTTCAAAATGTTTTTAATTTACTTGTGATTTTCTTTATAAAAAAACAAGTCTAACCCATTTTACTTTGAATAGATTCATTTTCTTTTCACAATTAATAACCCAATACATCTTTATCTACTTTTTTTACAATCAATCTAAAAATTTCTCACTCCCTAGCCTATACAAAGCACGTCATTTCCAAATGTTAAAGTAAACACAATCACTACTTACCAGAAATTCTACATATCTTATTTATAATATAAAAACTGTAACATATTTTTAATCAATCCCATTCTATATTTCTTTTTTTTCAACTCTAATTTATGATAACCTGAATAATTTCTTTTTCCACTTACATTCCTTCAGTTCTTCAGAAAAAATATCTCCAATTTTCTATTTTTTACTTTTGCCATTTTTCTTTACTGAATTTAAAATGTTCATATTTTTTTCTAGATCTCCACATTTCTCTAATAGCAATTCCAAATTTTGTATACTATTTGGAAAAAATGATATATCATAAGTCAAAAGTGAATTGACACATTATATATTTTCTTGTTCCAACTATGGGAATCTCTATCTATATCCTTATTTTTTCTAACCAAATTAAATAATCAAGATAATAGATAACCTTGTTTCAATCCAACTTTATATTAAACTTCATCGATTTTATAACTCTCAATTGGTTCTTATAAAAACTATCTTTGTAAAAAATTATTTTTAATTACACTGAATGCATTCTCATATTTTTGAGGTTTTTTTTCAATCTATTTCTATTCACCCTATGTAAGCATGTTTGTGCCTAAAAATTAAATAAATAATTTATTGATTTTTCTTTTCAGAATCTACTCAGAAATTTCACTTTTATCTAAGTAGATGAGACTGAGATGTAATAATAATATTTCTCTACTCTAATGAATGACTAATAAAATATATTAATATGAGATGTAATTAATTTGTAAACTATAAAAATGAGTGCTACTAGATCTAAAACTAATTAACTTTTTTTTTTATTTTCTTTTCTAGTAATCTAATTTTCACATTCTTTCATTGAACTGGAATCTTATTACCAATTATAATTTTATTAAACTTTCTTTTAAAATTAAATTCTGAATATTTCACCATACCTGCTACTATTTATGTGATGTGATACACTGTGACTTCTCCTTATACAAAGTCAGGAATCTCTCAGCAACTATGCCCAGAGAAACCTGTTAGCCACTTTATCTTCCCTTTCCATTCCCCACCCTAAGTTTTCCCTTAATCTTCTCCATCCCATTTCCACAACATAATCTTTGTCAACTCCATGGCCTTCATATCTAAATCTCCCTTATCTTTTCCCAAAGCCAGTATAAAAATCAATAACTCACTTTCTGTATAATCACTTTGTTCATATTTATTTTTCCATAACTTTATTATTTGTACCCTTTCTTCTTTCAAGCATTTACATTGAATTAACAGATGCCTAATATTTTCTATGCCTTCCTTACACAATTTGTAGACTAAATCACCCATATTTTTTCATTTATGTGTATATTCCCTTGTTGCTAAAGATCTCTTTTGAGCCTTAAACAATAAAGTATTTTCATTACTATTATCATAAAGTAACTTGCACCCAATGTTGTTTAGTTTTATATATACTTAAACTCTTTTTACTATCAATACTAACTCTCCATCTCTCCAACTCCCTATTATTTATTAATTCATCTATTCTTTTATCCCATTCCTTACCACTATAACACTCAACAATTCTCATAACACAAACATCCCACCTTTTGTACAAATATACTGATATAAATTCTTTATCCAAATCTTTTGCATACCGCATTACCTTTCTCACCCATCTTGTTGCCTGTGTTTTACTCATAACCCAATTAAATACTCTTTTGGCTATTCTTTTATTATCCATAAACTGCAAACTACTGAACATTTTCATTTTGCTTTTTGTATCTCTCATATAAAAATGTGACATCCCATTTTTCCTTGAATTGCCTCCTTTGCTGTCCACACATCTTCTAATGCATGTCTTCCTACTTCCCTTTGTACTTATTGTAAGTAATCTAATACCCTTTTACTAACACATAACACATCATTGCCCCATGTTAACCCTGCTACTGCAACTCCCTTCTATACAATTCTAGCTACATCATATTTATTATATGAAAACACTGTTAATTTCTTTATCAATCCCTTTCTTTTCTTTGCTTTATTTATCAATTTTTTCTCCCATTCATCCAAGCAATTTTTTTGATTACTTGATTCCCAAATAACTATATCTATTCACCACACTTAACTTTATATCCCCCAATAAAAATTCATCATCTTCTATTTTTGTTCACTAAATTTAATCCACATCTCTTACCCACCCTTGCACATGTCCTCATCATCACTTCCATATCTTCACTTCTTTCTGTACACAAAAAGACATCAGCAAAAAAAGACCTCACAAAGTATATACCCCCTTGCCACCTATTAACAATATCTCTATCCCTCTTCCTACTCTTTTTATTGCTCTCTTCACTTTACTTAAATACAACAAAAACAAAATAGGTAACATAGGGCAACCGTGCCCCCCACCCCATTTTTAACTTTAACTGATTCTAAATCGCCTAATTGATATGTATAGTAATTATTTTCATATAATTTTTTAATATTATCCATTAAAGTTTCATCTATTCCCAAATTTGCTAAACTTACCTATAATCTATTTCTATCTACTCTATCATATGTCTTCTCCATATCTATAAAACACATATATAACTGTCTACCTGAATTTCTACTCATATCTGTAAGTTGTGTAACTACAAATAAACTATCTCCTATACGCCTATCTGATCTAAAACCTTAATACTATACAATAGTGACGTCTATTTTCTCAACCGTTAATTATATTATAGTTTATATTAATATCAGTTTTAGTATTAATGTTTAATGAAAAATTATAAATTAAAATCGGTCATGGTTTAAAATTACTGAAACATTTTCCTTCATTATAAATTAGCTCTAATTAAAAAAACATTTATATTTAGCTAGTTTATATGATGTCAGTTATCCATTATTTTATAATAAAAGATGCTACAATTTTATTTATCTTCTTACAGAATAGTGTCAGTTTTAATACATAAACTTGAAATAAAAGCAGTAAGAAAGCAAAATATTAGACGTGACACATGTCAATAAAATTATAATTATTACTTTTTTTTTTTAGTTTAAAAAGCTGGCAACAAAATATTGTGGATAATTGCCTTGCCAAATTGTGTTTCATTTTCGATTTGTGAAATGTCAGTAGTTTATCTTTTAATTAAGAGGAAAAAATATAAAAAAGTGAAAACAAACAAATTTATAGTGTTATGGGAAGCTAATATTTGTGGTATATATATTATTATTTTTAAAATAGTAATTCTCATTATCAACTTTGCTGTACTGAAATATTCATATTGTCTAGAAAGATAAGCATTATCTTTTAATATGCTTGGAAATAGATTCATTTGTGCTTTTATATACATATATTTTTTTGCTTTAATTTTCAAAACTATCTTCCTACTACTCTAACAATATGTATTCAAGTTAGATTATTCTTTGCATTTATGTTCAAAGCTACAATTCAAATACTTGCAAATATGTTGTTTTTTATGTGTTTCTGATTGTTTTAATGTATAATATTTAAATAGCTTCATACTACAACTATAAATTTATTTAAATACACATTGATTATGTAAGTAATATTTACTAAGGGCTTTAACCTCAAGAATATGCATGTAAAATGTGATATTAGGGACCTCTACAGGTCTTAACCACAAGCTTATGCCTTGGAAGAAAAGAGGGGAACCCAAAAGGAACCCTTCTTTACTTCAAGCTACTTTCTATTTAAATAGGTGAAGCTGAAGTGGTTAGATCTAAGAGCATGAAGCTATTCAATACTTCACTGATTAAGTCCACATTTCTTATTACACATTAATACTCGTGAAATCTTTCAATTTACAATGAGTCAATGGAAAGATCTTATAGTTAGAAATCCATTACAATAATTTAAAGTTGTAATTATAAATTTATTTAAATGCACATTGATTACATAAGTAATATTTACTAAGGCTTTAACCTCAAGAATATGCGTGTAAAAATGCGATATTAGGGACCTCTACAGGTCTTAACCACAAGTTTACATCTTGGAAGAAAAGAGGGGAACCCTTCTTTACTTCAACCTACTTTCTATTTAAATAGGTGAAACTGAAGCGGTTAGATCTAAGAGTGTGAAGCTATTCAATACTTCACTGATTAAGTCCATGTTTCTTATTACTACAACTATAACATTTAAATAATTTATTTGCACTATAGAAATAAATTATCTTGAATAGTCCATTGTAATGATTAAAAGCTATATCTAATACCTCACTGATTGGAATGTTAGTAAACAATGAACAATAGTAAAACCCACAAAAATATTATTTGATATGATTCTTAAATTATTAATAGAAATTAAATGGGTTGAGTTTTTTTTTTTTTTGTATACGACTTCAAAGAAGGAATAATTGGTTGTATTTGATTTGCCACATATCTTGCTAAGGCTTGAGTAGTCCAACTTATGTTGCTAACAATAGGATGAAGTGGAATTTTTTCTTAATATATTTTTGATAGAGCATAAAATTATGTTACTATCAAAAGAACATTTGTTATTGAGAACATTAATTACTTTTTAAGATTAAGGGTATAAACTTTGTTATTTTATTATAATCTTCATCGTTTAACAAGTTCAAAATTTTGTTATTATAGACTTTGCAGTGGTTCAAGATTTTACTATTATAGATGTTGCCATTCATGATAATAGTAACATTCTCCTTGTTCACAGAATGTACTATTATGGAACTATCTGATTTAATATTTTGAAGAACTATTTTTTTTTAGCGCTATTAATAGTAAGAGTTGCTAATTTGCATAAACTTTTGCAGATTACAGTTCTGGAAAAGTCAGATTTTGATGAATTTATATTAGTGAGAGCTGGATAAATGTTGCAAATAATTTTTTAAAAGGAATATGTGATGGCATTGATGCAAAACTAAAAATCTTTTCCAGAATATAGTTCATTTTTGAAAATATGTTTTAAAAAGTTAAAAATAGTTCTTAAACTGGAATGGAGAGCTGTATAAATTGATTTTGAAAAAGAGATTGTGATTTGAATTTTTGCTTATTAGTATATTGAAGATACATTTGTTGTTTGTCACATAGGGGAGAAAAATAGAAAAAAAAATAGGCTAAATCTCGAATTAAATTTGATATGGAAATGAAGAAAGGAGAAAAATAGAAAAAAAAATAGGCTAAATCTCGAATTAAATTTGATATGGAAATGAAGAAAGGTGGAAAAGATTTTCTTGATTATTTGTTTTTAAAACTAATAATAATACTTTAATAGGCAAAACTCTCTCCATACAGTAGTGCCCCTGTAAGCAAGACAGAGTAATCAATGGATGCCAGAAGGCTTGTGCATAAAATCCCTATCTAGTGCCTACTCATCCAATATCCCCAAACTAGTTTCTGGCTTATAGCTTTTGTCAGTGAGGAGCCTTGGTTCTGAGAGCACTGCACCTAGATCTTAGGATCTAATGCAACTTCTCCAGCAGCCACCTTTTAACTCTACATAACTACTAAACTATGAGAATAAAATTGAAAACACACATATATTTTCAATCTAAGCTCAATAGCTCAAATAATCATATGGGTCTAAACTCAGTTCAGCACCCATACACTTTGGTGTCTTTGACTCTTTTACAACCATAGCCACCACCTTCCTATAAGGCAGGATTGGTATTAAACCTTAAAACATCACATGATCACTATCTTCCATGCTTGCTCAGATCCAAGGCTCCTCACTGACGAAGGCCATAAGCAAGAAACTAGTTTGGAGATATTGGATGAGTAGGCACTAGATAGGGATTTTATGCACAAGCCTTCTGACATCCATTGATTACTCTGTCTTGCTTAGAGTGGCACTACTGTATGGAGAAAGTTTTGTCTAATATAACAACAGTTATCAGCAAGCATGAGATATAGTGATCATGTGATGTTTTAAGGTTTAATACCAATCCTGCCTTATAGGAAGGTGGTGGCTAAAATGTATGGGTGCTGAACTGAGTTCAGATCCATATGACTATTTGAGCTATTGATCTTAGATTGAAAATATCTGTGTTTTCAATTTTATTCTCATAGTTTAGTAGTTATGTAGAGTTAAAAGGTGGCTGCTGGAGGGTTGCATTACATCCTAAGGTCTAGGTGCAGTGCTCTCAGATCCAAGGCTGCTCACTGATGAAGGCCATAGGCCAGAAACTAGTTTGGGGATATTGGATGAGTAGGCACTAGATAGGGATTTTATGCACAAGCCTTCTGGCATCCATTGATTACTCTGTCTTGCTTAGAGTGGCACTACTGTATGGAGAGTTTTGCCTATTATAACAACAGTTATGAGTAAGCATGGAAGATAGTGATCATGTGATGTTTTAAGGTCAAATAGTACTTTAACATCCTTTTTATACAGGAAACTTACATATATTGATAAATACCTAAAGGCATCATTGAGAGCTTTGTAGCTAAATCACTTTTCACATAGGTATTATTCCTTCAATATAAATCATATTAAGAATAGAGATCAACACACACATTACAACTTATTAATTAATGCTTATAATGCTAGCATTAAATATAATAATATGCCAAATGAAAAATATCAAAAAAAAAAAAAGAAAATGCTTCTATTAGACTATGAATTCCTTATACAATAGAAACCACAAATAAAATTGGAGGTACCAATTTAAAATACCCTTTCCACCATTTTGGTTTCTAAGAGGAGCCAAAAAATCACCACTGACACAAACAAGCAATAAAGAATGTCAAATAATAACCCATTCCCACTGTTGACTCAAAACATTCCAGTTATTTTATCCAATACAGTTAAAAAAAATCATAATTTTGATCAAAAATTAAGGAAATTAAGGCACAAATTTCAGCAATCAAAAAAAAAATTAAGTCAAAATTTCAAAAACAATATTTAGCAAATATTAGTAATTAGCAAATTCAACCATGAAAAAAAAAAGAAAATTCTTTGCTTAATCACATGATCAAAAGATCAAATTGCTCCCATAATCAAATGTGACAAAACCAAATTTAACTACTATTATTAGTAAATAACCACAAAAATATTAATGAATTCATATGACAAAAAAAAAAAAGTCAAATTTCTCTAGAAATCAAAATATCAAACATTTATTTAGCAAATATTATTATCACAATCAAATATAAAAAAAAGGTACTGGTTGATTAGACATGCATGCCATTTGATGGCATTGTTTAGGTGGTAAAACACATACAAATACTGTTTACACAGCCCAACTTTTCATTGTAAAACATTTTCTAAAATGGAATAATTATATTTTTAAATTACATTATACATTTAATCGCTGTTGACATTTTTCAAACTACTTTTAAACAATTTACAAACCAACATTATTTTTTAAAATGGAATACCTACAGTTTTAAATTACATTATAATTGTCAGTGCGTAGTGCTGGAATGAGTGGGGGGGACCAATGTGTTTGACAATCCAAAAGATTGTCCAAAAGATGCTGTACTGTGATCAAACCAAGCTTCTGATTTCCAAAACAATGTGCAAACTCAGCCATTTAATTTGTCTTGTAGCTGTTTTCATGCAAATGTGCCTTTTCATGTGAATCTGTGAAATTGTGCTTCCACCTACACTTTTTCAAAATTTTCACATTCCAATCTGTGTAGGGAACTGTGGCAATGGGCTTACTACATCAGTTGGGTGTAAGATCATTAGTTCAAACACTGATTACAAGAGTTATGGTCAGTTGAATTCAATGCACCCTCACATGATATGGTAGTGATTGTGTGCATTTGCATAGTGTTATAAATATCAGTGGGCCATAATATTTGTGTGCAATGGAATATAGGCCAGCAATGGCTAATATAAACATGACTGTTCTATACACTGTAAACTTTGGGCTGCATAAATGACATTTTTATGTGTTTTAGCACATAAAAATGCCATTAAGTGGCATGCATGTCTAATCAACCAGTACTGAAAAAAAAACAATATTTAAAACTATTATTAGTAAATAACCACAAAAATGTTAGTGAAATCACAAGACTAAAACAAAAAAAAAAAATCTTTAGAAATACAAAACGTTCCAGTTATTTTGTCCAATATAGTTAAAACTAATAATTTCCATCAAAAATTAAAAAAAATAAACATGTACATTTCATACAACTAAGTCCAATATAAAAATAAAAATTGTAAAGACAATATTTAGCAAATGTTTAGCAAATATATCAGTAAAAAAAAAAGAAAATTTGCCAACATTCTACCACAATCAAATATTAGTAAATGTCCACAAAAATGTTAGCAAAATCATGTGACCAAGACAAAAAAAAAATCAAATTCTTCTAGAAATCAAAATAACAAACATATATTTAGCAAATATTAGTATCAAATATGAAAAAAAAAACAATACAAAACCCACAATTCTGCAAATTAATAGGATCATCAGAATATTTTTCCAAAGCCATAACACATTACGATGGATCTCAATGTCTATAAAACCTAAACTTGAAATGCTGAAAAGCAAAACTACATTTACAAATATGAATGTGGAAGATTGTATATTGGCAAGACCAGTTTCTTCATTGAAAAACAATTGAAAGAGCACAAACTTATGATTACAACAGATAAAACATATGTATCTAAAGTATATATGTATTAATGAACATAGGTTCAATTGGGAAAATATAAAAAATATTTAATATAATGAAAGTACAAAGAAGAAAAAGTGAAAAAAGCTGCTCATGACAAATAAACACATGACAACTTAATGTGATAACTTGTAATATCTGAAAGCCACTAATTAAGTTTGCTCTTAGGAGAAAGTGGGAAAATGGTAGGATCATCATAGGTAAATGTATGCAATTTGTACTGACTATTGGAATTGACAGAATAAAGCATCACTTTAAATTTATTTCACAAATCTAAAGGCCCAGGATCAATTTCCATGTTAGTACTGTTATTGGTTAGATCAGCATCACTTGAAAAACAGAAAATAATAATGCCACATAAAACATTGCATTATATACTAACCTATGTGCTATTATTAACAATTGAATGTATTTGAAAACTTTAAATAAAAGTTTGAATTCTTAAGCAATTTAACATTTAACATTAGATGATGAAAATAATCCAACATATTATGACTAATATATATTGGAATGATAATATCTATTTAATGCTTGCAATACCAAAATGTAACAGATAAAATTAATTATAACAATAACCCCAATGACATTAACACTCTGAAGGTATTCCGAAAACATTTTTTAAATTTCGTTTTTAGATACAATTCAAATTAGCTTTTGACACAACATTCTTTATAGAATCCTTCTAGATAAATTATCTCAGATCATTATTATCTTGACATATGTTCATTAATCTCCAGCATGTCCTCCAGAGGATTACATAACTTCACAACTTTAATGGTGTATTAATTGTATATGTTCAGAATGAATTCAAATAACAAAATAACATTTATTTATGATAAATAAAATCAATAAAATAAAGAAATTGTAGCTTATGTATTTGAAACTAATTTAAAACCGTAACATAAATAATATACAAAAATAGAGAAATTAAAAATAATCATAAATATAAATGCAAAACCTATTTATTCTAAGGACTTACATTCAATTACAAAAGAAAAATCTTATTCATATAATCAATATTTTTCCAATGTTTTTTTTATTGATGCCATAAGCTTACATTCTACCCATTGACTACATTTTGATAATGTTTACGGATTCAGTCTCTCTTTACTTCAATTATTCTTCTTGGACATCAGTGATTTTATACTAAAGAAATGTCTCACTATAAGCAAGTTCATGATAGGTCTTATGGTAGGATTCTCTTCTTGTAAGAAGGTACAGTTGTATCCTATGTACAGTCCGCATTCATATCTAGATTCAGGTATTTAACTGGTGTGCTTCTGTTCCTTTAGCCACACATGACAAATAGTCTTCTGGTAGCAAATATTATAGATTGCTGAATTAGATGCAGCATTAAAAAATGTTTTTTTAAAACAGACTGATGTTAACAGGCAATGTAAAAATACACTACTACAATAATCTGTAGGAAAAGTATTTTAGTGGGTTTTTTTCGGTTAGAGGTAGAGTTACAATAGCTGTTGTATTAGACTTATTCTTTGACTGGTTATAATCTTTTGTCATTTTTTTGCTGGTTACAACTGCTTCTTTCACAGCATTTTCTTTATTCTCTTTGTGGAATAAGTCTGCATTTCTGTCTTTACCTATTGGTGATTAAATATACTGTTGTTGTCAGATCTATTTATATTTCTGCCTCCCAACAAGGACACCTTATTTTATTGTCTATAAGCTTTTAATAGATTAATTAATTCCTTATTAATTTTTATCTTAAATTTGAATATCAGATTTAATTATACAAAACATGATTTTTTTCATAATTATAAAATAGTTTTTAAAATGGTGAGTGGAAAAAGAGAAAACAAAAGACTGAACTTCAAAATTCTTTCTCTAGTCTATCTAATTTTAATTCTATATAATTTTCAGTAAAATATCTGAATTTGCCATCAAATACAACTATAAGAAAAATGCAACTTATTATTAAAAGTCTTTTCTAGAAGGCAAATCTGAAAGATCATAAAATATGGTACACAATTTTAAGTACTGATTTAGAATGCGCTTATGGCCATTTTGAATTCTAAGGACTTCCCAAAACCACTGCTGAGACATCCAAGTAATAAATGACATCAAATAATCCACACATGGTCATGATATGACTTTTCATTACAAAATTACAATTTACATCAATAATTAAAAAATTAAAGCACAAATTTTGTACAATTATGCTTGATCAAATCACATGACTAAAATATACAAAATATAAAAAATAGGAGAAATGAATAAATTTTGAAATATTAGAAGTTTATAATTTCTAAAATATGAAATTAAAATACTTAAATAAAAAAAGTAAAAGAAAAAAAATAATGACATATATATATATATATATTAATTAAAAAATCACATGGTCAATAAACATAAAATTGATGAAACCAAGGTTATAATTTCAAAATACTAAAATATGAATTTTATTCAAATATAGGCTTATAACCACGTTAAAATTATGTACATGTTGAATAAATGTAGAAACAACTGCCAAAGCATATTAATTCTACAATTAATAATAAATCACATTTTATTTTAACATTAGTCAAAAGAATAATTGTCTAAAATAAAGAATATTAATTTTACAATTAATAAAAAATTAATCAGATTTTTATCTTACCAAAGCAAGTACTGTTGTGTGCTTTATTTCTAACATAGTGTAATGATCTCATGTGATCAATGTAGATTCGATATCCATGTCAGGAGATCAAATATAAACAATGCTATTTCATCTTATCTTCATTTTTTTTTCTTACTACATGGAACAAAGAAAGCATGAATCATCAAAGTTTCTTTCTGGTATATTAATTATAAAATTAATATGCTTTATTTCATATGGTTATGGACATATATTGTAATAAAATTTGAATTGAGAAAGTGACAAGCTTTGAAATTATAAGCTTGGTATGATCAATTTTACATTATTGCAATGTGCTTATGGGCATATATTATAATACAATTCATATTTTAGAAATTATAAGCTTTTAGTATTTAGACTGCATTCACCATCATTTTGTGTAATAAAATTTATGTTTTAGAAGTTAAAAGCTTTTAGTATTTCAAAATTATAAGCTTGGTTTGAACAATTTTATGTTATTTCAACATGTGCTTTATAGGCATATATTGTAATAAAATTCATATTTTAGAAGTTATTAACTTTTAGTATTTCAAAATTATAAACTTGGTTTGAGCAGATTTTCTGCATTTTTTGGATCATTGAAAATGTCCTTCCTCTTCCCTGCATACCTTGGCTCTTTATTCCATCATTATTGCAATAATATTCATATTTTGGAAGTGATAGGCTTTTAATATTTATATTGCATTCACTGACATTTAGAATTTGAAGGACCACCCAAAAACACCATTGAAACATCCAAGCAACCATGTGTGGATTACTCCATATCATTTATTGCTAGAATATGTCAGTGGTGACTTGGGCAGTCCTTAGAATTCAAAATAATGGTGAGTGCACTCTAAATCAGGAACTATTTTTCTATTATTTGCATGCATGCAATAAATTTAATAAATTAACTAATTTCTCTTTCCATTTATTCACATCAATTATAATTTTGTTTTTAATTTTATTAATACATTTTTTTACACAATACACAATGTTCCATAATTGTATTAAATCTATAAATCACTTTTTTTTGAATTGATGTAACTACATGTGTGTATATGTCAAATGAATATATGAAGAAAGCCAAAAATAACCAGAATTTTACAATAAAAAATATTTATTTATCTTTAAGTGTTATAAATTTAACATCCTTCAAAGTTGTCTATTTAATACAATACACCAATCATGTTTTTCACTTTTCAATACTTACAAAGTGAAGCCTTTTAACACCTACATGATTTTTTTTACCATTTCTAAGTCAGAGAATAAAAATAGATGCATTTTTTTCATTTGAGAGAATAAGAGAAGTATCACAGTTAGAAATTTCTTGAATAGGTCTGATAAATAAGCTGAATCATATTGAAAGTAATTAAACATCATTTCACTCTCAAGACTTCTTGCAGAAAAAACTGTCATGGTGAAGTTTGCACTCCTCACTTTGCCAAAAAATGAAATGTTTACATTTTAGCATATCATACAAATATTTTTGAACTTGTAGATAAAATGTCTGACAGTTAAAAACTAATTTTGAGAGAAAAAATGTCATTTACATTAATAAAAAATATCAGCATTATCTTGACATTAGATTTCATTCACCAAATTATTTTCTATTGTTATAATACCACCCTCTTAAAAATAAAATATGGGAATACTAAACCATTTAAATTTGTTATTCCATGTCTAATTCAAAACTTATTCATAAATCAATCACTGATCTTTAACTATTATTATCTTTCTGTTTTAATCATGTTTCTAAATAGCATTTTACCAAAATAGTACTCACAACAATACATAAACGAATAATGTATATATGTCAATTATGGTGCTTGTCTTATAGATAAAGATGCCATTGGATGGCACCATTTTCACACTAAAACTATAAAATATGACCATTCCTGGGCCATTGATTATAATTTTGCTGTGCTTTATTGTAATGCGAAAATAAAAACAAAATAAAATCGTCTTTTATAAATATTATTTTTTATTAACGTATACAATTTAAATGATAATAATAAATGTAAAATAAAATCAACAAATTACAATTTGATTCGTGTTTTTTCTATCGTATATTTTTTTAATTGTGTTATGGCTTTTTTTTTTTTATCAATTTTCCATCAGATATTTTTTTACTTGTGTTATGACTATTTTTTTTGTTGTTGTTTAACTAAAAAATAATAACCGTAATAAAAAGTAAAATTTCTTAGTCTATTTTTTATTTTTTTAGTCTTCGTTTTACATTTCTTTTTTGTTTTACAGACAAAGTAATATTACGGCTATTTTTTACTTCAATAAAAAGTAAAAGTTTTTACAGTTAGGTTTAGGGTTAGTTTTAGAGTTAGGGTTAGTGTTCTGTTGTTTGTAATGCTAAAATAAAAAAATTCAAAATCGTAACCGTACTCTGACAAAATAAAGAAACTTAAAGTTTTTTAAACAACAACAAACACATATAAATGTCTTCTTTACTTATTAAACATGTTTATAATATTTGCTTTTTATGAAATTTACAAAAAATCATGTATATTTGTACTTTTCTTACTGGATATGTTTTTGGTACCACTCTTTTTTACTTCAAAAATATACACATGCTAGAATCTTCTTTGTCTCATGGAATGTTAAAAACAGTACGTTACTTGATGCGTTACCTAATTGCAACTCACTAAAAACATAGATATTAACATTTTCCCAATTAAAACTTCAATACAGTACATTGTAAAAAGTCTTAGAATTATTACTTTAAAAAGTCTGAACATTTCAATACTTTAAAATAAAAAAACAAAACAATGAAAACAACATTTCCATCCAATTCAAATACAAACTCTCTCATCAAGCCATAACTATTTTATGAACTGCGTGAATTTGGAAAATGTAATTTCTGTGATGCGACATGCGCATGCTGTACTGCAATGCGACATAGTGGTCTGCATTCTGTAGCACAACAAAAAAGTTGTATTATAGAAAATGCAGGTTTGAATGTGTCGGCCGCGAAACAGCATTTTTATGTGTTTTAGCATGAAAATGGCACCATAGACTATAAGATGAGTACCTCAATTATTTCCCTGTTCAAAGATTGTTTTAATCATGTTACCAAATAATATCAATATATGAAGCCTTGCTTTCTGAGACTTACAGACTGATAAATACAATGCTTGAAAGTCATGCTTGGCTTCCTTTTAAGAATGAAAAACTATTAAATAAATACAATACCTGAACCTTGTTTCTTTTTGAGCCTTACAGATAAGTAATACACTACTTGAAAAATGTGTTGGGGCATCAACTAATTTATGTACACTCCATAAAGTCTCTGAGAATAATGTCCTCAATCGATGATAAAATCCTCCATCCATCACCATAATTTGAAAATAACCTAAACAAACTGTTAATTTTTTTTCTAATCTCTGCAGGACCAATATACATTTTTCTTTCAGTTATGAATCAGTATACTTAGATATTATGTTTCATGATTGCAATTATCATTTCAATGTCTTTTGATCAATATTATATTTTAGCTTATTAATTCTTTACTGGCCTATATGGCTTCAAGATTTGAGCATTATATGACCCTTTTATATTATCATGTAACAATAAAGAATTTTCCTCATACCTCTTTGTAATTTTATGCCATTCTTGCTTTATATTAAGCTGGTAATATCTCATTTTTCACTGAATTTGTTTTTTTATTGGTCACTTTTGATGTTTGTCATATAGTTTTAATTTTATAATTTATTTTCTCATAAAAGTATTTGTCCTTTCCAAAAATTTGAGTCATTAAGAGAATAGGTCATCTTTTATTCACATAAGAACCAGTCTTTACTTCTCTTAAGATATTTGTTTAATGTTACTGGTATATTTGTTTAATGTTACTGGTATCCTTATTTCGAGTGACCTAACAGTTCTATCTCTCTTTTCATTTTGGAGTAGATCTTCTAGCTTGTTTGGCTCTACAATTTTTACATATGACAGAATTTGTGTCTTCATTCAAATAGTCACCTGTAACAAAACATTAATGTTTATAATTTTTTTTATCTATGACATTGCTATATAGTCATATTACTGTTTTTTATCTTCTTGTATTACATGAAGTTTTCTTTTATAGGCTTCATAATGCAGAACACCTCTATCTTTAATTTTATTCATTTATCCAGCTGTATTATCCATTGCTTTAGCATTGAGGTAACAAAATTAATTTTCTAAGTTAACATTTATGTCACTGAAATATTCATTCTGTTTATTTTCATTATCATCTTTAACAGTTATTTTTCATTCCTTTACTTATCAAACTTTTCTTCATTTATATTTTCATAATACTTATCCATAATAAAGATATCAACAATATCACTATCTGTAACCAAACTCCATTGCTTGGCAACTTTTATATCAATAACTGCTTTCTTCTTCTCATGTACCAAATTCATCCCCACTACTGCATTTGGCATCATTATTTTCTTTTAGCTTAATGTGACAAATCTCATTGGTTTCATTAAACAATAAACTCTAGCACTCATTTTCAAAATTCTTAATCTCATTACCAATATATTTTCTATCTCATGTTGGACATGACATCTACTCTCACTTACTATAGTTTTTTCCAGTCTTACATCATTAGGTTTTTAAATTTTATTCTTTCTCTTTATTTTCTTTTTCATCTATGGAGTTCAGAATACTTTCAGGTTTAAAATCTTTTATTACTTCATATTGTAAAGTGTCTTCTAAATTGGATGCCTCAGTCTGAATTTTCTCTTCTATAGTATCATCAGAAAAAAAATACTTCTTCCAAATCTTCCATTTCAGGCTCTTTAATTAAATTTAAATCATGTTTTTCTTTTTCATTCACTTTCTTCAAACAGTAATGCTTCCATTGTGTTTTTATATTCTTTCCAACATTTGCCATATGCTTAATAATTTTCTTAGGGTCATCCAAAAATTTTATATAAATTTTCATAACTTCAGCATAATTGATGTCATTTGCATATTCTTTAGTTTTTCATTTTTCTTGAATTTTTTTTTCTCTTTTTTATTCCAGTTCTTTAAATTCTGTATCTATTCTTTGTAGAATTTCATCTATATGTTTTACATTTTAAATATAAAATTCATGAGCATTGCCATAGTAATATTTGATTTTGGATGTTCATCCAGTGTTCTTTGAGTTTCTGATAGCTTCATATTTAGTTGTGCTTCTATTATTTTTATTCTTATTGATCATGTTAAATATCTATATCTGTAACTAAGTGCTTTATTATATTCTTGTTGATTGATTATATTACTATTTTATTTATCGTCTTTTTGAATTTGTTACTATCTTTGGTATTTTCCACCCTTTCAGTAAATTAGCACAGCAGTGTCAATCTTTCCCATGCAATTTTATCTGCTATGAATATGAAGCAAAATGTCTTGAAAGTGCTCAGCTGTCAATTATTTTATCAATTCATATAAGTATTTATTATAGCTTCTCTTTCCAGCACCTCAACACGCTTGTAACTTTGTTTAATTATCTTGAAAGAGGTAAAAATCTAGTATTAATTTTTATTTAATTATCCTGCCACTTATCAAACTGCCTCCTGGATACCTGTACTCAAACTATCCAAGTATTATCATATCAGCAAATTATTTTACTCTTTCTGATTTTATTTCTCATTCAGAGCAATTTAAGTCAATTTGGACACACATACAGTATGTTGTATATAACATTATCACTCACTATGTGGTCCAACTTATTCTTGATCAAACATTTGTTATCAAATCTGATTGTAAAGATGTGGGATTGAGTAATAGTGAGGAGCTATTCAATCCAAATATAGATTGTACCAAATGTAATGGTAATATTTATGCAATGATTGCAACACCAAACATAACAGGTATAATCAAGTACAAAAAAACACTATGGTGATGATGATCAAAATGATAGCAATCTGAAGGTTAAATTAAGCCTAATTACTCCAAACGCATTTTTTTTATTTATAGAAAAAATGCTTCTGGATCAATTATTATTTTTGATCATCATTATCACCCCGATGTATGTTTTTTATCTTTGAATATTCCATGAGATTCAGTGATTTCTCAGGTTTAGAAGTGTATAGATTGTATATATTTGGAATCATTTAAACAGCAAAATAACTAAATTTGTTCAAAATAATTTATTTGTTTATAATAAATAAAATGAATAAAATAAAGAAACTGTTTCTTATATATTTGTAACTACCTTAAAATCATAAAATAAATAAACACAACAATATTGAAATTAACAAATATTCATAAAAATAAAATGTAAATGAAAACTCCTATTAATAAGAATAATAATTGTAGGATCTTGCATTTGAATATAAAACCAAAATTTGACCCATATAATAAATGCATTTTCTATGGGTTTTTGTTGACATTGTAAGCTTATTTTCTACCCATTGTGCATATATATATTTAATAATAGCCTTTACAAAACAAGCCTCTATTTACTTCAACTAATCTTCTTGGGTAACAACAACTGTTTACCAAGGTAATTAGTCTATAATAGATCTTATGGTAGGGTCCTCTTCTTTTTTTGTAGCATGATTTTTTTTCTTGTAATCAGGTATAGATGTCTTATATTTACACTCCATGTTCATATTTGGATAAAATTACATAGTTTCAGGTAGTCTACTGGTAAGTCTCTGGTTTTGTAGCCACACATGGCAAATAATCATCTGGTAAAAATATTAACATTATCATTGGATTAAATAAAGTACTGAAAAGTACTTTTTAAAACAGTCACATATTAATCAACATATAAAGTTATTCTAACACAGTAATCTGTAAGAAAAGTATTTTAATTAGTGGTTTCCTTTTTTTATTAGAGGTAAAGTTGTGATGGTTGCTGCATTAGACATTTTAGAGCTGAGTATAATTCTTATCATTTCTTCTTCTTTGATGATAACAACCACTCTACTTTTTGCTCTCATTTTTTTCTCTTCTCTTCCTGAAAATAGTCTGCATTGTTGTCTTTTTTGATTGGAGACTAAAAACTACTATTGCTTTCAGGCTTATTTATATTTTTGCCTTTAATGGTATTTACTTTTGTTACCTTGATAAACATGTTTATCACATTGACTATATTAATTTATACTAGAATGTTTTATAATCACATTTATCTCAAATTCAAATATCAGATTATGCAAAACATGTTTTTCCATATTCAATAGTTGTTTTTCAAATAATTGTGTAAGTTTTGGGTTAATTCTATATAATGTTTAATAAAATATCCAAATTTGTCATCAAATTTAAACATATGTAAAAAGCAACTTATTTTTTAAGCCTCTTCTAAAAAGGAAATCTGAAAGGTTATAAAATACTACATTTTTTATCATTTGCATGGTTCAAAATTTAAATAAATTAACTATTTTCCCTTTCTTCCCCCTTATTGTACATGTTATAATTTTATTGTTTTTAATTGTACTTAGTATATTTCTTTACATAATACAAAATGTTTTATGAATTTATTAAATCTATAAATCACTTTTTTTAAAAATCTGATATAATTACCTGTTATGTATTTTAATATCTTATTCTATACTTCTATTTTTGCTCTTCTATAATTGTAATTGGGATTTAAAAGCTAAGGATTTAATTTTAAATATTAGGGTTATAATTTCTAAACTAGCATTCATATTATTTTGATGGACAGTTTATGAATGATTTGAAATGATAAAGTATGTGTGTACATTACATACAGAAATTTACATTTATTATATATTGAAAGGAAGAAGGGTTAAATCTGTCAAATTATTTTTTTTACAATTTTGTGTTAAGGGAGAAAATCTGTTGAATCAGATATATATTTTTGTAGCAATTTTGTTTTTGTAAATGATTGTTTGTCATTATGGAGTTTAAGCTTGGTGGGAACTCTAATTTTGAAATTGTCTCATCTTGAGATCAAAAGAAAAAAGCTCAAATTTGAAATGTTACCTAGGTGTAAAAAAAGGATTAAGTCTATTTTTTTCCTTCAAAACAAAAGTTGTCTGGAAACCAGGTGTGTGATTTTTTTTTAATGTTCCCCCCCAAAAAAGGATTGCACTTTCCAACAAATTGGTCAAAAATAGCAAGTCACACTATCATTCTAATTGGGTGAGTTGACTCAAAAATTGGATATAAAAGCAGTCTGAAAAATCAGTTGAGATTATTATTATTATTATATTGTTAGAGAGACTTTTTAAAAATTATTGAAACTAAAGCAGACAAACATTTTTAATTCTGCTAGATAACCTTTTTTTAAAAAAAAATCATTTTTTTTATATCAAGTTTTGAATGTTGAAAATATAAGGATGGTGGGTAGGAAAAATATATATATTTTCCATCTGTCCACCAGACTCATCATCAACTAGCACATCATATAGGAAAGAAAAGATGTCTTGCCTGAAAAATAATATTCTACACCTTTCAACTGACTGAGAGAAATAAGATGTTTTTAAATAGAAAGAAGAAAGCATCCACCTGCATTTGAAGGTGATCAGGAAAATCTACTGATAAATATTAAATCATCAAGTCCAATTAATTGTTCCAGTAACTGATTTTAAACTCAAGAAAATTTATAAATGTGAAAACAACTGCTGTATTTCATCCACTAAAAGAATCATGCTTGACAGGAAGAGAAAAAAAATTAATATAATGATTTCCAAATTGTCCACTAAAGCAAATAACCTCAATAGAATCATCATCATCAAATAAGAATACACCTCAAGAAAGAGATTGTTCCAAAGTAAAATGGAAATTGTAGCTGCAGAAATATAGACATTATACAAGATAAGTTTGAGCCCTTGGAAGTTCACCACAAAACAAAGGATCGGTAATATGACTTTTTATATCTATTTTCTTTATGATATCAGACTCTTAATAAATTTTTAGCAATAAAGTGGTGTAGTTTATTTAAAGAACTTTTAAAGACAATTCAGATCGATTAAAAACAATAATTTCTTACCAATAATAACCTTGAGCTTCATAAGTGGTTTTGAATGTATTAAAATTATTTGTTTATTAATTTACAGTTATGAAATATTAATGTGTAGAATAATTTTTTGTATTATTATTTTGGTTTTAAATAATATTTTGTTATTGTGGGGATAAAACACGCACATACATAATACTATTTTTACATGTGTATAATTGTGTGTGAATGTAAAGAAAAAAAAATAGGCGGTATTAAAAATATTAGATTTTGTTTCAAGTTAAAGTATAGCATTTCAGAGGTAGAAGAGAGGGGGAGAAAATAATTTAAAACTTGTTTCTAAAACTTGCTCTTTCCAATTCTACTAACATTTTTTTTTTGACATTCTGCTTACATGTTAGATTATAAGGTATGTGTGCCAATGAGTGAATATTTTTTTTATGAAATACTTTTCTTATGGATGGAACATTTTAACAAATCGGTTACCCAATTTAATACAATACACATTTGACAGGAAAGGGGGGAGAACTTGAAATTAATCGGAAGATTGCAATAGAGTCAATTATTATTATTATTATTATTATTATTATTATTATTATTATTATTATTATTATTATTATTATTATTATTATTATTATTATTATTATTATTATTATTATTATAAATTTTCATGTATGTCTAGAAATTTTATGTATATGTTAGAAATGCAGTAATAAATATTAGTTTGTGTTATTAAATGAGGCATATCTATTTCATTAAGAGTAGTTTTTATTAAGTGTGATCATTCATCATCAAGGTGAATATTAGTTATTTAAGTTCCAATTAGATATACTAAAATTAAGCAATGATTATGAATTTCTTTATAAAAATTAGTTTTATGATTAGACTTATCCCTAAAGCTGTGGTTGAAACCATTATCATTATCATTGCCATTATCATTATCATCATCGTCATCATCACACTGTAATTAATGAGCTGTTTAAACGTTTAAAGGCCATGAATAAATATTGATTTTATAATATTTAGTGATTTCTTAGTATTATTATAACCACCATCCCATCATTTATTTTATGCAAGGATGAGTGAATTGCATCCTAAGTTAATAGTAATCTGAGTTAGTAAAACTTATAAAAAAATATTGAAACACATTTATTATGTTAAGATCTGGGAAATGATTTATGTCTAATGAATTTTATATACTCCACTTTGGTTTAAAGATGTTTTATGTTTACCTAAATATTAGTGCATGTAGTGATATGGCTCTAAAAGCAAAATCTCCCATTTTTATTAGAAATAAAGTACCAAAAAGGGATTCAAACCCGGTACATGTGAAAAGGTTATTAGATATAACTGTGTCTAGATTCAGATAACCTAGTGGTGCCCTGCTAGACCATATTCACTTGGTATTTGTTTAAATATGCACTTAACATCAAACTAAGAAATGAAAGTGGATAAAATCTACAGTTGAATATATTGAGAGATATTTGATTGAGTTACCATTGTGCTCACTCATTTGATTTCCATATACCTGAGTTATAGTAGTTCGTTCTTAATAATTTGTTTATAATTATTGATATTGTGATTTCTTGAGAAATCTAATTATAGAAATATGTTTCATTTAATCCAATGATCCTTAATATGATTGATAACTCAGTCTGACCTTTTTGTTTAATAGCCACTACTCAGGTTAAATAATTATTTTCTCTTTGATATAAAAGTTCTATTACAATTTTTTTCGTTTATTAAGCTAAATATTTATATTTGAATCTTTTCTTAATTATTTAATACATTTGGATCGTTTGATCATCTTTATTAAGTTACAATGAATATAATATTTGAATATTTGAGATTTTAATAATATTTGGATTTTTGACAAATCCAATGATATTTTAATATACAAATGAATTTCTCTTTGATCACTTTATGTAGGTTACAGTATATATTCTAATACATGTGCACCCTTACTGCAACCTGTAAAATTTATAAATTAGTTTATCATATTATTAGTAATTTGGTACCAAGGCAGCTTTAAAGTGTGAACGATAGTACTTGTAATCGATTTGTAATATTACTATACATATATCTTCAAAACTACAAAAAAATAAAAATTATTTGTAGTGAAGCATTTTTAACATTATAAAAAATTAATAAATGTAATTCATACTTTTAATTTACATCTAAAATATTAAATTCCAAAGATTTGAAAAATATTTCTATATATATACACTTAAATATAAACATTTTAAATATTTTTTTACATAGAGTAATGATAACTTCGTTTAATTATGAAATTAATACTTCAAATAATCAAAATGTTCGTTTCATAATGGAGGAAAAAAATTATATTCTAAAAAAAAAGGAAACAAAATAAGAGCATACTTTGAAAATGAAGAAAAATGAGAAATATAGACAAACAAGCAAACTAGAGATATTACTGAATATACAATTCTGGGAATTAAACCAATTTAGTTTTATCAAAATTTATATAACCAATGGTTAATTATGTGAAGAGAAAAACAGAAAAAATTTTTTTTTATCACATTTCATATATTCTTTTTAGTTGGTTAAAAATGAATAAACTCGAGAGGATTTTATAGAGTCCTGAATTTCAAGTGATAAGTTATTCTTTGGTCAGAAAAAAATGTTTTAAATTTTAATGAAATCAAAGCAGTTTCTAAATATGGTGCATTAGAAGTTGAATTTATCAGAGAAGTCTTACAAATACATAACGATTTAACAGTTTAAATAAAAACACTTTGAAAATCAGTCATCTAACATTTAGAAGTTTTATTTTCTTACAGATATATTTTACCCAATATAGTATAATTTGGCCATATTTTTGTTTTTTTCTCCTCTCTATTGATTAATTTAAAATTCAGTGGAATGTATTAGCATTATATAAATTTAAATTCTGATTTTTCTTTTAAATTAAATCACCATTATTTTAAAATAATTGTATTATTGAAACATTGATACAATATCTTCAAACTCATGTTTAAACACAATAGCAATCCAAATTATTTTTAACATCGTCCACTTCTTGATATTCTTCTGTATAAATGCTTTCTGCTTATTTTTATATCGAAAAATCTAACAAAAGAAAAACTTGATTTTTCTTACTCTTTCTTATACTAATCACCCTCCATACACACACATGTATATATATGTAATTTTTTTGTTTCGGTTTTGTTAACTGAATTATTTCCGTGTAGATGAGTGAATTTAATTGTTTTTTTATTTTTTCAGTTTGTTAATTCAATTATTTCTTCTAAAATAAATGAAATTTAAATTAAAAAATTATTAAATACTAAAAAAGTATAACAATTTAAGCATTTCTGAGATTCAGAATATTGCCAGTATGTTTACTTTTTTTTACTTTTATTCTGAATAAAACGCTTAACAAGCTTTTTTCGGTTTTATTACTATTTAGACAATACAAAACATCCAAAATCACATATGGATATATAAACAGTTATTCAAGCTAGTCATAAATTTTATTTGTTTTAGATATTTGTTTTACATTCATTTGACAAAAAAAATTCATAAACTTTTTAATAGTTCTGAAATGGGCACCATTAATAAATATATATTTTATAAACTCAAGACTCTAAATTAAAATAAAATTTAAGATTCATCGAACGAAATATACGCCTAAATATATGTACAACTCTTATGTAATTTCAGAAAAGCAAATGCACCTTTGTTGAAGCAACAATAAAGTTTTTCATTTGTCATTTGATGTTATATCACACCTTAAATAATGAATTAGTACAGATTCTATTTTATCTTAATAGTATTCACTGTGCATCATCACCCATTGGGCTGTATCTGTTATTGGATAAATGAGGTAAGCCAATGTAGAACAGCCAGAAGTATCACTCTATCTACACATAAAGCAAGATGTCACAGTACAGTTGGAAGTGATAGATAAACTTAGAAGAGCAACTGAAATCTCTTATATTAATAGTTGCATGGCAGCTAGATGCTGTATTTAATCAACACTGTCAGGTGCAGGAATAAGTTATATATAATGTAAATATGTATTTGTATATTTGTTTTTTGCATATATAAAATATTTACAAATCTGTTGGCATATATGTATATACTATTTACAGATTATATACAAAAATGTTTGATATACTGCATACAGGTGTCATTCTAGGTTTATGTAACACTTCCAGCTTTACTGTGACAAGTTGCCTCATTTGTAGGCACAGTGACACTTTCAGCTGTTCTGCGATAGTTTGCCTCATGTCTGATTATGGTCTAGAAGCTTTCAGTTCTAATGTAAACTTGCCTTAGTGCTTTAGCCATTTAATGGATGTGTATCTCCAACTTCATTGATTATTTATAGCCAGATCCCCTTCCATAATCAAAACAATTGAATTCTCTGAATATCCTCAGACATTGACCTGTATTTGCTATTGGATATATATATATATATATATATATATATATATATATATAGATATATGAATACATATATATATATATATATATATATATATATATTATGTATTCATATATCTATTGGTAAATGAAAATGAATGCTCAATCTAATCAAAAAAAGATGGAATCTGGACTAGTCTATTAGTTGAAGGTAAAGTGAGATATAAAATCTGAAAATTATTGTCAGTGATCAAATATTATTACAAATCAATGATTTTGATGCAAATACACATGTTATATGCAGGAACACACAATATTAGAGATCAGTATTACACTTTCTTTTAAAATAAGTTCATTTTAAATAAACTAATGAGAGTTATGTAATTTTTCTTTTAACATTGTTCAGTACTTAGACTGTAGCATTGAGAATTTTCCAAAATAGCAACATAAATTTTATGTTCTATGATTTTTTTTTATATAAACTACATTTTTTTAAACTTTGATACATCCACACACAAAAAAGTATTTCTGATCTTCATAGTAATATTGAAATTATCTATGTTGATAGCCAGATCCAAATTTGAGTTTGGATCATCAAGGATTCTAGAGTCATTTAGTTTTATAAATTATGAACCTTATTCAGTATTAAGAAATTAGACAATCTATGTTAACTATACATTGCATAAAGGCATCATAAAATTGCACTCACATATATACACACACACACATTTAAAATAAGTTTTTTTTGGGAAACATCATGCAAAAATCCCAGATGAGAAGAATTTTCAAAACTGTTCAGTGATAGCATGTTTTACAAATGATCTTTTGCGGAATCTTTCACTATAGAATTTTCACACACACACACACACACACACACATATATATATATATATATATATATATATATATATATATAATGTACTTCTACACTATTGAGAACATGTACTACAAACAAAAATAGATGGAATGTTATCTTCAGGAATATTTTCACATTTACAATGATTCCATTTTCTACACTGGAAACATTGGATACATGATTCTTCATTTTCATCATTATAAAAGTATTTTTTGCAGGTATTGCAAATATCTTCAGTAATTATTTCATTTTTGCTTCTATTTTCTTTTTCATTCTGTACATTTTCATTTTCCAACATAGGTTCATCTGCTCTTGGTATAATTTCAAGTCTTTTGACTTCTATATTATTTTTAAAATGCTTACATGCTTCCATAATATCATCTACCATGCCTTTTTTTAAACTGTTTCGATTGTTGGCTGTTACATTATTATTGCTAATAATCGGGTTGTTCACTTGCATTAATGAATTTTTATAAAAATTTGCTGGCATTGATGTTTGCAAATTAAGATTAACAAAAGGGTAAATACAAGTAGTCTGAAATGATGATATTATTCTGGAAGGTGAGCAAGCTTCATACCAGGCATTAGAGAATGAGTTACAAAAAGTATAATGTGTTAAACAATTTTGATTTTGAAGGCGTGTAATTTCTTCACTGAAACGCTTATTTAAAATAGGAAATACTGAAACTTGCAAAGGATGTAGAATGCTGGCTGCAGGTGGTGGAATAGTTATAATTTTAACTTCTTCAATATAAGATATAGCTGTAACTTTCTCAGTAATAAGAGAAGTATTACCACCAACAATTAGCACACTCGGTCTTTGAGGAATTTGTGAAAGAAATCGTAAAAACCATTTATAAAATAATACAGCATCAAAAGATGTGCTTGAATTAACAAAAAATGTATCAAATGGAGCTCCAGCAGGATATTCTTTAATATTATCATGAAATATAACCATTGGTGGGAGATACCAACCTGCTGCATTTGCACAGGCAAAAATAGTTGCAAATGCATTGTTGCTATTAGGAGGAGAAAAAAACAATTCACTAGCACAATAAATACTTTCTGGCATTTCATGTAAATGAGTTTGATTTAGTACTTGATCTAATTTTGAAAATATCTCTCTAAATATAGGAATTAACTCTCCAGAAACTGAAATACCCAATGGCATTCTATATCTTTGGATGGGAGATATTGTGTGTTCTGATGTCTTTTGCTGGGATGAGCTTGAATCAAAACTCATCTTTTTTTGAACATCACCAGATCCTGATAATATACCAGTTGAAATAATTGAGGTAAATTGTCTTTTTGATAAATCTATAGTTAAATTATGTCGATCCATAAAGTTTATATACCATTCTCTTCCTGCTTGATTATGCCTAAAAGGATGTGGTCTTCCAGACTTTTCAACTATATCATATGCCATTTTGCAAATAGTATCACGAGAAAGTTCAATTTGTTGTTCTTTTAAAGAAAGAATTGTTGCTTTAAGTTGGAGTTCTTCTTCTGCAGTTAGAATAGTTTTTTGGGATGGTCTCAAATTTTCCTTGGTGTTTGATAATGAATTAGCACAATTTTGTTCTGTATTAACTTCCACATTGCTGCTTCCTATAACATTTTTTATTGTCCATGGCAAAAAAGATGATCCTGCTTTTGGAGCCAAATCCAAACTAAAAAATATATAGAAAAATAAATATTACATATACACATATATCTAAAGACACACACACACTTATACATATATATAGAAAGAGGGAATGGGTAAAGTAAAACAGCCCATTGCAGAGAAAAAGCTTCTCCTTACACCTACAAAAAGAACTGTAAAAAAAGTCTTATTCATCAAGTTTTCTAAGGTTTCAGATAATAAAGTTGTCAGTATTTTTCCATTTTTTGTTTTATTCTTTAGCTAAAAATAGCTACATATCCATTCTTACTAATGCTGGATCATTATCTAAATTGGTTATGGACTAGCTATCAGGAAAAAAAAACCCAAAGTCTGTTTGGAATCCTCTAAAATATTCATTTCACTAGAACCTTTTTAATTACAATCTGTAGTCATATATATTTAGCAGGATAACGTACCTACTTGTCAAGTTAAATAAATAAATTACTTTTAAAAAAATGTATTCAAAAAATGAATAAAATTCAAGCATGTGCATACACTATTTTTTCCATCCATATTAACACTATGATTCTTAATCTATAGCTCATATTTTGTAACCTTGAATATCTCTTTATTTGTATGTGTAATACTAGTTGAAAATTGCATTTAGACACCTAAATACAGGTTTGAATATTTACATTACAAATATCTAGTTATAACATTATAAGAAAAAAAAACATTTAAAATGATAATATACCTTCATTTAGATAACTTTAAAATAAATAATTATTTGAAGAAAAGGTGCTATTGTGTTTTCTTGTTAAATATTTATATTTTTTATAATATAAAAATAATAAAAAATCAAATTGAAAAATGTGCACATATGATTGACTCTAGTATCCAATGAGATTGTTTTTTGATTAGAAACAAAGTTTTAAAAAAAGTGAAATAAAAAGAAACTCTTTAAAGTCTGAAAGTAAAATACTTTTTTGTAATATTAAAAATCATCTATTGTTGCATTAATGAACTTTATAAGAGATTCCAAAGAACATCACTATTCATTTTCATAGATAAAAATTAACTACCAATATTATTTTTATTTATGAAGAACCTATATGGAAGTCATTTATAAAATAGGTACTTTCATATTAAAAGCAATAAGCTCTAATAGAAAATGCCATAATTATCAATTTAAGAAAAGAATACATACTTATGAGTATTCATTAAATCATCACAAATTTCTTTATGTGAAAAATAAATCAGTCCCTAAATAAATTAAACAGGATATTAAATCCAAATTGTTGCCAAAGAATTACCAAATAATCTCTGTAAAATTAATTATTAAATCATATTAAAATATAGTAATTTAGTGAACTTTTGTTTAAGCAAACATTGTTCAACTGTTGATTTATAAAGTATATTAAGTGGACATGAAAGTTTAATATGCATTTATATATATATATTGTACCAGGTACATCGTGACCAAATGTGTAGTATTCTTTAAGAGTATAAATATTTAGTAAATTTCATCTTTAAAAATAAAAATGGAAAAAATTAAAGTAAAATAAAAGTTTTAAAAGTTGAAGAAAAAGAAAATTAAAAAACAACAACAAAAGATTAGGGTAGGGGGGTTTATTATTAAAAAAAAAATTATAAAAGATTTTAAAAGGGAGGGTAAGATTTTAGAAGAAAAAGAAAAGTGGAAAATAAAAAAGTGATTTAATATTACTTTTAATTAATTCATCATAATAAAAAAAATGGAGTTTGTTTTTGTCTTATAATAAAAGGATTAAATGTGTGCGTGAAATAAAAATTTTGAATAAAGAAAATAAATAAAAGCCCAATCGGAGTGAAGTCAAATGTATGAGGGATCCACAAGATAAAAGAATGCAGGATATTAAAAAAACTTGTTATTGTTAAAACATTCTTTTCCTATATTCCATTTTTCATTCTTTTTAAAATTATTTAAAAATATTTTATAGAATCAAAATACATAGATTCATTCAAAATTATTCAATTCAAAATTAATCAAGTTTAGTAAAAATAAAAATTTAGAATCAAAGAATCAAAAGGAAACTGCAGAAGTTACTATTCGGACAAAATGATGCATTGCTGAACTCATCGTATCATGCAGCTGGCTGAATCCTTCTCTGCAGTACCATCAGAAGATACTTCAAAAGACAAACCATGTTCAAGTGAAGTCAAAGGAACAGCAGAGTGTTCATGCTGAGACCCATGAGTGTCATATAACATTGTAAATTTAGGAAAGATTTAAGTGGAGTTTAGCGCTAACTGATTAGAACAAACATTCTACAGAAGCTACATTTTGTCATGCTCATGTCAACTCAGATTCAAATCCTAGGTAATGTGTCATTTTTCTATTCTCTAATTCTTGATCTTTAAGCTGTGATAAATAAATAAATAATAACTTTTAACATTATAAACTAGTATCTTGAAGATATAAATTATATTGGCTCCATTGTTCAACTTTTTATTCAGAATCATTAATTGTGTGTATGTGTGAATTTTACTTCAATATGTTCTGTATATTTTTAGTTATTTATAATGTATTAAAATATTTATTCAAATGAAAAGAGTGTGTGTGGTTGTATTATAAAACAAAAAGATTATTTAAAGAAAAAAAGTGAGATTTAAACTGTCATTGAAATATTTATATTGATAGATGAACATACACATTTATGGTGAGATAATATGTTTAGTAAAGTGGGAATTGAAAGACTTAATTGTTATTGAGAAGTGATTATGTTAAAACTAAAAGAATAGGGAATATTTTTTAAAAATAAAAATTTTCTTTAAATGATGCCAAAGCTTCATCGTATGGTAAATCATTATTATTAAAAATAGAATTTTAGAATGGGCAGATATTTTTTTATGACAGCTACAACTTGATGAGTGAGCTGGGATTTCAGGTACTAGATTCATTGCTGGTCAAGTAAACATGTTAATTATTCCATGATTAACTGGTGCCTAAATTATTTACCTCAAAATAAATAAAGTATTTAGTTGGCCAGTATTTAGTTTAGTAGCTAAGTGTTTATATTATTGTTAGCTTGCTACCAATGATATTGCTCACTCTACCTGAGGACCAGAAACTTTCAGAGATTGGATAGTTTGTCAATGAAAGAATAATAATAATATATTTCTATTGTTATTATCATAAAAATAAAGAAGGTGGGCAGTTCAATATATATATATATATATATATATATATATATATATACAATATATATATATATATATATATATATATATATATTGTGCCATTACAATTTGGTCACTAGCCAAATTTATAGTAATGTGCATGTAAGAAAGTGTAAAACAAAATCATCATCACATTTTTATATAACCATAAAGGAAGTTGTAGGGCATCCAAGTTCAAACCCTACCAGATCAAAATCTTAAATGCTTTAAACAGAAAGAGAGTGGGACAACAATTATATGCTTTATTTGTTTGTGTGTTGATAGAAAGGTAATACACACATTTAAACTATTTAATATTTAGTTTTTCTGTTAAAAAGCAAAGTTATAATGCATACGTATAGGCAGTGTATGTGTAAACTATTTAATTGTTTTATATTTCAAATATTCAACATTTTAACTTTCTTTAAAACTAACCTATGCTTGATCAATTCTAATATCTTATTCTATACTTCTATTTTCTTTTCTATAATTGTAATTGGGATTTAAAAGTTACAAATTTAATTAAATAATAGGGTTATAATTACTAAGCTAGCAATTATATTATTTAATGTTAGTTTATGAATGATTTGAAATAATGAAGGATGTGTGTACATTACATACAGAAATTTACATTTATTAAATATTGAAAGAAAAGGAAGGATTAAATCTGTCAAATTATTTTTTTTGTACAATTTTATGTTAAAAGAGGAAATCTGTTTAATCAGATATCTATCTTTGTAGCAATTTTGTTTTTGTAAATGATTGTTTGTCACTTTGGGAGCTTAATTTGGGTGGGAACTCTAATTTTGAAATTGTCTTATCTTAAGATCTAAAGAAGGAAGCTCAAAAATTTGAAATGTTACCTAGATGTAAAAAAAAGAAAGGAAATAAGGATTAAGTCTATTTTTTTTAAAAAACAAAAGTGTCTGGAAAAAGGATTAAACTTTTCAGTTGAAAAATAATTTAGTTGAAAATAAATTAGAGATCTAATTAAAATGAATTTGTCCAAAAATAGCAAGTGACGCTATCTCTGATTGGTTAAGTTAGCTAAAAATTGGATATAAAAAGCTGTCTGGAATTATTATTATTATTGTGATTATGATTCAGATTATTAGACTATTAAATTGAATGTTGAAAATATAAGAAATGGCTGGCTAGAAAAATTATATGTATGTCCCATCTTTGCCGGACCATCTGGGGGAAGCTGCACATCACATAGGAAAGAAAAGATGTTGTGTCTAAAATAATATTCTACACCTTTCAACTGACCAGAGAAATAAGATGTTTTTAATAGAAGGAAGAAAGCATTCACCTGCATTCAAAGAAGATGAATTAATCTACTGATAAATATTAATCATCAAGTCCAATTAATTGTTACAACAACTGATTTTAAACTCAAGAAAATTTATAAATGTGAAAACAACTGCTGTATTTCATCCACATGCTTGACAGGAAGAGAAGAAAAATTAATATAATGATTTCCAAATTGTCCACTAAAGCAAATAACCTCAATAGAGTCATCATCATCAAATAGTTATACACCTCAAGAAAGAGATTGTTCCCATGTAAAATGGAAATGGTAGCTGCAGAAATATAGACATTATACAAGACAAGTTTGAACCCTTGGAAATTCGCCACAAACAAAAGATCGGTAATATGACTTTTTATATCTATTTTCTTTATGATATCAGAGTCTTAATAAACATTTTAGCAATAAAGTGGTATATTTTATTTAAAGAACTTTTAAAGACTATTCAGATCGATTAAAAACAAGAATGTCTTACTAATAATAACTTTGAGCTTCATAAATGATCTTGAATGTATCAAAATTATTTGTTTATTAATTTTACAGTTATGAAAAATATTAATATGTAATATAATTTTTTTTTATGGTATTATGATTTTAGTTTTAACTAATATATTATTATTATTTTGGTTTTAAATAATATTTTGTTATTATGGGATAAAACACACACATACATAATGGTATTTTTATATGTGTATAATTGCGAGTGAATGTGAAGTAACAAGTAGTATTAGAATATTAGATTATTTTGTTTCAAGTTAAGTATAGCATTTCAGAGGTAGAAGAGAGGGGGAGAAAATAATTTAAAACTTGTTTCTAAAACTTGCTCTTTCAATTCTATTAACATTTTTTTTTAACATTCTACTTACATGTTAGATTTATAAAGTATGTGTGCTAATGAGCAGATAATATTTTTTTTTCTTGAAATACTTTTCTCATGGAGTGAAAATCATGGTCAATGTGACATCCAACTTAATACAAAATACATTTGAAGGGAAAGGGGGAAGAACTTGAAATTAATCTGAGGATTGTTATATAATCAATTATTATCATTATTATTATTCATGTCAATTTTCATGTTTATCTAGAAATTTTTATGTATATGTTAGAAATGCAGTAATAAATATTAGTTTGTTTTATTAAACGAGGCGTATATATTTCATTAAGTGTAGTCTTTGTTAAGTGTGATTATTCATCATCAATGGTTGAATATTAGTTATTTAAGATATAAGTAAGTATGCTAAAATTAAGCAATAATTATGAATTTCTTTATAAAAATTAGTTTTATGTTTAGGCTTAGTCCTAGAGCTGTAGTTGAAACCCTTGTCATTATCGTTATTATTATCATCATCATCATCAATGTTTTAATTAATGAGCTGTTTAACTGTTTAAAGGCCATAAATAAATATTAATTTCATAATATTTAGTGATTTCTTAGTATTATTATAACCACATCCCATCATCTATTTCATGCAAGGATGAGTGAATTGCCATCCTAAATTAGTTATATATAATCTGAGCTAGTAAACTTATAAAAATATTGAAACACATTTGTTATGTTAAGATCTAAGAAATGATTTATGTCTAATATACTCCACTTTGGTTTAAAGATGTTTTACTTTTACCTAAATATTAGTGCGTATAGTGATATGGCTCAAAAAGCAAAATCTCCCATTTTTATTAGAAATAAAGTACCAAAAAGGGGATTCAAACCTGGTACATGTGAAAGGTTATTAGATATAACTGTGTCTAGATTCAGATAATCTAGTGGCGCCCTGCTAGACCATATTCACTTAGTATTTGTTTAAACATGCACTTAACATCAAACCAAGAAATGAAAGTGGATAAGATTACTGTCTGTATACCTGAGTTATAATACTTGTTATTAATAATTTGCTTATAATTATTGATAGTGGGATATCTTGAGAAATCCAACGTTATTTTAAATATTATGATCATTCTATGGACTACTCAGATATGGAAATAGTTATTTGAGCGACCTTTAATTTTGTTACAATGAACTCCTTTACTTAGTTATCTTTTGAACTACATTTAATTAGGTTACAATATATATATATTGTAACCAGTTGGATTACAGAACACACACTAATATAGTGTATGTGCGCATATATATATATATATGTAAAATAAAGGAAAAGTAGAAATAAACATAGAATAAATTTTTGTAGATTTTTTTTTTTTATTTCCTTAAAATAAAATAATAATAATTAAAGGGTTAAATAACTCTGGGTTTAAAGTAAAATTTCATTATGAAATTAATATTTTAAAAAGGTCTGAATAAATATAAATATTGCATTATTATTAATTATTACTCTGATTTTGAAATTTAAAAACACCCTATTGTATTTTTGAAATTTTAATTAATTAAACAAAATTTTTATCTATTAGAAATCCCCTAAGTAAAAACATGTATATGTTTTCAAAGGGATTAGTGAGATAAAAATAAAAACTGTTTTTAATCAAGCTGCTGTTATCACCTTAGATGAGTCTATAAAAGGGCTGATAACAAAATAGCTCCAGTCTGGAGAGTGATTTTAAAGAGAACAGTTTGGCTTGCAGTTTTATAAGAGTTAGCAGAAGAGCTAGCTATAAAGTTGGCTCAAGTATTTTGTGAAGAGTTGGTAACTGTAGCAGAAAATAGCCATAGTAAAGCTAGCTGCAAAGATGGCTAGTATAATTATCAAGAGAACTGCCATGAGGATTTAAGAATGCAAGGAAGTGGCTGCTCTACATTTCACTGGAGGAGTTTGAATTTACATGGAGGAAACAGGTCAAGATTCTTTGTAATTCATAGCCTTAAAAGTGTTCTGGAAAACAGCTTGCTGACCTGAAGCTTACAAAATCCAAGTATAAGTGGAACTGACTACAGAAAGGAAAAAGCCAACCATACCTGAATTATGTACTTTTACCTGATGATGACAATTTCCTGGAATGACCAAAAAACAGCTTGCCCAAGAGAGCAGCTGAATAAAGAAGTAGTTATATGTATGCTGCTGTGTCTACATATGTGAAGAGAAGCACAGATAAACTTGCATACAAAAGTGAGTTGTTTTTCAATAATTTATTTGATGGACATTTTTAAATCTATATTTTTAAATTTAAAGACATTGATAATTCGTTAAGAGGTAACCTAATAAAAGCTTTCTAACCTCTGGAAAATTGACTATATATTTTTTGTAAAAGAATAAAAGAAAGCTAAAATAGAATTTGTTAAACTGATGTTTTTTTAATATTGATACACACATATAAGTGTGAAATTTATGTGTTTTCCAAATGAATTAATTATGAAAAAATATAATATTATTGTAATGAGTTGAAATAGATAAAAGTCAGTGTGCGTATATACACGCACACTCATATATGTAAAATTTTAATATTTTTTTTAATTAAATGTCAATTCATTTTTTTTTAAATATTAATTGCATATTATAAATCGTGCATTTGTGTGCACATATATGTAAATCAATGTAACAATTTAAATGTTGACTAGTAATTATTTAAATCTCAATGTGATCATTTGAAATTTTGTATTATAATCAAAATCAGAAAATTCATACACATATGTGTGCATATATATGTCAATTGTATTGTAAATAACAATGCATGTCAGATCGACACTTATGTGTAAAATTTTGATAATTTTTCTAAATTAAATGTTAATTCAAACATGTTTATTTTGTATCAAGCCACATGCCTGTGTGCTGAATGGATTTTAAATAAACCTAATTTATTAATCATGTAACTCAATGTATACTTTTCAAAATCAGAATCCTTATAAGACCTTAATTATTTTTTTTTGTTATTAATAAACCTGTATTTAATTGTTAAAAATGGTTTCCATCATCTCTTGGTCACATACAGTAATAGATTTTTTGTTCTCTAAGCTAGATTCGAACACGGTTAAATGGGGATGTGTACTTAGTGCTTTGGGGCATCCAGAGATTATCAATCATCATCCTGGTTGGTGCAAAAGAGAATACTCTTTAAAGCCTATGCACTATTATTTTTTATTTTACTTTAGTCTTAAAAATTTAAGTTTATAGTTGGCCAGTACAAGTGGCTTGAGCATTGATGATGATCAGCATGTTTTAAATATCCCAGCATTATTGTTTTGATTCCTGATTATTGTGTATTGTAATGGATGGGCACTAAGCTGGAGCATCCAAGTTATGTTTAAATAATTGCCCAAGGTGGCAAAGGCTCAATGGTTAGCCTGGTCTAAAGAAGACCCATTTCAAATCCAGTCACAAGGTTGACTGTTGATTTATTGTACTGATTTTGTTTATTCTCATCAATGATTATGATGGATGGTTATTTCTCTCAAGTATTTACTTGTACTTATTTTTTAAATGATGATGCTGATGGTTAATCATGCTTGTGTTGCTCTTCTGAGTTAGCTGGCTGATCTCTCAATGCTCACAGAGATTTTGATCTCATGTCCCCTTAAATATTTTTTACTTAAATATACTTTTTGTAAATATTTCATTTTAAATGGACTGGGAGTGATGATGATTTTCCACCACCCCAGGTTCAGCCCATTTTACTTTCTATACCCCCATCTTGTTACAATATATATATATTATACAGTTTTATAATGTAATAAGTAATTCTGTTTATAGATGTATTCTTGTAAAAAATAAAAATAAAAACTTCAAAGGTGGGATATAATTAATAAAAGATTTTAATACCCTTCTTTAAAATCTTGTTTTTATTATATGATTTATTATAACAAATTACATACATATATGCATTTAAATGCCAATATTGCAACTATATCATATAATCTTTATCAAAGATCAACTATATATATATATATATATAAACATAAAAATTCCATATTAATTCAATGCAAAAAAAAAAAAGAATTAAAAATATACAATTCTTATACAAACAAAAAGAAAAATATCACTACATTTACCTTAAAAAAAGATTCCCTTCTAACAACTCATATTTATGGTACTTGAGTATTAGTCTTGCAATACAGTACTAGACATGCTGTTCCTTTTCACATTCATATCAATCCATTGATGACTTTGTAATATTGTGATCTGACAAAATATAATGTGTACATGGATCTTGTACGCAATATTTTTTGCAAGATTTGCAAAAAAGTAACGTACGTGGATCTTGTACATGATATTTTCATAAGATTTACCAAATTATTGGCATATTGGCATAAATATGAAAAGACAGAGCATGTCTAATACCATATTGCAATACTAAAAATAACATGTTCACACACAAGTACAACTATAAAAAAAAAGTAAATATATGTATGATTTTAAGGAAAAAATGGGTAATTAAAAACATTTTTTTTTAAACCAAATATTTATTATCTTAAAAACTACATTTTCTCAGCCACTGAAAATATATTAAATATGTTGCTTTATATATGCACAAAATAATCACTAAATTAAATTTTTTTTAAATATTATTTACAAAAACACATAAAATATATACATATGCTACTTATCCTGTAACAAATAACAGGAATTGATCTCATTCAAACAGCCAAACTGAAATTTAATTTTAACACAAAAAATGGAGATCTGGATTAAACCCCCCCCCCCAATGGACATGTGATTGCAAAGGGTGTCATGATTTTCCATAAAAATGCTAATAAACCTATATATATAGTAAAAAAAAAATTCACAACGATAAAGAAATATAAATTATAAGATTTTTATTACTACTTTTCATCCTGGTGGAAAAAATTATTTGATATCGTAGAGTATATAAAAATGTGTCATCATTTTTGTGTAATCTACACCACATAAATTTGGACAGGTATGATTCCAGGTGTTGCCTTGATGTCTCTCACTGCTGTTTATTTTGCATTTCACAGAACCCCATAGTCTTTCGATGGTTTGTGCATGAACTCCACTTTACACTCACTTAAAATCAAATGAACTGAAGTTATTCACAAATATAAATAATGCAATAGCTATTGTCAGAAAGAAATCTGAACAATAACTGAAATAAATGTCGAATACCATGAAGAAAACTACATTTTGAAAAAGAGAAATATGTTTTCAATATAAATCACAAGGTTTATTTTCTTTCAATTTGATGTCATTGCAAGATTACACATTTATGCGAATGTGAAAAGTCTCCTATCTCTTCTACATTGCAGAACTAATACTCAAGTACCATATTTACTTTATATTAAATTATTCTTTAAAAACTATCCAAATTAATTTACTATAATTATATAACTATCAAATACCACTTTAATTATATCCATTGAATTTTTATTGAATATTTAACACAACAAATAAGCTAAAACACAAAACCTTCAATCTCCTTAATTATCAATTGTATATTTTATAATTAAACTTTGTCTTAAAATTTTTTATTTAATATATTATCAACAATTCAATTTTTTTTTTCAACTAAAAATCCATTCATTAAAAGGTTTCATTTCACTTATATAAATACTTTCTTTTATAATTCTTTCATAATATTATTTTATACATTCAAGCATTTCTATTTTAAAATCTTTATGTTTAAATTCTTATACATATTCATAAATTGCAGAATTTTTATCATTTAAATACAGCTTTAACCATGTACTTAAACATTTACTAATATAAACTGAATTCATTATTTCCAAAAAATTATAATCTTTATTATTATATTCATATATATTGCTTACAATTGATACAAATTTTTTTAATGATTCCTTTTCTTTACTGACAGTTTCAACTGTCCTGCAGCAATATATATACATATATGAAGAAATGCAAAGAAAGTAAAAGGAGAAAAATAATCTTTATTATTATTGATCAATAAATTTAGACATTTTCTCTTTTTATAAACTAGACAAATAATTATATTATATTCTCTATTGATCATATTAAATAACTTCTTAATTTTAATAAAAAAATTGTTTAGAAACATTAAAGCCAATATAAATTACTTTATTTTCCTTGTTATTTTTATTTAATTTTACTCTATTATTTATTGTTTTCAATATTTTTATCACAAAATAATACATTAATAATATTATTAGGGTAGTCATTTTTAATACATTCAAATTTTATAATTTCAATTTTTTTTTTAATAAATCATCATTTCATAAAAAAATTTCTAAATTTATTGATTATAATAATAAAGTTTATAATTTTTTAGAAATAATGAATTCTGTTTATCTTATTAAATGCCTGGACTGTTTTAGGGATAACAGAGAAGCTTCACATATTGGGATTACAGAAAATAAAGTACAAGGTTAAAGCAGCATTTAAATGATACAAATTCTGCAATTTATGAATGTATAAAACAATATAAACATAAAGATAAATGCTTGAGTGTATAAAATCATATTATGAAAGATTTATAAAAAAAAAAATATTTATATAAATGAAATGAAACCTTTAATGATGAGATCTTTAGTTGAAAAATATATTAAATAAAGAATTTTAATGATAAAATATGCAATTGGTAATTAAAAAGAAGAAATGTTTTAAGTTATTTGATATGTAAAAAATTCAATGGATATAATTAAGGGAATTGTTTTATAAGGAAAATATAATATATATATATATGTTTACGTAAGGATTGTAAATTTTCAATTTAATTTTTTTTGCATTGAATTAATATGGAATTTTTATATTTATATTTATTATGTTTATATTAAATTGATAAAAAATCAAGTCATATGACCTAATTTTAATAAAGCTCCTATTTACAAATGTTATATATAGAGTAAGTTAAATAGGAGCTTTATTAAAATTAGGTCATATGACTTGAATTTTTATCAATTTAATTTTAGTTTTTTGCTATTAATGCTTTGGCGATTTTATATTGCTAGAGCTATTAATATATGGTGTATCTGAACTTAGTTCAGTCCCATACGGCTATTTGAGTTAGATAGCTGGATTTTTGGACATTTAAATGTCTGAAAGTTTCAGATTTTCTTCTCAATAGTTAGGCATTGATAAAATGCTGGACTAGTTCTAGTATTTTTATTCCCTAGCACCTCACTGATGACGCTAGAGGCAGAAACCGCGGTCTGAGGTTGAGGGTATTTTTGAAGCTTCATAAGAGTTTGTTTTTTAACTTACTCTATATATAACATTTGTAAATAGGAGCTTTATTAAAATTAGGTCATATGACTTGATTTTTTATCAATTTAATTTTAGTTTTTTGCTATTAATGCTTTGGCGATTTTATATTGCTAGAGCTATTAATATATGGTGTATCTGAACTTAGTTCAGTCCCATACGGCTATTTGAGTTAGATAGCTGGATTTTTGGACATTTAAATGTCTGAAAGTTTCAGATTTTCTTCTCAATAGTTAGGCATTGATAAAATGCTGGACTAGTTCTAGTATTTTTATTCCCTAGCACCTCACTGATGACGCTAGAGGCAGAAACCGCGGTCTGAGGTTGAGGGTATTTTTGAAGCTTCATAAGAGTTTGTTTTTTAACTTACTCTATATATAACATATGTTTATATTGTAATGCTCGCAAAATATATATGTTGTAAAACATACACATATATATATATATATATATGGGTTACATATATTTTAATAATTTAAAAAAATAAAATAAAAAAATAGCTTAAAAAATAAATTTAAGAATTACTTAAGTATTGCGTCAGAACTTTTAAGTAGATTTTTTTTTTTGTGTGTGTGTCTTTAATAAGTAATTAGGGTGGGAAAAAAAAATCCTGTAAGATAAAGATTCCGAACCCACTCTCTAGAAATGATTTTAAAATAGAACTAACAATAAAATAAATTAATAAAGTTAATCTTTATAAACTATCTCATCTGGCAGGAATACAATTAAAATTTTGAAAGATTCCTGGTCAGCAAGACTACTATAGTAGATTAATCTAAGGAAATATTAGCTAAATAAACTTTAATTAAAAAATAAAAGTTTGATAAAGATATACAATAGGAGAGGGAGGTATAACAGCAATGGCTTATCTATTGTTATAATTATGATTACTCAAATTTCATGTGTGGTATTCAACAAGATTAAGCAGAGAAATCAGCAAAAGCAGTTTTTCAATTGCATATAAAAATTTAAAAGTTACAATCTGGAAAGCAGCAACATGCATGAGTAAAAGAACTCAGGAGTGTCTATATGAGCTTCATGCTCTGGTCTCCAGCACCATCAGTTACACTCTCCTGTTAACAAACTTGTCCATAGTATAAAGACTATCACATATTGTCTCCTATTGTCACTGGAAAGCCAAGAAGATAAAAAAAGTCATCACTGAAGACTGAACTGAAAGGACCACTCCATGTTAAAAAAACCTAGGTAAATATGAACATTCAAAGTTATTACTGAAAGTTTAGACATTACTGAGAGAAAGAGCTATTAATGATATAAAACAATTTTTAAATGTTAATTATTATTGTATGGTTATTTTGTTTTGTTATAGTGAATATATGTGTGGGTGAAAAATGTTCATTGAATTTTACTTGGTCTACTTTTTCTCTCTTTTACCCATGTCACCTTGATTATATGATTATTACCATGTACTCGTTATTAATGTGCTGGATAGCCTGTTGAGATGTTGGAGTTAGCCTGGATAAGTTTCAAGCACTGGGTTCATTGGCCTTTCATCCAGGCATGCTGGCTGTACAAAGTTTATATGGCAAGATGACACCTGAGATTCATTTCAAAACAAATAAATTGCCTCAGATGATTGGTGTTTTTCCAACAGTATGGAGGGGTTCTATCATTAGGAAAGATGGTCAGGGCTGGGTGTTCATGTAGCCTTAATCTGGTCATAGATGTCATTGACAGTTAATCTATCAATGATATTCTATCTTTCTGCATTAATGTATGATCACTGGGGAAAACTTTCAAATGAATATGATGTCTTAAATAAATTAAACTTGATAGTTAATTAAATAATTAAGAAATAAATGAAGAATAATATTTTTGTTTAAACAGTACATAATGTAGAAAATGTCAAAAAAGATACATAGTCAGTTAACAAATGTAGGCCTTTACTCATCTGATGTTAAATCTAAGAATAATAATTAGAATAATGTATAATGAATAAATAGTTAATAATAATTTTTTTTCCAATCCCCCCATGATAATTACAAATGTCATCCAATGTGGATGCCCGACATGCCATGAATGGCCCAGTGTAATTAGATGTTATTGTTTGAAACTAAATTTTAAATAAATGTCTAAGATACATAATGATAAAAAGTTGAAGTTTATGAGTAGTGTCAGGGGAGAGATAACCAAAGTAAATATAATATATTAAAAAATATAAAATGGAAAAAAGATGGTATTGAATATATGAGTATAATGAAATGTAAATAAAAAGGAGAGAGTAGAAGAATGCAGCCAGAGAGATAAATAAATTGTTTTGTTGTATGATAAATGTTGTTGATAAAGTCAGATAGGGAATTAGAGAGGACCATGGGGTTTCAAGGTTAGGTGTACATTTCATTTCAAATATAGATAAATAAAGAGAAGTAAATGTAAATGTGAGCTAAAGTAAAAATGGAGTTAGAGAAAGCACAAATGGAAGAACAGGAAGGTGAAAGTCAAATAGAACAGAACCAGGTAGAAAAGAACAAAATAATTAATTAATAAGTAAAATGATAGAACAAATAAAACAGAATAAAAGAGAATTAAATGACAGAATAAATAAAGCAAGAGAAAAAGCAAGAATAAGACAGGAAAAGAGCATATAATTATTATGAAAATAAATGATAGAAAGTAGAATAGAAAATAAAAAATAGAAACACTGAAACTAAAAATCAAGAACATAGGTGAGAAGTTTGAACAAATAGAGAGAGAAAAAAGAAGATGGTAGGATTAATTCATCTGACCGAGGATGTGGTGGTGTGAAAGTAAGCATGTTGAGTCAAAACAATCCGGCCATAATGAATCAATTTTTAAAAATTCATGTTTAATGGCCAGGTGGGAAGAGTCTCCTATGGAACACTTAAAAATTTAGAGTAGTATTTTGCAATAAACATGAGAGAAGCTAAATTAGCTATCACCTGCAACCATTTGCAAAGTAAGGTCAAGATTTGGTGGGAGTCATTATTCATAAGACTAACTATATATGATGAATATAAAAACATTGGGAAAACTTAAACCACCAGATGTGCAGGACAGATGGCATTCTAGTGAGCTGTTTATCCCATTTTTTCAGCATCAAGTGGCTAAGTTGAGAGTGCTAACAGTGAGCCCTCTGTCTGAGCATTAGATCACACATATTGTATGCCATAAATTCCTGAATAATGCTGAGAAAATGCCATTAGGCATGATTGGAAGATGGGTAAGCAAGTGGCCAAGTTGTTAACAGTGTTTAGCAGTGTCAGACCATGCTATGAGCCACATGAAAGAGGATTAAAACCATTACAAAGGCAAAAAAGAATATCATAAATTTTGGCCCTTATAAAATTATTGGGACAAAAGTACAAGACATAGATCATTGCATAGTCCTAGCAAAAGGGGGGATGATGAACACACCAGCAGCAACCCAGAGATCAGCTGCCCAGAACAACAGACTATGTTTAGGGGTAGGTCATGATTTTCCAGCCCTAGTAAATATATAAAAAATCAAAAAGAACCACCTGACAAAATCTAAGTAGATCTAAATAATAGAGTGGACCTTCAGGGGTTGAAATAAAAATCATACCTGGACTATAAGATCAGAGAACAAATAAACCATAATAGAAATAAAAGTTAAATAAAAAGAAAAAAGATAATAATAAATAAAAGTAGCTCAGCTCAAACTTGTCAAAAAGGCAACATTTCATGAATATAAGAATAAACACCTAATCATATGTGAGTGGTGGTGTAAAATTAGGGGAGTTATTGGAGGTGTGCGAATGTGTAAAAGGATGATGAAACATTATTGAACTAAATAAATGTTGATGTAGTCCATTCCATTGTGAAAATTAATGATCTGTTAAGGGAATCAGAGGAATCCAGTTATGTTCAAGATTAAGGACCTAGTAGAGAAAGTCCTGGGCCCATTTAATGTGCTGGTAGAGGAATTTCCAGACCAGTATCTAAATTAGCGTGCTGGAAGAGCATTTCCCAGCATATCCACAAATTAGTTTGCTGGAAGAAAAATTCCCAGCATATCTGTATTAAGAAACATTTTTGTAGCATAAGTTGATTGGTCAGTATGTTTGTCTTGCCATTCACAGCATCCAGTTATTTTCAAAAATGAGTACCCACTCGAGAAAGTCCTCGGCCCATCCCATGTGCTGGTAGAAAAATTTCCAGGACAGTATTAATAATTTTTTTTTAGCAAAAGATAAATGGTCAGTAGGCATGTCCAGCCATTTGCAGCATCCCAATCCCCCCTGGTTCCACATCCAGAGATTAATTTTGCCCCTGTGACTTCTCCAGTTAGAATTAAAATAGGTCTAATCAACATAAAGTCCATTGTAGAATGTAAGTCAGTACAAAAAATGTCACCCTCTGTAGCTTTTCTTTTTCCAAGTATTATCGAGATTGATTTAAAAAAAAACAATAAAATCAAATATCAGAGTTAAAATAGATCAAATTGACACATTTTACTTCACAATACGGTTAGGGGTGTGATGTAATATCCACAAAATATATATGTTGTAAAACGCACACATATATGGGTTACATATATTTTAATAATTTAAAAAAATAAAAAACTCTGCTTGTATTTGTTTGCTTTAATTTTTGTTAGTGCAGGTTTTGATATTAAATGTTGCGCAAGATAATGCCATATTAATCCACTAAACATCACATTATCACCATTTCTTAAGCCTTCTGGCATCCATTGATTACTCTGGCTTGCACTGAGTGGCACTACTATATGGAGAGTTTTGCCTGTTTTAGTGATGCCATATTCTGTAGTCCTTTTAACTCTTTCAATCATTAATTATAGTTGATTAAAATAAAAAGTTTGATATCTAGTGGAAATATTTAATAACAAGTACTGTATAAATTTATTAATTTGAGTAAGTAAAGTAAATGACTAGGAGGTGGAAGATTTTAAGAGTTTTGGAAAAGGGAACTGCCACTGAAAAATGTTTGGTAACTCTTGAGCTAGACCAATGTGCATCAACTAAAAATGAAAGGAATAACTGGAATTAAGATATGAAATATGTTTGATTAATACCATTATGTCTGATAAAATTTTTTGACTAATTTGTCTTGTAAATAATTTCTTTAAATGTTGAATTTAATTTTAAAAAAAGAAATATAGTGCAAAAACAAAAGAAAATTGTTTGAAAAAAAAGTGGAAAATGAATGAATTTAAATTAGTATTAGCAATATTATTGAAATATTAAAGAATTTAAATGGGTATAGGCTTATTAGTTATTTTTTAGTAAAAAAAAAATTAGTGGTCTCAGACATTTCTTTATTTGATATCAAATGGTTATTAAAAAGCAAATTAAGAAAAAGAAAAAATGCAGATAGAATCTATAAGTTTTTTTTGATTCTCATCCAAAGTAAAGAAAATCTTATGATAGATTTTTAAGTAAAAATATTGGGAAGTATTTTGCTCTATTGTAATAAGTTAATATCTCCTAATGCAATTAGTGGACATCACACACATGAATATGTTCACATATTTATGTTTTATAGTTTATTTATAGAAATTGTTAAAAACTATTCATATACACTGTGTATATATGTAACTGACCATTTAGTATTTTTATATTTAAAGTAAATAATGTATTGTTAATCTGATATCATTAATTTACAATAGGTATTTTATATATTAGGTTTGTATAATAGGAAAAAAATAAATTATAAAAACTTTGAAAATGCTCACCAAATGTCATCTTCTTTTCCTATAGTAGTATCTGTTCTAAATTTATTTTTTGGTTCTTTATCTTTACACAATGGGCAATTGTTGACATATTCTAAAATGTCTTTTACAACAGTTCTCCAAAAAAATCTTTGTGAAATATATTTCATCATACGATCTTTTCCTGCATGACCAATCATTATTGCACATGCTTCTTCTAAGGAACCTTTTTCATGTACAGTAGTAATTACATGCTCAATCTCTTCTTTTGTACGAAGAACAAATAGCTGTAAATAATAACAGTAGCAGTTTTTTTATACACAATATATTCATGTTTAAAATCTACAAAATAATCATATAATACATTCACATGTCTGAGATGTTTAATCATATATATTATTAATGAGCACATTTAAGCATCTTTTATTAACTCATTATTTAACTATAATGTATGTTATAAAATAGCAAAATTTCCAAAGGAAATATTTTCATCAGCTGTGCCATGTCTAATGACAATCACCACAAATGGATATATATACACACACACACGAAAATATTTCCAGTCCATACTGCTTTCTGAAATAAATATCAAATATGAAATCATGCAAACATTAAGAAATTTTTTGAATGAGCTGTTTTGAGATGTGGGCTGTAAATATTTATTCAGAGGGCATAGTTGAAAATTTCTTAATGATTGAGTAATTTGATATTATATCTTTAATTTACAAATGTTAAATTTATTGCACTTACAATTTTAATACTAACTGCTCCAAATAAATACATTAATAATTACCACTTATTATTTATTAAAGTAGATATTGCCACTAACTTGGATATAAACTTTAAATCACAGTTAATATGTTTTTAATTAATCATAAATACATAGAACAAGTCAGCTTCTTTTTCCATGGCAATACTTTTTTTTAGATATACTTAAAGTTTCCACTCCATCACTCATTCGTGAAGCATATGAATAAAGACATGAAAAAAGATAAATGATTTTGAATATGTATTTATATTTCATTCTAAAGGAGCACTCTTTATGTGGCTTAACTTACAATCCCATTTGTTTAGTATGTACCAGTACCAAATTATTATACTTTGATTTACAAGGATGAAGTCATTTGTCTTTTTTATATTTTAAAAGTGTGTGATGAAAGGGACGTTTTTTTCTAAGTATATATTTTTTAATGATAGAATTATATAAGCTATTAATTAGAGAAAAAATAGAACAGTAAAGTTATCCAATTTAGTTCAAAGAGAAAGATGCATAGAAATTGATGTAATAAAAAATCATGTAACGAATGGGGGGAGGTATAAAAGATTAATGTGTGGTCATATTAACAGATATATAGTGTGTATTAAACCTAGTCAAAGATATAAGCAAATATGCACAATATTAGATGGTAAATTGTGTCTTTGAAGATATCCCTATCATATAAAGAAGATTTAATGTGTTCATATGAAAATGTCATGATTTTATTATGTGCTCCAAATTTCTTTGGCATTTCCATAATTAGTTATTTCATTACTTATTTTAGAATTAGTCGTGTTAATCTTTATGCAGTTTTTAATTTAACTGCATAGCATGCAGTTTATTTGACTGTGAGTCATCTAAAATACAAAAAAGGACAGAACCAATATTTTACAAGGATTAAGGATAAATCAATTCCTTGATTCAAAAAGATGGCACCAGAAGATACAAAATAATTCTCTCTTTCATAATAAATAAAGCTGATTTGTGCTATCCATTATTATTTTTATGGTTAGCCCAGATAAATAAGTAATTAATGCTAGGAAAATATAATAAATTTATCAGTATTATTCATTGAGAAGTTTTAATAATCAAATTATGTAAATCAGTGATCATAGATGGTTCTGGAAATCATCTAGTCACTGAACAATATTATGATACTTGTGATTAACTAAATGCAAAATAGAAATGAAAGTAAACAAAATAGTAAACATTATATTGGTTAAATACATTTTATTTCAAAACTGCAGTTATTAATATATATTGTGATATTAAGCTGAAAAGAGATTTTTTTAAAGAAAAAGTACATCCATTAACCTCTAGTTATATTAAATTATCATCCAAATAAATATGGAATATATACCAGGCACATACCATGACAAAAGAAATCAACTCAATTGGTTCAATATTTTATCTTCAATTTTTTTTGTTGATAAAATAGAATATAAATTTGCGTATGTTTGCATACATATTTAAATATATTATGAAGTTGAGATAAGACATGCATTAATAAAAATTAAAAAGCTTGAAAATATATTTTTTTTCTTTATAAACAAATACAGAATTAATTATATTCACAAATATATTTGTGCTTTATTCTATAATTTAAATAAGTCAAAATAATTAATATTTTTATTATTAAATATAAAGTGGTCATAAATGCTTAGCACTTGAACTAAAAAGAACTGAAAAAGGAACATTTTGCTCTTCAATTTTAGATGCTATTTTTTTTTTCTCAAAAGAGAAACTATAAAATTTTGGTTTATATAGAAATTATAACATGGCAGACAAGGAAATAATTGGAATCTGACTTTTCCAACATTTTTTAATATTATTTAACACTCCAGAGTAATGTAAAAAAGTTCTAAAAGAAATATAGATATCAAAAGAATTAGAATAGGAATTCAACCTGACGTTTAGCTATATAATTCTTTGCTCCATGGAAGGAAGCTATTTAAAGATGATTAAAATAGTCTTAAATAATCTATTAACTTTTGATTTATAAAGTAATAAAGTTTGTTTAATCAAAAAAAAAAAATCCTGTCTTTTATTTTTTAAAATTTTATGAAGTTTAAAATTGTTTATATGATTTTTTTCCAGAACAATTTTTTTATTTAAATTGTGCTAAAAAATCAGTAAAATGATTTTGATAAATAAGATTTATTTATTTTGCATAATTGGATATTAAATACCAATTCTTATTTTATCAAAAGATATTATAAATAAATGTTTATGTGAGTAGTTAAATTCCCTTGAATATAATTTTATATTATCTAAATTGAGCAGGGTAATTAAAAAAAATATTGTAAGAAGAAACCATTGTTATGCAAATCTAATATTGTTATAGGTAATTATGACAACATACAGATTTTGACCTAATTAAAATATTTTAAAATTACTAAGGTTAAGACTAAGCATAAATAACAATAGTTTAGTTACAATTAATAAAGAGACATTAGAGTTTACTTTTTAACAAATTGTTACTGGCAGTGTTGTAGTGGCTCTTGAATTGGATCTATATGTGGTCTGTAGCATAGATATCCTTGCTCCAATGACTTCTCTGTGATGCTCTAAATATGGCAGTTCAATATGTTTCTCTGGATCAGCATAGGAATTGACAAGAAGGTGAATGGCTTTGGTCATATTGCTGGAACTATCATTTTGACACTATGCTTCACTGATGATCATGGAAAAGCCAACACCAGATTACTTGCTCTTACTGGTAGGTAATACGAACATATCTATTTTTAATTAAGAATATTACAGATAAAAATCAATTTTATAAAAAAAATGTCTCCTCTGAATCTTACAATTTCTGGACCTCAGTTGACCTCTCCTTTCTCTTCCATATTACTGTCTTCCATTATTGATATTATTTTCTTGTAAATTTTTCATGAGTGGTCTGCTTCTCCCCAGTCATATTGGTATGGCATTGTGCTTCATCTGTCCTACATTAGTCCCAGTACTATGCGGAAAAAAATCATATATATATATATAACTTTTCTATCTTGCCTCCCTTTATTATTCTAAATGTTATTTCCATCTCTTATATTTTTATTTTTCCTGCTTTCTTTTTGCTCTACTTTGTATGATGATGATGGGATCACTCACTCCATCTGCAAATCAAATATAAACAAAATTATTTTACAATGTCACTGTTTTAATATTGCTGCATCACTTCCATATACATGCACTAGTCTCAATATGCCAACTATTGCTATTATAATTTTTTCATTATTGCTAATCGGAACCAAAACTTTTTAAATTTATATTTGTAACACTATTTTCTAAGGCTATACATGGAATGGGTTTTATAAAAACCTCACTCAAGGCTGTAACTGTTATGTTGTATATATATAAAATCAAGCATGTATACATTCAAAAGAAGAAAAAAATTCCGAGTCACTCTTTTTTCATTGGACTCTCAGGTTGTATGAAAGCAGTTCAAAGCCTCATGCTAGTAGCATCATGTTGGGATCACTCTCCATCTGCAAAAGAAATATCTTTTGCAGAGGGAGAGTGATCCCAGTGATCCCATCATCATCATAAAAAAAACAAAAGGAAAGCAAGAAAGATAAAAAGATAAGGGACAGCAATAACATTTTTAGAATAATAAAGGCAAACAGGATACAATTTTATATTTTTTCAGCATAGTACTAGGACTACTATAGGATGGATGGAGAATGACACCATGGCATGGCTTGAGGAAAAGTAGTCCATTTTATGAATTTTTTAAAAATCAAATGCCAATATTTGAAGACAGTGAGAGTGAAGAAATGGAAGATCAGTCAATCTCCAAAAATAGTAATGTACAGGGGTGGGGCAGGGGAAAAAACCTGATGGTATATTTTGAAAGTTTAAAAATTTTCATTATACAAAGCAACAGATGAACAGAAAATGGCACTCACCACAAACTATTTGAGAAGCCAGAAAGATTGGTGGTGGGCCATTTCACACCGATCTCAACCATTCTAATAGTATCAAGAATTATTATTGAGGATATTTAGGACCTGTGGAAGGCAAGGCCCACTGATAGTAAGATTCAGAGAGGACCATGAGGAAAGCCCCAAGGAACATTTAGAAAGTTTATAAGGGACCTTTCAATTATATAAATTGAATGATATGCACCAAGTAGCACTTGCCAAATACCATTTGGATGGAGCAGTCAGATATTGGTGGACATGTTTTTCCCATCAATCACAGACATTCAGGCAGTACCAGGTGTTCTTATTATATACCATCTGGATCAGTGAGAGCTCATATACCCATGTTAGAGATGATTGCACAAGAGAAAAAAACTGATGGAGAAGCATATCCCAAACAGAGCATGTAATCAACAGACCCCCTACTCCTATAACTGTTACCAAGGATTGTTCAACTTTATATATCACCTGACAGGCGACATCTGAAAAGAGCACTAAAGATCAAGAAGCACAACCATATATTGGTAATTAAGATTCCAATCTACCAACAACAGATGTATCCACAACAAGGGAGATGACTAATAGTGAAGAACAAAACCACAACTGCACATTGGTCATCAAGATTCAAATCCCCTAACAACAGAGGTACCAATGAGAAGGGAGACTACCAATAATAACAAATATTAAGTTGGTAATAAAGATTTGAACCCCCTAATAATAGATGTACCAATACCAAAGGAAATGGTTAAGCATGATGATTACCAAAAGAGGCAAAACCATATCTTGATTATCAAAATTCAAACTCCCTAATAACTGATGCACCAATAATAAAGGAAATGGTCAAGCATGACAAAGACCAAAATGAAGCACAATCATATGTTGGTGAGCAAGATTCAAACCCCCTAAAATAGTACTAATACTGAGAGAATCAATCAGTGACAACAAAAAGCAAGAGCCAAGCCAAATAAAGATGAACTTACTAATACCTGAAAGACCCAGCAATTGGAATGAAGATCAAGTGGTAGCAAGAAAACAAGTGATGCAGATAGCTGAATGAAGAAGAAAAAGGGAACTGACAAACCCATACTATTTTAAGGTGGGAGATTGAGTATGGATTTCATTATATGATGGCCCATGTATTATAAGAAGGAAGTGTTACCACAGCTGATTATATGATCCAGGGTAACAATCCCAATAAAAGAAAAGGAATAGGTTAATAAAATGACAACACAAGAATAGAACATGGATTAAAAAGAAAAGGAAAAACCTATGGTAATATCATAAAATTACATAAAATGCTAGAACAGGAGCCAAGGTAGCATAATAGTAGAATAGAAAAAACTAACAAACACATGCACTATCACTCCAGAAAAAAATTCTGGCAATCACTCATTCACTGCGGAAGGGGTGTAATTTTTTTTTGGTTATTTTTTTTGTTTGTGTAACTTGACGGATATGAAGCAGTGCATATATGCATGCATATATGCTTGCTTCATTCTTGCTTAATTTTTACCCATGCCCCATTGTATGCACTAGTTTTCTTAAAATTTGCAAACATAAGTAATTTGTGTGTGTGTAAATTATACATTATTTAAAAGGTAAAAGCTAGTTAAATTAATTGAATAAATGTTATTGTAGTACATACAATGGGAAAAGAATTGGTAATGGAAACCAAACCATTACATCAGGAAATGGATAGTGACTTATTTCAATATGTATAGTTATAATAGTTACAGTTGAACACTTTTAAAGTCTGGGCAGTGAGTTAAACAAGTAAGCAGTAAAATGTTAATGGAACTGCAATTAAAGTTAGAGAAGGATCAAATCCATTTAAATTAAAAATGAGCCTGAAGCATATTAAAAAAATAGATATGAACTTAGAAAAGAGCATTGTTTGAAGAGACTCTTATTTTTTTATGCAACTGATTTTCATCCATAATATTGTTAATTAAAAATAGATATGTTTATATTACCAGTATGAGTGAGTAATCTGGCATTGGCTTCTCCATGCTCATCGGTGAAGTGCAGCACCAAGATGATAATTCTAGAAACATGATCAGTCATCCACATTTCTGTCAATTCCTATGCTGATCCTGAGGAATGTATTGAACTGCCACATTTAGAGCTCCACAGAGAAGTCAATGGAGCACAGCATATCTATGATACAGTCCACATGTAGATCAATGCAAGAGCCACTACAACATTGCTGATAAAGCCTTGTTAAAAAGTAAACTCTATATGTCTCTTTATTAACTGTAACTAAACTATTGTTATTTATGCCCTAATCATAATTTTAGTAATTTTAGAATATTTTAATTATGTCATAAATCTACTGGTTTCGATTATTAGTTAAATTCAATTTTATTTTTGTCTTATTTACATCTTAAAACTTGAATGATGGAGGGATAATTTAAATACTTTTAAAATGTTTTGGCTGTTTTCTTCCCCAGGCATCTCAAGAGACATCATGAATCATGAGGATGCTAAGTGTAAAATAATAAATTAAAGTAAGAGTAATAATATATCTGGGTCTCTTTTTATGTAATAAATAGATTCTGCAGAAAATTGCATTAAAAAAAATCACACAAAAATAGACTTAAAATTTGGAATATGTTCTGTAATTTTCAAAAATCACATAAAACAAAAGCAACAAGGTAAAATTACTTTAAAATTTGTATAATAAAAAATAAGGAAATAAAGTATGACAAAAAAGAAATTTCAAATATTTGAAAAAAATTGGTACAAGACAATTTTTTTTTTACTTTTTTTATTAACTATTTAATTTCATTCAAAACAATATGTTTTTATGTGTAATTTATTTTACATTTTTTCATATATATTTTAATCATCATCGCTATTTGACAATATGCAGGTTCACTTGTGAACAGGTGAGAAATCATATTCATCACAAGAGGAAACACAATCAGCAGAATTAGCACCAACTTCAGTCTTGTGCTGTGTTAATGATTTTTTGGCAGCAATGGTGATTAAACTTTAAGATGATGATTTTATATGAAGCTCATGATATCCAGATATACAATTATTTAGCTCTTGTTGGAATATAAGAGCTTGTTCATAACATGTATCATTACCAAGAAAATAATTTTCCAATTGATTAGGAAGTTGAAGATCTTCTCAAATCATTTTTGCTGAGAAAGGAACAGGTTCTACTTCTGATTCATTATCTTTTTCTAAATCTTCTACAGTATCTAAACTTATTGCAATAACATCATTGTCATTTAAGGCATTATGCTCAATCAATTCATCGATATCATTCTGGCTAAAGAAATCAAAATCTTCTCCACCAATATCATGTGCCAAAGTACTGTAATTATTTCATCTGATAGTACCAATGTTCAAATAACTGCGCTTTTACAAGACATGTGGGTCAATTTTTTCCACCAGGCATTTAAAGTGAGTGGTTCTATTTGAGTAACAGCAAATGCAACATGATTTATACAGTCAACGATTGCAAATTTTTTCCAAGCATCAGTACTGCTATTGTATCATTTTCTAGTTTATTCAACACTGTTACTCACCTTTAAAAAATTAATGTGTGACACTAAATGATTAATTGATTATTCTTTAAAAAGCAAAAATAGAATGTGATTTGAAATGCAAAAACGCAACATGCACAGTACAGCTATCTATAATGTTTGAGCAGATTTACATTATGATCTTGTAAAATTTAATGTATGTATATAAAATGGGTAAATCCTGATTTTAAGTGAAATATGAATAGCATAACTTCAAAACTGCAATAAAAAATCAGCATAAAAAGAAACCCAGGTGTATGTTGTTTTGATTGATTTTCATTTTCGTTTGCCACCATTATTTCAAGATATTTTTTTCTTTTTTAGAAATTGCTAAGAAAGAATTATTGAAGGATGATGAGTGTTATTATAACTATTCAACATTTTATATAAATAGGATTGCTTAAGTGTTGCCCTATAAATGTGTGAAAAAAATGTTTATATATGTAACTAAAGCTATAAATTATAGTTTTCAAATCAATGCAATAAATAACAGATTAAAATATCAGTCCGCATTATGAGTTATTAAGATTTTATGAGTTATTAAGATTTCCCCCGTTTGAATGTATTATTATAACAAAATTTTAAAAGCTACTATTAAATTGTGGATGGGTTGAAAATTCCAATATAATTCATAATTGATTAAATGGGGATACATGCTGTATTATAAAAGAATGTTATTTAAGTTAGTATAGGCTGAAGGTTAATTAAATATTTTCATTCCTGTAAACACATTGCTGCATATAAGTGTGCTCAATGATTACCTTAAAGTATTTTGTTACCTTCATTTCTTGCATGATTCACTTATTTATATATAGGCAATGTGTCCAGAGCCTGTTTTATATGTGCCTGATTATATAATCTCAGAATTAGCATCGGACTATGTTAGGCTAATGGACTAAAGATTCCCAGCCACATCAAATCCTAGATTATGCATGTGTCTTATTTGGATATGCCTTCAGTTAGAAGCAGAAACACACCTGCAGCTGGGGAGATCAAATTTTATTTGTGAATCCTGCCACCAAGATCACCAAGCTGATCCTTCATCTTTTAATAATTGAATGGTCCACAAACAAGGTAGCAATGCAATGCACCAAGTTAGTCATAAAGTTAAACCTTCACCTATACATTAGCCATAGCTCTAGATAACCTAAATCTAACCCATGCACAATAGTCCCATAGTGTTTAAGATTAAATAAATAAATATATTTAAAATCAACCCCATAACTGACTGATTTAAATTCATGTACTATCTATGAATCAAATAAGGTATATTATCATAATGTCTATAATCTCACCATCACCTTTAAATATATGTGTGTAAAAAACAGATTATTTTATTTTCAGTGCAGCAATATGTAAGTCACCCTGTTCATCATTTTCTTTCCATTTAAAAATGGTATTTTATTAATAATGTGTTTTATCATTATTTGTGAGTTGGAACTTTATAAATCACTATTTAAATAACTATATCCATAGCTATATCAATAACTTGATAAATAAATCTATAAGTGGTAAATATAAATGATGTATACAATATGTGATGAATTAGAGCTAGTGATGAAAAAGGTATCAGGAGTCAGTGAAAGAATCCTGTGCTGAGAAGAGTCCTTGATGAACCCCGAGTTGGAAAGAGTTGTATGAAAAAAAAAGCTGTGTGACATCAAGGATGTTAATTATGTAGTGGAGGCTAAAAAACCTAGGTAATGGTTTAAACTAGGATTGTGGAGATAATGATAACCCTATGCATGCTGGTCAAGAATGTCTGTGTAGTCTTTGGTCTTGTTAGCAGATTGTACATGTTTGACCATTACACATGGTTGTTCCTGGAAGCTATTAGGATTATAGTAACAATAAATACAGAAGTGTAAATAGTATCATTCATTGATGATGATCAGTCAATAAGTAAATGTATCAATATCCATAACAAGATGTGATATTCTTTATACACTAGATGTTAGCTAGAAAATGGTGGTAATTGTGATGATGGGAATGATTGTTCAAAATACTTATTTCAATAATCTAAATAAAATCAAAAAATTGGATGCATTAGCCATCTAGCTAGATTATCATCATTTAATTATATTTATTTATATTTTTATAGCTTTTCATTGTATCCATATAATATTTCTTAATAATAAAATATTATATGGATACTATGTAATCAATTGGAGATATACGATTCCTTGATTAAGTAAAAAAAAAACATCAGTTTCTCAGATATCATTTAATATTATTTATTCTCTTCCATACTTTTCCAGAACTAACCTGAGAAAATGATGGTTCTGCTATCAATTTGACATAAAATAATATCTATTGTTCCTTAATTAAGAAAGGAAGATTCCTGTTTATCAGATCTCTTTTAATATCATTTATTGTAATACATACTTCTCCAGAACTAACCTAGAAAAATGTAAATATATAGGCTCAGATATTAAAATAGATTATCTAATAAATTAAAAATAAAACAAAAAAAATATTAAGATAAAATCATTTACCAATACATGCATACCATTAGGTGTATAATTAAAGTATTTCATAAAACATAATTATTATACTTAAATAATTCTAAAAAATTAAACAAGATCAATTAATTATTACAGAGTTTAAAATTTTTCATTTTTTTTTTTTTAAGAATGATATGCAAAATTGTTTTAAACATTTTAAAAATGATTCTTTTGAGTCTAATACGCATAAAACATTTTATTTACATAAATACAGTCATTACTAATAAATACATACTGAAAGTTAAAATAATTTTTAAATAATGATAAAGAAAATAACTTTCTTTTAAAACAAATGATTTTAGCCTGCAGGCATGTATACATTAATTTCATGACTGTATATAGCATAGAAAAATTTGCAGTAAGAAAATACTAAAATTGTTACATAATTAAAGTGAATTAAATACTATTCATTTAAATATTTGAATCTTCATATTTAAAATGGTTATTGTTATTAACCATTCCATTGTTAGTTCCATTAATTTCCATGATTTGTTTACTTCAGAAATAGTGTGATACTTCTATCACTTTAGATCATTTTTTTAGAATTTTTTTAAATGTTAAAACTGCAGTCCTGCTTTCATTTATTTAATTTTAAAAACATCTGAAGAGGTCAAAATCTTTAAAGATCTTTATCCCATTGTTAACAAAAGAAATGACAGCCTCAAAGGCCTTGACAGTTTGATTTTTTTTGTAATTTTTTGAAAAAATTTTTTTGCTAGTATTTCTGATAAATTTTACACAATAATTATTTAATGATTATTTAAAATAGAAGCAATACACACACACACTATGATTTTATTTGTCCCTGTTTTATTTTTAAAAATAGAAGTGGATATATTTGACTGTAATGTTAAAAAAACTATGGTGTTGAGAAGGCAATGCGTTTTGATAATTTTAAAATCAACAGTGTTAAATTTTTTTGTAGATATTCTAAAAAATAAGCTCTTAACAAGCTGTGCAGAATATCTGCAACCCCAGACTGGTTTCTGCTACTGGTGTCCTCATTGAGGTGCTAAAATATTCAAGCTTTAGATTAAAAATACCAGGACAAACCCAACACTTTAACTAATGTATAACTATTAAGTAAAAAGTCTGAAATTTTCAGACATCCATATGTCTTCCAATCCAGCTTTCAAACTTAAATAGCCATATATATATATATATATATATATATGGCTATTTATATATGATATATATATATATATATATATATATATATATATATATATATATATATAGTTCTATGTATAACATTTGTAATATAAGCTTATTAAATTAGTTCATGTGACATCTGACTTGATTTTTTTGTAACTATTTTTTGCTATTAAGGCATTGGCAATTTTATAAGGCTAAAGCTATTAATATATGGTGTATTTGAACTTAGTTCAGTCCCATATGGCTATTTAAGTTAGATATCTGGATTGGAAGACATATGTATGTCTGAAAATTTCAGATTTTCTACTTAATAGTTATACATTAGATAAAGTTCTGGATTTATCCTGGTGTTTTTAATATAAAGCTTGAATATCCTAGCATCTCACTGAGAATGCCAGTAGCAGAAACTGGTCTGGGGTTTGGAATATTCTGCACAGCTTGCTAAGAGCTTATTTGCGAACTCTATATATAATATTTGTAACACAAGCTTATTAAATTAGGTCATATGACATCTGACTTGGATTTTTTTTTTGTATAGTCTAAAAATTATAAACCAATTTTAAGATAGATTTTGAGAGATTTATCAGAAATGATTATTTATTCATTGATTTTCTGGAGTGATTTCCTTCACATTGTCGAATGATGTATTGTTTTGTTCTTATTATCAATTCAATTTTTCAATATTTTCAAAATACAAATATGATTTTTTTAGAATGTTTTTATTTATAAAATTAAAGTAGAAAGCAATCAAATCCAATTTATTGAGTTTTAGCATAAAATAAAGATTTTATACAGAAATGAAAGGTGGAACAGACAAAAACTTTTACCAAGTATGACAATAGAAAATGTCAAATATTGAAATTATTAAAGCAAATTTACTTGTTAAATTCAAACATTTTACTAACAAAGTTCATTTTATATATGAATGTTTTTTGGCTTTCAATAATTATTTTCTTTTGTTTGATGTTGATTTGACTTGACAATTTTTATGTGAGTAAAGACTTCGGTGGAACTTAAAAATATTATTCCAGATGTAAGATAATTATTGTTTGGAAAAATTATGATGATGAGAGATATCTGTCCTTCCACAAATGCAGAGAAAATCTGATCCAAAATCTTTTTTGGTCCATCAAATGATCATGGTTTTGTTATAGTGATTCACTCAAAATGTAGGCCAGTAACTTTGTAACTCTAGAATTTTTAATTGACATTGTATTTTCTGAATTCTTAACTTAACTAACTCATTAAATTTGTGTTTTGACAATATACTATTTTTTCTTCAAATATTTTGTATAGCTGTTTTCTGTTTAAACTTTTTAATTAATTCACTTATCTATAATGTGAAAAATAACAACCCATATATATATATATAATGTATTATGATTAATTCTGTGTTGCTAATTTTTGTATCTGTTATTAAAATTCTAAAATTTTATTTATATAAATTTTATTTTTATGTTTTGACTCATCTTCAAGAATATTAAAATACGTCAATGTTTAAACATTTAAACATGAATGTATATATCCTTGAAAATAATCCGCAATTAAGGGGTCAAAATATAGAAATAGAATCTATATAAATATAATTCCAATGTTTTTAATAACAGATACAAAAAATGAAAATATGGAAATAATAATACATTAAAAATGCTACTAAAATAGAAACAAACTAATAGTTTGCCGCAAGTATAAGATAAATTAATAAAAATTATTGATAAAAATAACATAGAAATATATATTGATAAATTATTGAGATTATTAAGAAATGCATTATGGAGATGCGTCTGTTGGCTATGTTTAATGCAACAAGCTCCAAGAATTGCAATAGAGTTAAGAATCTTTATAACATGATAAATATTTGGATGAATTTTTAATAGTTTTTAGCTGGCAAATTGTTAAATAATTCCTAAGATGTATCTATGTCAAACTGATAGATAGAAAAGACAAGAGCAGCAGTCTACTAGATGATAGTTGCCAAAATATTTAATTGATAGACTATATAACAATTGAATTAAAACAGGAAATACTGCAAGTCTTATAATTTGAATGTTAACACTTGTCTTTGTCCTTGAAAATTAAAAGACGGTTATCCAAGGATACAATATATGCCTAGACTTTTAAATGAGACAGATATATATATTCATAAATTATACTACTGATTATCTTAATGAATTGATGTATTCAACAAACAAAAATAAGATTAAATGTAAAACTTTTGAGATTTATATTTTATTAATAATTGAGCAAAAAGTTCATGTAACACCCACACACACACACACACACACATATATATATATATATATATATATATATATATTGTAACTATCAGTCTAGTCCTCCACATCAAGGCACCAAAGAACCATAACCAACCAGACACAAGTGTACAACAAAGGCCACCTAACGAAGGTGCCTAAGAACTATACACCCCAACTGATAAACAAACACAAGCATATCAAAATGATATTAAAACAGGGAGGCATCATAATGACTATGGAGTTTTACAGACCACAGAGTATGAGTTCTCTTATAGACAAAATGTAATATAATATGAATACAAATAATAAAATCTCAGGTTCTTATTAAAAATAAATCTACATACTGAATTCTTATTTTATCTACATTTCATGGTTTATGTTAATACTTGATACAAGAAATAATTATTTTACTAAAATACTTGAACACTATTAAATGCAATAACCATTTAAGTTCTTATACATTAAATATTTTATCTTCTTATTATTCCATTTAAGTTCTTATATTTTAAATATTTTATCTTCTTATAGTTCTGTAATCTTATAAACAATGATCTAAAATAAATGAAAAAGTGAAAATGTAAAATACTTTAGTATCTGAACACTTCAGATAGCCATCTGACTAGCAATAAAACACTCTTCAAATATTTAAAATTCTTCTCATATGAATATTCATCAACATACAACTTATAGACATATCTTATTCTAATATCTCCATGAATGGGTTTGTACCAATCAATAACAAATAAAATAATGCAGCATGTAGATTTTAATTAGTCTCAGGAGCTAATCATATGGCAGAGAATGTTTATATTTTATTTGTCTAATTATAATTTCATCTTTGAAGTATAAATGTAGCATTTACTTATAAAATCAGAACTATTAATAAATACTATAATTAAAGAAAATGTATAACATGATGTATATAATTGAACAAGAAGTAATTGAAGCTTCCAATGAGTTATCATCTGCCTTTTAAAGAGTTTATTTACATACATAATTCATTGGAAGCTTCATTTACTTTCTGTTTAGTTACATATAATGAGTTGTTTAAATTATTTACAAACATTATGTATAAATATACATGCATTACATTATATATATATATAATCTTGTTTTATATGAAAATATATATATATATATAATATATATATATATATATATATATATATATATATATATAATCTTGTTTTATTGAAAATTACATCATATTTTTAAGTCCCTTATACTATTTTTCAGATTTTATATTATGAAACAATTTTATTTTCCTATTTATAAATTTCCATTTTATGAAGCTTAGAAATTTTTATAATGTTATGTAATGTTGATTATGTAAAAGCATGGTTAATAATGATATGATAAATAAGAATCTCTGTAGTTTTAGTTGCTAAAAGTATAGATAGAAGTATTCACGCTATATTAAATAAGCCTCATACAGCAGTCTTAATATAACTTGCAATTCTGGTAAGAAAACATCTGTTTTCAAGGGAAGACAATTTAAACAGAATATCCAATATATTAATATAATTTGGGTATGCTAAATATGAAGATGATAATGTTAGAGCCAAAATAATTTAAATAGCATTATTAAATTTGCAGCTGAGAATAATTATATTCTTAGTATTAAAAAAAGTAGAAAATACATTTTTATTGGATTAATATTTCTGCAATGTTAGACTGAAGTGAAGCATGATACATAAGTTTAAATTATATCCAACTCTATTATAAAGCATATTGGAAAAAAGTATGTTACATTTTACTGATATTGATTATGGGAAATTACAAATAGCATATAAAAAAATAAACATATTAATGTGGAACATCTTTAGATTTCAGCATGCAAAAGATAAAAAATGAAGCCAGCTATAGGAGGGAAAAGGTTTTGATAGAAAGTTATACACACCAAACAATAATGAATAGCTTTCTAGATACCAAAGTTTATTAAGACATTGTCTATTCTTAACAGTATATTTAATAGCCACTAAGGAAAGATTATTATATTAATTGTTAACATTTTCATGCTCATTGGATAATCAGTAAAAAAAAATCTGTTCCAATAATAGTTAAAAATAGATTACAATACTCATATGTGTGTGGTAAAGCCAGTTAAATTAGATATTGTAAGATAATTGAATATTACATATGTTATTACACATTAATGTAAATTTTTTCAAAAATGATTGCTTAAGCTACAATAGAGATTTGATTTATTGGTCAAATTGTGATTCAGTTTTAACACAAAAATTCTTCAATATTCCTTTGAATGTTTTTTCATAGCAAATTGAGTTGATTTTGCAGCAATCATCAACTATACTAATTTTTTCAATGCTTTTACAATATTTTCTGAACAATTCTGTTATCACATAGCTTTTTGTCACAAATTATTATATTTCACCAAAGAAACCATGTTGAAATAAATGTCAGTTTATTATCTTCAGTTTTGCCTAATTACTTATTACAAGTAAAGACTAATATTATTGATGACGAAGACATTTCATACTGGAGTATTGTATTCTAACAATTATATAATGTGCATATCGTTAAAAACAACAGAAGTCCTTTAAGTTTGAAAAAAAATAAGGAATAAGTTAATAAAAACAATTATTATTTTAGTCACTGATTATAGTAAATGATTAATATATATATATATATATATATATATTAATCATTTATATTTATATATATATATGACTAAATATCATATTTGTCATAATATATATATATATATATATATATATATTGTGCCATTACAATTTAGTCACTAGCTAAATTTATAGTAATGTGCATGTAAGAAAGTGTAAAACAAAATCATCATCACATTTTTATATAACCATAAAAGAAGCTGTAGGGCATCCAAGTTCAAACCCTACAAGGTCCAGTTCTAAAAGCTTTAGATAGAGAGTGTTAATAAATCTCAAAAAGAGCAGCACACACATTTAATATTTAAATTTTCTGTTAAAAAGCAAAGTTATAACACATATGTATAGGCAATGTATGTGTAAACTATTTAATTGTTTTATATTTCAAATATTCAACATTTTAACTTTCTTTAAAACTAACCTATGCTTGATCAATTCTAATATCTTATTCTATACTTCTATTTTGCTTTTCTATAATTGTAATTGGGATTTAAAAGTTACAGATTTAATTAAATAATAGGGTTATAATTACTAAGCTAGCAATTATATTATTTAATGTTAGTTTATGAATGATTTGAAATAATGAAGTATGTGTGTACATTACATACAGAAATTTACATTTATTAAATATTGAAAGAAAAGGAAGGATTAAATCTGTCAAATTATTTTTTTTGTACAATTTTATGTTAAAAGAGGAAATCTGTTGAATCAGATATCTATTTTTGTAGCAATTTTGTTTTTGTAAATGATTGTTTGTCACTTTGGGAGCTTAATCTGGGTGGGAACTCTAATTTTGAAATTGTCTTATCTTAAGATCTAAAGAAGGAAGCTCAAAAATTTGAAATGTTACCTAGGTGTAAGAAAAAAAAAGGAAAAGGATTAAGTCTATTTTTTTTTAAAACAAAAGTGTCTGGAAAAAGGATTAAACTTTTCAGTGGAAAAATAATTTAGTTGAAATAAATTAGAGATCTAATTAAAATGAATTTGTCCAAAAATAGCAAGTGACGCTATCTCTGATTGGTTAAGTTAGCTAAAAATTGGATATAAAAAGCTGTCTTGAAGAATTATTATGGTGATTATGATTCAGATTATTAGACTATTAAATTGAATGTTGAAAATATAAGAAATGGCTGGCTAGAAAAATTATATGTATGTCCCATCTTTTCCGGACCATCTGGGGAAGCTGCACATCATATAGGAAAGAAAAGATGTTTTGTCTAAAATAATATTCTACACCTTTCAACTGACCAGAGAAATAAGATGTTTTTAATAGAAGGAAGAAAGCATTCACCTGCATTCGATGAAAGATGAATTAATCTACCGATAAATATTAATCATCAAGTCCAATTAATTGTTCCAACAACTGATTTTAAACTCAAGAAAATTTATAAATGTGAAAACAACTGCTGTATTTCATCCACTAAAAGAATCATGCTTGACAGGAAGAGAAGAAAAATTAATATAATGATTTCCAAATTGTCCACTAAAGCAAATAACCTCAATAGAGTCATCATCATCAAATAGTTATACACCTCAAGAAAGAGATTGTTCCCATGTAAAACGGAAATGGTAGCTGCAGAAATATAGACATTATACAAGACAAGTTTGAACCCTTGGAAATTCACCACAAACAAAAGATCGGTAATATGACTTTTTATATCTATTTTCTTTATGATATCAGAGTCTTAATAAACATTTTAGCAATAAAGTGGTATATTTTATTTAAAGAACTTTTAAAGACTATTCAGATCGATTAAAAACAAGAATGTCTTACTAATAATAACTTTGAGCTTCATAAATTATCTTGAATGTATCAAAATTATTTGTTTATTAATTTTCCAGTTATGAAATATTAATGTGTAAAACAATTTTTTTTATGGTATTATGATTTTAGTTTTAACTAATATATTATTATTATTTTGGTTTTAAATAATATTTTATTATGGGATAAAACACGCACATACATAATAATATTTTTATATGTGTATAATTGCGAGTGAATGTGAAGTAACAAGTAGTATTAGAATATTAGATTATTTTGTTTCAAGTTAAGTATAGCATTTCAGAGGTAGAAGAGAGGGGGAGAAAATAATTTAAAACTTGTTTCTAAAACTTGCTCTTTCAATTCTATTAACATTTTTTTTTAACATTCTACTTACATGTTAGATTTATAAAGTATGTGTGCTAATGAGCAGATAATATTTTTTTTCTTGAAATACTTTTCTCATGGAGTGAAAATCATGGTCAATGTGACATCCAACTTAATACAAAATACATTTGAAGGGAAAGGGGGAAGAACTTGAAATTAATCTGAGGATTGTTGTATAATCAATTATTATTATTATTATTATTCATATCAATTTTCATGTTTATCTAGAAATTTTTATGTATATGTTAGAAATGCAGTAATAAATATTAGTTTGTTTTATTAAACGAGGCGTATATATTTCATTAAGAGTAGTCTTTAGTAAGTGTGATCATTCATCATCAATGGTTAAATATTAGTTGTTTAAGATATGATTAAATATGCTAAGATTAACAATAATTATGAATTTCTTTATAAAAATTAGTTTTATGTTTAGGCTTAGTCCTAGAGCTGTAGTTGAAACCATTGTCATTATCATTATTATTATCATTATCATCATCGTCATCAACGTTTTAATTAATGAGCTGTTTAACTGTTTAAAGGCCATAAATAAATATTAATTTTATAATATTTAGTGATTTCTTAGTATTATTATAACCACATCCCGTCATCTATTTCATGCAAGGATGAGTGAATTGCCATCCTAAATTAGTTATATATAATCTGAGCTAGTAAACTTATAAAAATGTTGAAACACATTTGTTATGCTAAGATCTAAGAAATGATTTATGTCTAATATACTCCACTTCGGTTTAAAGATGTTTTACTTTTACCTAAATATTAGTGCGTATAGTGATATGGCTCAAAAAGCAAAATCTCCCATTTTTATTAGAAATAAAGTACCAAAAAGGGGATTCAAACCCGGTACATGTGAAAGGTTATTAGATATAACCGTGTCTAGATTCAGATAATCTAGTGGCGCCCTGCTAGACCATATTCACTTAGTATTTGTTTAAACATGCACTTAACATCAAACCAAGAAATGAAAGTGGATAAAACCTACTGTCTGTATACCTGAGTTATATTTTATTGAATTACTAGTGTACTCACCTCACGTGATTTCATATACCTGAGTTATAATACTTGTTGTTAATAATTTGCTTATAATTATTGATAGTGGGATATCTTGAGAAATCCAATGTTATTTTAAATATTATGATCTTATATATATTGTAGACAACTCAGATATGGTAATAGTTATTGGAACCACTTTTAAATTTGTTACAATATATTGTAACGAGCGCAGATGATGTTACATTGTGTTTTTATTATTAAACATGAAATTAAAATAAAAAGTTCGCATTTAAAAATTTTCTTTAAGAATTAAAAATTGAAATTAAATATCATCTTAAACTCGTATATATAAATCGCACAGAAAAAAAAAATTATTAAACGAAAACTTTATTAAAGAAAAAGTGTTTTAAAACTAAATTTTCAATAGAGATTTAAAGATAAAAATATATCTTTAAGTTTGAAAACACATTAATTAATCAGAAATGGAAATGGTTGTTTTAATTAGTTAAATATAAACTAGCCTTGGGCATTTAAATGTAAAAACATCGGTCAGATAGGAAAACAATAGAAACAAATAGCGAATGAATGAAAAACAATGGAATCAGACCTCAACGAAAGGACCATATCATCATCATGAAGTAACGTCCATTGAATCCTTCAAATTAATATAAAAGGACAAGTTTGAAAATTATTAATTATTTGGTTATTGAGAGATGTGACCGATATGTGTTAGTGTGGAGGTGAAGGAGAAGGGATTGAAAAGATGCACTCTTCAATCCCTTCAGTTCTACTAAGAAAAAAGGAGAAATGAACTATCATTTTCTACATTGAGAACCAGTTAAAGCAAAAACCTCCGGATGGATAAATAAATCGGCCAACAGAATACCAATCTTAGGACAGCATGGGAATTCACGTTCATGGCAAGCAACAGATAAAATTGGACATTTTAAAAAATCGTAAGAACTTTATATTCATTTGAACAATAAGAACTCTAAATTTTAAAACTTTTTGGTAAATACTGCAATAGAATCCTATCTGACCAAACTAAAATATTTATTAATTAGTTATAATTTTATTTGATGTGTTTCTTTTGTAAAATCATTTCCATTTATTTATTTATTTATTTATTTTTTGTTCTTTAAGTTTTATTATGATTTTTGTTGTGCGATAAATTAAATTATAAAAATGTTAAACTTAAGTCGGGCGTGAATGGCTGTATAGATTTGTAAAGTTATATTAGGGGAGGGTAATCTTAGGTTATTTGTTTCGTAGTTGAATTGGGTCAATGGATTGGATATATTTGTGTGATTAGTAGATGTAATATGGATTCGCTACGGGCAGAATCGCTTCATACGCCGCACACTTCCATTTGCCTATGGAAGGAATTATAAGTCGGATACCGCAGTTCCTTTCTATGGAGTTTTTGTTTTATTGCCCTTCTTGTCAGATAGATGTAATATTCCTATCTGAAGAGAGGCAATTTCTTCTCTTAACTTTTTGTGCCGCCGTATTTCGTATTATATTGAATACATCGATATATCAGATGGATTGATGCCAGTTTGATTACGAATTTTAGCCTAAGGTTAAATAGGGGTAGAATGTTTATTTTCAAATGCAAATCTATGTAGTCTATTCATACTCGACCCTAAATAAAAATGCATTAAATTTAAGTTGTTTATAGACACTTGCATGGATTGGTTATCGGTTAAGTATGTTTTGGGTTTTCATATTTGATCAAAATATATAGACATTCGATAAATAATGATACCTTACAGTGAGTATCTATAATGTATTTATTCGGATGTCTTTTAAGTTATTGGTGACAATGCAAGTATCTTATGGTGAATACTATTGGGTTACTTATAAATTTCCCTCTGCAATTGTCAGTATCAATGATTTTATATTTTGATCATTTATGTTTATTTTGAAATGTTTTTAACCATTGTAATCTATGTAATTGATCTATACTCAACATTTTAAAACAAACTTTTATAAACTCCTCTGTGCGAACTTATAAAAAATTAAAATGTAAAGTTGTAAAAATTAAAATGTAAATTAAAATCAAAGTTAAAAATGTAAGTTGAATTTTAAAAGGTAAACTGATGCTAAAATAATTTTAAATCTTATATATGTGTGTTAATAAATGTTTATATGTTAATTACTGGCAGTGGCTTATTTTATTCCTTTTTTATATACTCTTAGATTATATTATTTAATCTCTGCTATTCCATTGAGCTAGTGACATGGGCTAACGACCGGAAGCAAAATATTTAAAAAAAAAAAAAATATTTTTTTTTGACTTACGTATCTGCCAACTTTATAAATTTTTCTAGGTTCAAATGCCTAGATGGTGCACTGTAGTGCAGATACTGTTAAGTGCTATTCTCCGGATCGTTACAATATATATATATATATATTTGAAATGTGTTTCAAATATTTTATATAGATTTCAAGTAGCAGTATACATTGTTTTTTATTATATATATTATCTGCATGGCTTTAACTCATTATATATCCTATCTCAGAAAGTTTGTTTTTCCAGGCTAATATCTTTATTCACAATGAAAGCAAGCTTTTATTATTATTTTTTTATTATAACATTGATTGCAATGAAAAAAATTAATATAAAGTCTGTGCAAAAATCTCAATATGTAGGTATCTTCACTGATATTTATAATTACATCTCAGTAAATTTGTTATTTATTGCAATATTAACCTCATTGTATGATTAGCACATATTCTATGTGCTTTCTTTGATCTCATTTCACAGTAATCTATTTTGTTCTATTTCACATATCACTGAGATCAAATTTTTACTTAATCCAGAGATAGTATCATATTATATGTTTGTGGTTTTAATTGTCAATATAAATCATTGATGATATCTCTGGAGTACAAATTAATCAAATGGAACTATTTCTATTATTATATCTATTTGCTGCTAAGATTATTATTATTTCCAAAACCTCCTGCTAAATGAGCATTTTTTATTTTAAACCCTCAGTTCTCAAATATATATCCTCCATTATTTTGTTTAATCATGTATTTATATAAAGTAAAATTATTAATAAAAATTATTTTAAGTTTACCAGAAAAATAGTCATTCTATGTGGCTTCAAGCTTTTAATTAGTATTTTAAATCTATTTTAAAAGTTAATTTTTTATTGGATCACATCAAGATCAATTATAATTTAGCTCTGATTTTAAAAAATGGTATAAGGATATCTGCATCCAGCACTAAGTATTTTTTCTCTTAATGTTATTAAATTATGTTGAACAAAAAATAATTCTACTTTTAGAATTTTTCCTATCATTAATTTGAACTTTGAAAAAAAAAGAAGATTGTGTTTATGATAGTATAATGAAAATAGATATATTAAACAATCTCACACCTCCCATTCTTTTTAAATTCATATAAATAAAAATACAATAAAAGATAAATGACTCCCAAGATGCATTTCATGCTCATTGGTTGGTCCAGGTCACAATCTCTCACCTATATCTCTATTATATGAAGAGTATTTATCTACAGTAAATTATTATATATATATTTACTATTGTCAAACTCACTCACAATGTTGACACCAACCACGTCATATATTAATCTCAACTGAGGTTTAATGTTTATATCTGTGCTAGAGATAATCTTTAGTTTAGAAAATGATTAGTCATAATTATTATTGTATTCATCTGAAATGGGTGGTGTCAATGTTGTGAGTGGAGTGAGTTTGACAATGGTAAATAAAAATGTAACAATTTATAATGAAAATGTCATTCAAAAGCTTTGTAAAGTTCTTTCTAATCTTTAGCTCAAATTCAGTGCTGTAATTTCATTTTTTAATTTAACTTACACACAGCATTTTTTTTTAATTTGTAGTTGCTGAAACCGGAACATCTGTAAAATCTAGAAGAAAAAAAAAATTCAAATTATTTCTTTCTTTGGTCATTCTACATCAAAACTCTCAAAACATAGAATTTTTTAAAGTACTACACTTATAGATGCAAATTTTCTAGACAAAAATATGCACTATCTTTCCTGCATCTATGATAATATATTATAGGCCAGACTGCAGATACTGAAATTTGCGGATAGTAATCAATCTTGTTAGAATATATTTGTAATTCATACTTATATAAGTGTGTACAAATATTACAAGAGTACATTGATATGTATATATACATTTATATGTGTGTGTTCATACTATAAATGCACTGTAAACTAAAATGCTAAATTATATAAAATTAATTTTTTATATTAATTTTAACTGTTTTGGTATTTATTTATTTTAATCAAAAAAACAAACTTAAGATAAGTAAAGCCTAAATTGATTATTCAGCATAAATTATTGGATTATCTAATTATTTCCTCTTTTTGTCCTCCAACGTTTTAAAAGTCAGTTATATTTTAATATTATTTTTCCTGGTGTGTCTACTAACATTATCTGGAAGAAAAAAAATCTTAATTTTTGACAAATTATTTGAAGTCAATCACCAATAAGTTGTTAACCAGTAAATTCTTTTTCTAAAAATGGTCCTAAAAAGTTTTGATTTTTTGTTTTGATAAAATTATCATTCTTACATCATTTAGTTAAAAACCATTAGGTTAATATTTTTATTATTCAAATATTTTATTTGCTAAGACTCATAAAATAACTGATTATGTGATTTGCCAAGTCACTTCATAATTATCATTCCTCCTCACACATGTATTTTATGGTAGTTATTAAAAATACACTACCAATAAATTTTATAATAAACTGAAAACTTTGTTACTAAAATATAATAAATTACATGCAATCATAACAATGCTTTTTATGTGAAAAAAATATTAAAAACATTAAATATACTTCACATGATCACCATTTCTTAAATATACTATTAATGCATTTTCAATGCTAAGCATTTTTTTTTAAAAGCAAACATTATAATCAAAAAAGAAAATAGAAATTTATACATATAATTGTGCGTGTTCCACCAATCAAAGACTATTAATTTCTTATTTATTACTGTCTATATTATTAATGAAGCATGCTTGTTTTGTTTTTTGTTTCCAATACTTATTTTTATTGCAAACCATCTATCATTTGGAATGTTAAAAACATGACAAAATTTGTCTTCGAAAATATTCCTAAGTATTGACAAGGCGTTAAAGTTATGGTTAATGCTCTTATTATTTTTTCCTATAAGAAGCATTGTTATAATTGCACATATTTTGTTATATATATATAGTAATATTTTCATGGATATAACAATTTATAGTATTACTTCTGGGAGCTTCCATATAGTAAAAATAAAATAGCTAAATAGATGATGTTTTGATACAATAATAAGTACTTTTCTCAGAGCTTTTACAAATCATAAAAATGGCTGTGGTGAGATTTTAAATTATTTTTTTCTTAGTTATTTTCTCCTCATTCTCAAATTCTATTGACCAGAGACTACTAAGGGCAGCTATAGAGATATTTTAAAGGCCTAAGAGCATAAATGAAAAGTGTAAATTGAAGAAAATTAACAATATTTGAAGAAAGCTGTTGGAGGATAAAATATTTTTAAAACTTCTCAACCAATAGAATTTTTAAATGAGGAAAAAATAATAGCAAAAAAATGATTTTAAATCTCATCACACACATTTTTATAATTTGAGAAAAAAGCTCTGAAAGTACTTGTTATTGTACTGAAACAAAGCTTCTGTTGTAACTAATAAATTTTAATTTATTTTAATAATAAAACAAAAGCTCCTGGGAATAATACTATCAATATATATATATATTCTACCAACCGATCAATTTTAACCAACCTGCTAATTTGCAAACAACCTACCTCGAACAACAAACAACGAAAAAAGCGACTAACTACTACTACTTCTATTTAACACTTGTTTACTATTTTCAAAACTCTTACCGCTATAAAACTTACTATTTAAAAAACTACTACTTAAAACTTACGGGAAATAACAAACACACATATGAGTATTGTAATCTATTTTTAACTATTATTAGAACATTTTTTTTTTTTACCGATTATCCAATGAGCATGAAAATTTTAACAATTAATATAATAATCTTTCCTTAGTGGCTATTAAATATACTGTTAAGAATAGACTATGTCTTAATAAACTTTGGTATCTAGAAAGCTATTCATTATTGTTTGGTGTCTATAACTTTCTATCAAAACCTTTTCCCTCCTATAGCTGGCTTCATTTTTTATCTTTTGCATGCTGAAATCTAAAGATGTTCCACATTAATATGTTTATTTTTTTTATATGCTATTTGTAATTTCCCATAATCAATATCAGTAAGATGTAACATACTTTTTTCCAATATGCTTTATAATAGAGTTGGATATAATTTAAACTTATGTATCATGCTTCACTTCAGTCTAACATTGCAGAAATATTAATCCAATAAAAATGTCTTTTCTACTTTTTTTAATACTAAGAATATAATTATTCTCAGCTGCAAATTTAATAATGCTATTTAAATTATTTTGGCTCTAACATTATCATCTTCATATTTAGCATTCCCAAATTATATTAATATATTGGATATTCTGTTTAAATTGTCTTTCCTTGAAAACAGATGTTTTCTTACCAGAATTGCAAGTTATATTAAGACTGCTGTATGAGGCTTATTTAATATAGCATGAATACTTCTATCTATACTTTTAGCAACTAAAACTACAGAGATTCTTATTTATCATATCATTATTAACCATGCTTTTACATAATCAACATTACATAACATTATAAAAATTTCTAAGCTTCATAAAATGGAAATTTATAAATAGGAAAATAAAATTGTTTCATAATATAAAATCTGAAAAATAGTATGAGGGACTTAAAAATATGATGTAATTTTCAATAAAACAAGATTATATATATATATATATATATATATATATATATATATATATATATATATATATATAATGTAATGCATGTATATTTATACATAATGTTTGTAAATAATTTAAACAACTCATTATATGTAACTAAACAGAAAGTAAATGAAGCTTCCAATGAATTATGTATGTAAATAAATTCTTTAAAAGGCAGATGATAACTCATTGGAAGCTTCAATTACTTCTTGTTCAATTATATACATCATGTTATACATTTTTTTTAATTATAGTATTTATTAATAGTTCTGATTTTATAAGTAAATGCTACATTTATACTTCAAAGATGAAATTATAATTAGACAAATAAAATATAAACATTCTCTGCCATATGATTAGCTTCTGAGACTAATTAAAATTTACATAAAAATAAATACAAATAAAAGCAAAATTAATATTTAAAAATGTACAGATTAAAAAAAAAATGCAATTGGAAAATAAAATCTTTATAAAATTTCATGCAATTAAAATCATTCTCTAATTACTGAGAGCAAATATAAAATAAATATTTAATTTTAATGAGATGAGATATAAAAATTGTTCTTTTTAAATTAAATTTTTCATTCCCCTTTCAAATTTCATGTGCTAATTACTTTTTGTATTTTTTTTTTATATATAAAAAGGAAAACTTATTTTTCTTAAATTTTTACATTTTTGAAAATTTTTGTTTAAAACATATCTTCAAAAAATAAAAGTAATCTTTAAAATATATAAATTTCACAAATAAACAAAAAGAATAATAAACAGAAATTTAATTGTTCAAAAGTCTTCATTTTAACCATTCAGTTAAAAATGCATTGAATGAAAAAAAATCTCTACCAAATTTCTATTCATATGATTAAATTATTCTTAAAATATTAGTTCAACTCATAATTAATTCCAAAAAAAACATCAATAATAATAATAATATATTTGATAATGGATGTTTTTTGTTTGGTGATAAGAGATATTTCCTGAGTATGTCATTACTATATTTTTAGCTGATAATTTTTTTTTCTAAAACAATAAATATATTTCAATAAAAGCTGAATGCAAACATCACATACTTAATAAGAAATAAATATTCAATTTAATTTTTCAAATATATATAAACAAGTAAATAAATTATGTACAGTTACATTTTTTGTTTTAATGATTTTAATAAAGACTGAAACTGTATAAGCTCACTCAGTACATTCTCAGAGATATGGTGGAGACTGTTCTTGAATTGATTTTTTTATCAATAAATTTAGGAACTAGATATGTTAGAATTAAAATTAATTAAACCATACTTTAATTTAAGTTTTTGTAGTTCAATAAATGCAAAATCATTGAATAAATGCAACATATAGCTATGACTGATTTACTTGGAGTCTAACTGTAGCATTATATAGCTTCCTTGGAATTCTGAATTAAAAAATTAAATTATTGAAAGATTACATAATTTTGCTTAACTATATATACTCTAATAAAAGAATTGATATATTTTTATTTATAGAAGTGAAAATTCTAAAAAAACATATTGCAAAATATTTAATATCAATGATTTATCACACTTTAAAATATGAATTCAAACATAATATTAAATTGCATTGGTCAAGTTTTATCTTAAGAATGACTTACTTTGTGAGTCTTCAAATTTTAAAATAAAATTGATAATGGGAAAACTATGGAAAAACAATATTAGTTTTATCATTATTTTTTAATATAAAAATTAAAGTTTTATCTTCATTTAATCCATATTTGTATATTTTTAATCTTTCAAAAATGATGTTTTGGAATAAATTCAAAACCTTTTCTGTTCATTTTTAAATCCCCCCTCCCATGGTATTATCTTTTAATAAAAATCTACTTATTGTCTATCAACTCTATATTTAAGCTAAATTTATATTAAAAGGATATGTGCAAATAAAGAAATTATTTCTAAACACAAAATATAGATTTTGAAATGAAAAAATAATAGTCTTATTACCACATGTAATTCATAATAGCCTTCAATCTAAAAATATATATTTAATGAAAAAACAACAATATATTTTTAACAAAACTTTGCTTTTTGTTGTTAAAATTATTTTAAAAATTATTAAAATGCAATTTCCAATTAAAATAATTAAATTCACTTCCTGCTAGATATCAGTTTTCTTCTAATATTCAAATTTATTTAAACACAAGCTATATATAACATCATGTACTTATTAAGAAATAATTATTTAATTATTTTACAAAACAAATACAGAAGAAACTCTTAAATATAAATAGTTATTATCAAATTGATAAAAAGATTATACAAATGCAAAACATTTTTTCTATAAATGTAAAACTTTGTTTTCCTTTAGTAAATTTGCTTGTAAAGCAAATTTTTCTCTGAACCTTTATATTACATTTAGAGACAATAAATTCAGTTAAAATCTAAACATTTAAATGCTTTAGATTGGAATAAGCACTAAGTAGATTCTAGATAATAAATTCATTGCAGTGCTGATTGCAGTACTAATGCAACTTTCATAGATCCTCCAACATATTAAATAAAAAATATGAACAATGCAATATTAAATTATATTCATGAGTAAAGAATATTACTTGTTATATTTAAAAGTAAATAACATAGTTTTACTGCTTTTTAATCTGACATAAATAATAATAACATTATTTCTTTGACAATTTTTCTTTTGTTCATCATGAATTTTCTCATTATATTGTTTTTCCACAACCACTGCTATAGTGATGAATAATAAATAGTTCTTGCATTTGAATATATATATATTAATTTTTTTTAAAATCTGCATTTTAGATATTCATGTTGGAGTTCACAAGCCACCCAAAATTAATAGGTTACATGATAATGCTCCACAAATAGTTGGCAATGTGTTTAAAATATATGCAGCTGTTACTAAATCTATCAATCCTTTATATTACTGTAACATTTTATATAAATACAATTTATATATCTTACTTCAAACAATGTATAGCAAATAGTTTTTTTTTATATATATATATATATAGACACACTCAACTTGAAGTTTTGATTGTCCTGCAGTATTCCTCAGAACTATGACATAATGATAAATAAAATAAGCAAATATAATCAATAAAAATATATAATTATTAACAATAAAACTTAAAATAAAAGAAACAAATATTTAAGTTTCATTTTAATAAACACTATTATAAAAGTATTAGCATATTGAATAAGCTTTTTTTAATAATTTAAAATAAATTATTAAGTAATTCGACGTTTTGCTGTTGTTTTAAATTTTATAATAAAAGAAAGCATTAAAAATAATCAAATAATTAGTTACTCAAGAGCTTGCATAATGTTCAAATCTCAGAAATATTAAGTTAAGCTTCAATTTGGAAACTTTTAACTCTTTGATCTCTCATCACTTTGTTACACTAAACAGTTCTTTTGAGAACAAATCAAACTAATGATTCAATAATATTAACATAAATGTTAGTTTTAAAAAATTGAGCCACAGATATTTTATTTTGATACAGTATATATTAATTTCTTTTCCCTTATGTAAATATCATGATATCTAAATTTGCAAAAGGTTAGCTATGAGTCATGTCTTCTAAATTTAATAGATATAAAAACTGTTCATAATTTTAAAATTATGACATGTATAAATTCATAATGAATTAATAAAAATCATAGAAATAGATATGATGATATTAAAAAAAATAATTAAAGATTCAAATACTATGGACATTGAAAATTAGATACATATTTTTTCTGGAGTAACTACAAAAAAAGTAACAAAATTAAAAAGATTAAGATTAATTTATAAAAACTATACAAAAAACATCATTGGCTAGATGCTTATTCCAATTATTGCTAAAGCTAAAGCAAAAAGATAGTAAATAATATTAAAGTTTTTATTGTAAATTAGAAATGACAGAAAAATAGTAAGCTTTACTAGAAATGATAATAATATAATAATGTTGGCTAAAGATGGAGATATTTTTGAAAAATAATAAAGTAAATGCAAATCATAAGTTCAACATCCACACAAATATACATTACAATCATGTTTTTAAAACTAAATTAATTTGCGATCTTTATCCTCCAGCTAATAACCTAAAAAATAAAATAAGCCTCTTTCATTTTAATATGTTTACTCAGATTCATGAAGTTTATGCTCAAACCACAATTTATAAACATCGCAAGTGGATGCAATATTACTAAGTCATGAAATCTTTCACAATAAAAATAACTAATACATGTTATAATACTAAAATACCAAGCTTCTCCTAAACTAAAATCACTAATATATTTTGAAATTGTAAAACACTCTCACACTCACATTAAATAATGCAGAGGAATATCACAAATCTGACTATCATTTGATTAGAACATAAATATTTGTATATAGGTAAAAAAGAATAAAATCAGCTCTTTTATAAATAGCTTACTGAAAAGCAAAGAGCTTTCCAACAATTCTTTAAAAAAAAAAAAAAAAACAGTAAATGAAACTTTTCACAAAAAAGCAACGAAAGAAAATTTTTTTCTAAAATAATGTCAGCTATACATAATGCTAAAAAATTTGTTATACACCATTATAAAAAAATTACCTAATAGAAAATAAGCTTAAATTTTATAAAAATTGAAATTTACAATTATGTGTTAAATTGTTTACTCTGAACAGAAATATGAATTATTAAGAAAATCAGTAATCCAATCTATTTCTCTGCTTTGCATGATATAAGCGAGAAAAAAAAAACAAATTAACAATTAGAATCATTGGAAATATAGTTTAATATATATATTTCAAAAATAAACTGATTAGATAAAATTAAAATACTGAAGTTTAAAAAAAAATGAGAAGAAATATTTATTGGAAAAATGTTATGAGGGAAGAGGAGGAATAAAATTATACTATAGGAAATTATTTTTAAAAAATGAAGAAATAATTTGTCAAATATATAAAAGAAATAAAAGATCAGTGGTAGCCCATGAAATTTTTAGGCAGGAGTACTTCATTATAATATTCACCAAAATGTAATTAAGGAAAGAAAATAGAGTACTTCTAATTTTGCAACCACATAACCCTTTTATTTTTCCATTCCGATCATTGTTAAAAAACAGAATGTATTTATTAACTGTTGTTTGACAAATACTAATATGTGGATTAGATCTAACTTCACTTTTTATCAATTTTTTTTATGTAAGGTCAATGGGAAAATATAATTTTTTAAAATATATTCAACACTAACATTTATTGTGATAAATATTTAAAATATTTTATTATTTTGTAATATTTTTCTATAATAAATATTTATAAATGTTAATCTAAAAAAAACAACACCACAAACCCAAAATATTTTAATAGCTCATAAATAGTCAAAATAAGAGTCATAGATCACATGACCCTATTCTCTTAAGCTTGTAAGTTATAAACAATGAAGATTGCCAATTCCTCAACAAGCTTTGTGATAAATGCTTAGCCAGGGCCAGCACTTAAAATATCTCTGTCAGGAACCCCCCTCCCCCAAACCCCTGACCATGGTTTCATGCTTTGGCATTCCTGACTGCCAAAGCACAAAACCATGGTCAGGGGTTTGGGGGGGGGTTCCTGACAGATATTTTTAATGCTGGCTCTGACTAAGCATTTATCACAAGCCTGTTGAGAAATTGGCAATCCTCATTGTTTATTTTAATAGCTCATCTTAAATGAAAACAAAAATTTATTCCTTCTGAAGAGAAACCAGAATAATCATATCATGCTAAAGTAACTATTGATGCTGCTCCGGAGCAGCTCCAAATGTGTTAATTATACATGTTAGTAAAAGCAAATGAATCTCAGCAGAACTTTGTGAAATTCACCGAATATAATGTTTCTATCATTGCCCTAATTAACAGCATCTTTGAATAGAATCTCAAGCATCTTAAAATAATTCCTTTTAAAAACGGTTTAATTAATTGTATTTACTTAATAATTCTGCAAAATATTGAATGATTATTATATTATTGATATTTTCAAACACGAATTTAATAATTGTTTACTGGAGATACTGCAGCACCACAGTAAATGTTTATAAATTATCAAAAATTGAACAAGAGAGGGGCTTGAAATGGGATGTGAAGTGATAAATGTGAATAGGAACTAATGAATGGGCAGATAAAAAGGGTGTATTTAATAAGCAGATCAATTAGAAAATGTTAAATTATGCAGGAAACTATTGGATATTTTTGGTTTGCTCAATAAGTGGATATTCAGTTCAATATAATTTTTGTTATTGAAATAAAATGCAAATAAAGAGCATCAGATAATTTAATTTTCATTATGTTTTCTTTGTTTGTGGCGAGTCTTAGCATAATGTTTTTAAAATTGTCTATGGATCTATAAAAAGTATTATTAATTTATCATTTATTCTCTTTATATATATATATCGATAAACGAAAAGTAATTTACTGATGTATTATGTACTAAATAGAGGAATACATCTAACATTCTTTGCCCCCCCTCTTATTTTATTTACATACATATACACATACAGCAGGTATGATATTACATTCACAATGCTTAGTCAAATTATCAATGGAAATATGGTATTTTTTTTATTTTTAAAGCAGCGAAAAAGAGAACACTTAATATTTACATAATATATATATATATTCTTGAGGAAAGACATAACTGCTTATATGTGGTGGGAGCGCGTTTGTATTAGTAAAATCATTCAATTAAATAAAAGAATATATTTTTATTTATGTTTTAAAGCATTTTATTATATATTTTTTTATGAAAGAAAAAATAGATATAATAATCTTTGTTAAGCATTTTAATGCAAAACCATAAAGAACACACATATATACAAAATTTTAAACCAGTATTGATAACAAAATGTAAATGAATTATGTAAAAAAAGTAATGTGCATTTTTTTAAAAAAGTTATTTAAAGATATACAGATGATAAATCTTTCAACATCCCATTTTTGTCCCTCATTTTCATTTTTTTTCCTTTAACAGCCTCGTTTTCGTTAGCATGGCATTTAACGGCTACTGCAGTTATAAATGAAAATGGAATTTTAACTTACCTCTAGGTCTGGATCACCCCGTCCATTTTTAATATAATATAATTTAGAATTAATGACACGGAAATTTTTACATAGTCTTTTAAAATTGGCCTTTTGACCTTGACCTTTAACATGCTTAGGATATCTTTTAAATGCAACCCAATTATAAATTTCATCAAAGGGAGTATGTTTTCTATGTACCAATACAGCGTTCGCCATTTTCGTCGAGTAAAGCTTTTTAGCACTGGCGGAGTAAAATGAAAGATTACAAAATATCGTAATTTGAAGTAAAAATTATATATATATAAAAGTAATTTTAATTAATCTATATATTAGAAGTTTATTTTTTTAATGTATAAAAATTAAATTTGACAGAAAAAGTCAATGTTTGATATTTCAAATTACTGGAGTATTTTTTTTTTAATTTAATGTAGTATATAAAATAATATTACTAAAAATAAAATTTCAGGGAGTAATGCGGTTCATTACAATGCGCCATTGAATATATTTGAATAAATGTGGATGAGTTTGCTTTCAAAAGTAATATGACATATATTGCTTGTTTATAAAATTTTATTTTCAATAAACATTTTATCTTATTTAGTCTGTAACATAATTCGCAGTGTTTTTTTTTTTTTTGACAGATTATGATACATAAAAATATCATTTCAAAAATACAAATGAATATATACAGTTTACATGCACATTAGATGCAAAGATTAACGAATTGAGGCGGGGAAACAACTCCATATAAATATATCTTTTACAGATTAATGTCTCCTATTAATTAAAATTATTACTACGATTTTTTTTCTCTTTTATATATACACGTAATCCAAAAAATTAAAAGTAAAACTGAACATATATATTCTACTAATATTCATAATGGAATGAATTTAAATAAAATATTGTAAAAAAAAATTAAGTGTTGTGATAATAAAATAAGCTAAGAAGTCTAATTGATAATTAAAAAAAAGATGTTCAAGAGAATTTTAAAAGATGTTGCAGTAAAAGAGAGGGAAAACCTTAGAATTAATAATTAGACGATGAATAAAATGGTAAAAATATTGAAATATGTATAGAAAGCTTAATAGTCAATTGAATAGTAAAACAGATAAAGCTAGGAAAGAGGGACTAGAAAGGAAATATAAATAGTAGAAAAAAAAAGATTTTATTTCTTCTATAGTATAATAAAACTGGTTGGAAAAATCAGTATTGTACTGAGAAACAGCTGTAATGCATGTGAAAGAATAGCAAACTTTCAATTATTACTGATTTAATAACAACATGCGATTTAGACAAATGTTATTTACATGCATTGCTGATAAATTATATTAACATCTAGGAAATTGCGGTGTAGTAAATCTAAGATTTTGCGCTATAATATAGTAAATTAAAAACTCAGTGAGTAATAAATGAATATGTTTATATTTCAAGCTTTCAGGCCAAGATGCTTAAGACTGGCTTATATATATATAAAAGTTAAGTTGAGAAAAGCTTGGTATCATCCTTTTCTTATCAAAATCTCTGTCATGTGTCAAAAGCCTGATCGTTCTTAAAAGACAGCTGTTTAAAAATCTGATTGGCTGTCTGAGAAACAACTGTAGCACATGTGAAAGAATAGCAATCTTTCAATTATTACTGATTTAATAACAATGTGCAATTTAGATAAATGTTATTTACATATGTTGCTGATAAATTATATTAACATCTAGAAAATTGCGGTGTAGTAAATCTTAGATTTCGCGCTGTAATATCATAAATTAAAAACTCAGTGAGTAATAAATGAACACGTTTATATTTCAATCTTTCAGGCCAAGATCCTTAAGACTGGCTTATATATATATAAAAGTTAAGTTGAGAAAAGGTTGGTATCATCCTTTTCTTATCAAAATCTTTGTCGTGTGTCAAAAGCCTGATCGTTCTTAAAAGACAACTGTTTAAAAATCTGATTGGCTGTCTGAGAAACAACTGTAGTGCATGTGAAAGAATAGCAACCTTTCAATTATTACTGATGAAGTAATGAAAATATCAATAATAATTATCGATAAAATAAATATACTGAAATCATGAATAAAATATGTCACTTATGTGATAAAAATAATAAGGCTTCATCTATATTAATTTAAAAAATTTAGATAAAAATGAAATAGGTTGTAAAATAAATCGGAATAAACTTATCAAAGCATTAATTGAAAGGGAAACTTAGTAGATACAAAGTTTGGTGAGATTCTAATTAAGTACTGAAGGTTATGAAAAAAAGATTGAAAAATTAAGTCTTTATGGTGTAATTTATGACTCAGGAAAATGGTCAGATTTTCTTTAATAGTTGTTGATTCCACTGAAAAACAAAAAGATCTAATTTAGTAATGGGAATTTTAGAATAATTGTTTTAATTTATTAGATGACTAGGTTGTTCTTATGGATCTTGAATAGCTGGAGATCTAATACATTGGCCATATTCTTATATGATGAACAATTTGAATTTAGAAATCTAGAAACAAAAGTTGGAAATAGAGTGATAAGAATTAGTGTTAAAAGTTAGATAGAGAAACGATTAATATTTACTTTATTAATCTTTAAAAAAAACATTTGATAAAATGAATTGGATTATAATATTGGATATATTGAAGAAAAAAGCATAAAATATAGGGAAAACATTTATTGAAAAATGTAATTATAAATTAAAAGATTACATATAAGATTAAATGCTTTTCTTATGAAGAGATAATTATAGAAAGAGATATATATTGTCTTAGTCCTGTTTTATTTAATGTATATTTGAATGAGTTATTATATAAGTTGTTTTAAAAAAAACATGAAATTAGTATTAGAAACAGAAAGTTAATTATACCAGATTTGCTAATAATATAGTGGATAATTGCTAATAATGAGAATCAGCTTAATAACATTGTAACTAGAATTGATAAAAGGTTGTAAAAATCTAGTGATGAAAATTAATGTAAATAAAACTAAACCAATAAAATAGAAAGATTAAAAGAAAATATTGCATAGAAACTTATAGAGCAATTTAATGCTTTTAATTATTTGGAAGTTGGATAATTGATGGGGATTGCAATGATTTAAACAGCCTTTTAATAAGAGTAGGAGGGTATTTCATAGCTCATTGGAATTAGATCTTAAAATAATACTTATTAAATGTTTTATTTGTAATTTAGGTTTATATAGAATAGAAATGAGTCAATTAGGAAAAATGAGAAAGAAATATTTTGAGGTATTAGGATTGTGTATTTGGAGACAAAAAATAACTTGGAAAAATAATACATGAGATGTAGAATAAAAAAAATAACTAAAAAAACGGATTTTCTTTAGAAAATTATTTTAAAAATGAGAAATTAAATTGAGTATGTGCATATTGAGAAGAATTTTGAAACATACTGGAAAGATCTATAAAGAGTAAGAGAAAATGATATAAAAAGTTAATTGATGATTTTAAAAATGAAAATAGTTATGGGTTTTTGAAAAATAAAGCAAAGGTTAGGAGGACTTTGAAAATTTAGTCTGTTTAATATGTAGAATGTCTTTTGGAAAATAGCAAATTATTATAATAATGATGTCTACACTAAATATATAGATGGATATGATAATATGTTGGACTATTTCCATCATCTATCATTAAATGTTGAATATCTAGAAAATTTTGAACTTTATTTATAATTTTCATGTACATATAATTAGTTAGTAATAACACATAAATAAACAACTCAGATTAGTAATTACACTATTTTATGAGAAGTATTATTCTCCATTCTTCTTCAAGTGTTGCTGGCCTGACCAATGATAATATTAGCATAGGCATTAAATTTACTCCTTTAGATTTTTGAATATCGAATTTTAAGGCAAGACTCTAATCAATTGAGCTATTCATCAAAGAATAGATTTACCTCCTGTGATCATATGTTTCAATCTATGTCAATCTTGAACATATTTATTCAGATTTCAAACAAGATTAAGATAGCCATCCCAGATCTATAACAACTAATTATTAATTAATAAACATATATATATATATGCATATTTTTAACTAGCGAATAATACAAGAAAACCATAAATCCTCATTGTCTGGCAATTGATTAATCATATAAATATTGTTTGGTTTTTCAATATATTTTGTAGACAATTGATGAAAGGTTTTACTATGCACACACACATTTATATATATATATATATATATATATATATATATATTGTACCCCCTCACACCTATCACCAACACTAACAATTACCCGGGGGCGCCAATTTTATGAATCATAGAATAAAATATTTATTTAACTTTACCTAAATCTATTCATGAAGCTCTTAATTAAAGCTTTCACCTAAAACTAACTCAGTTGAGGGATACAGAGGTGTATGAGGTGTACAATGTACATTAGATGTGGGAGAAAATATTATTACTAATAGGAATAAACATCTATCAAGTTCTATGCTAAACAAAAATTAAATTGGTAAAATTCTACCAGCTAAAATTAACTAATTATACTTTATTTCACCTCCTCCCATCATCCATATGCATTGAACAACCTCTACCATATTATACAATTAAACTAATAACTAAAATAAAATAAAAAATAATATTTTAGAAATTATAATGTATAATTCACTAGATCTAAACTTAAACTAAACCTATTACTACTAAATTTTAATTACTCACTACTCTAATCTGGATAAATGAATTTATTATCTAATCTAAATTAAAATTAAAGATCTCAGGGAAGTAACTTATGGTATGGCTTGATCTAACATTTCTATACCTCAAATTATTATTTAACACTATAAAAATAATATTATAAACCAAACAATACCCTAATTAGATACTTGCAGTTAGATAATGAAAGAAATCAGGCACATTTTGATTTCAATTCATCATCTAAACAAAAATTAAATAACAAACCCTTTTAAAAATGATCAGTAGGTAATTGGCATCTCATATAGTATTTGAATCAAGGAAATCAACATCATCATATCTTGAGATTTATTATAATTAAATAAAATACAATTATGTTACATTAAATAAAATAAATGTATAAGCATGTGTGGCAGTGTGAAACACGAATGAATGCTATAGAAGAAACTCCAAATACAAATTTAGATAACAAAATATTTATTAATCAAATAGAAAATAGTTAAATCAACATCTACTTTTCTTTTATTGTTATGAACAAAAAATTCCAAAGGGATTTCATATCAGTGAGTACAGATTATACAAGAAGATATAATACAACATGATTCATTAACTTTTACATCTACTATATATTTTCATCAGAGCATTTTGATAGATTGGTAAACATTTTATTTGAAACATTAAGTGAACTAAATAAATCCCTATTATTTACTGTAAAGAAATGGCTCTTTAGCTATCAGTGATTTCTGATAGACTTATACAAAAATAAAACAAAATAAATATGACGTTACACTTTTAGTAATTGATTACTAAAATATCTTTTATTCAGCCTTTTGCTGAATATCACTCATTTATTACTAAAATTTTTATAACAACAATATAGATTAATATTCTAATTACTGAACAAATTAGGATTTTGCATTGTTACTCTAAAATATCTTAAATAAAATTACAATAAGGGGATTTAAACTAGGAATAATATTAAACTATCTTACCAAAGAAATAAATACTTCTATTAATTAAATGTATTTTTCTTTGTAGTTTTGAAATAAAGTATTCTATTGGATAATTAGGTTCTGCTTTGCCAAAATAAAGTAAATCTTTGTATTCATTAACTAATGTCCTATCTTTGCTTAATTATTTATGCGAATTATGATTAAATGATAAAAATCAATGAGATGAAGCTTAAATGATTACTACAAAATGTTTTAAAAAATGATAAGTAAAGTTCTACGTTAATAATGAATTTTTTTATATCAAAATTAACAATTTGTGCATGAATCTGTATTATGCTATGTGTCAAAGAAAATAAATAAATAATGTTAATCAATCTAATCGTTTTTTTTTTATGATATTTTAATATAATCATAATACGGTTGGAAGTGAAGATCAATTAAACTTTATTTATCAACTACAATACAGCTGTTTTATAAGACACTATACTTTCCTTTTATTCTTCCATTTTATCATAAACCATCAAACACTAGGCTATAGCATAAGCTGAAAAACATCCAATACACACATGGGATAACAGATTTATATAATTCAAAACAGGTAATATAACAATAACTTCCAAGTCTATCTTTAAGACTAAATAATTGGTGGAATAACTCATCACCAAATGAAAATCAGGGAGAAAACATTTCTAGCTCCATACACATTTAATTCAATATATCAAATATAAAAGGAGGACTCAATCCACTCCTATTAAAATACTCCAATACATGGAAAATAAAGGATTACTCAATCCTATACACTACAATACACTGCACTGGGCAAACCACCCATATTAAATATTCAACTAACAAATACACTGATTCAATCCCATAAAATATTATAAACATTGTAAACTTTATAGCATATAGCCACAAAATACTTTTCATTCAGTCATAACAAAGAAATAATAATTCTCTCTTAAACAACTTTCTAATTCTTCAAATGATTGATCCTCTTTTCCTTCTGAATCCGATTGATTTAAAATCATTTTCACTGGCAATTACATATAATTATAAATAAGTTTAATAATAGACACACACACATATATATAAGCATGTGATATACAGACCATTTAAAATCGCAGTAAGCAAGGAATTACTGTTAAAATATTAATTATTACTGCTAGAATTAATAAAGAATAAAATATCTCATAACTGACAATATTTAGGACCTGGTAATGGTCAAAGAACAATTGAAGAATAAAATACTAATTACTATGGACAAAGCAAGACAAATAATTTTTTTTATAATATGATACATTAATATTGGCAAGAATCTGTAGTTAAATTGAACCTAAATAAATAATAAAATTGTATGTTATAGCTGAAATAATTCTTGAAAATAATTATTTTCTAATTTATAAAAAAAAAAATATTCGGTAAGATTTGATATAATGAACTCTTTTTTTTTTTAAAAAAAAAAAAAACAATTATTCACCCTTTTGAATGGACTCTTCCATTCGTTTATTATGTGCGTGGATCATTAACACATGCACGACCAAACTTATCTTATTAAAATAATAACAATAATAAAAATAAAATTACCAGCATAATGTATTTTTCTATTATGCTATTTGAGACATTCTTGGAGAAAAATATAATAATAATAATACATATAATAAACATATTTAAAATAATAAAACATTCCTTAACTAATACTAAAGCTATCTAAAATACCATTACATAAAATAAAGTTCTCTTCTTTTTTCTTTCCAAACGAAATGAAACAAAAGTTTATAAAAGTTTTTACATGACTTTCCTTGTCATGTTTTCAAATAGATAAGGAAAATAATTATACTGCACAAGACAAATATTAACACAGAATGGAACAATTTCTGCAGGAGAAAACAACACAATATTATTTTTCTTTGTTGAATCCGTATGAGCATATTCAATGTTTTAGTTATCAACTAATGAATTGCTATTGATGTTGTAAACAATGAATTTCCTTAATTAAACAATATATTTCATGATGCAAGTAAAATAGAAGTTTGTATTTTATTCCTAGGATATACTTAACATTTAATTTCACAATCATAAAGCCATTCAGAAATATACATAGTTATTCAATTAATAATATTTATTTAGATAAACTCATTGGTAATATTAATACAGCAATGTCACATAACTTTATCCATTTATAATTTCATTCATCCTACTAGTCTAGAAGAACAAATAATTATTAAAGTACATTTAATGACATATTTAATCTTATATCTTTCTTTTCCAAAGGTAAAAATATAAATAATTACGTCACTATTTTAAGGCATATGACAATAAAATTACATATTCCTTGTGTATATTTTAAATTTTGAGTTTTCTTTTATATTTAACATGAAATTTGTACATTAAAGTTCTGAGAATGTTCAATGACAGTTCACATCTTTCCTCCACATAAATGAAGCAAGTAGCAGTTGTTCCCTTCATAGTATAATTAAAGCTTAAAAACTTAATTGTTATAAAATAAACAAATATTCTTTTATCCTTCCCTGTTAATTTTAAATTTAAATAAAACAATTTAACAATCCTATTAAGCATTCCCATTTCTTAAATAATAATTTATCTTGAATAATAGAATATAACACTTACATATACTTTAGCATAACATTGGGACAATTTAAACGATCAGCTGGAGCAAAATTGACGTATCTCTTAGTGGTTTTTAAGTGCACATTTTGCAAACAAAATAATATAATTAAATTTTTAACTTGAACTCTGGAAGAGGAAAAATAATTTCACTATTAAACTTTGCTAAATAACTTAGTTATAGTTGTCTTTGGTTAGCCATAACTGCCCTCATAAAAGTTCTAATAATTGACTGACTGACTGAAGTAATAATTGATTGACCTCTTCAAAAGTAAGTAATAAGTATTCCTTTTATAAACTTTTTAATAATCATTACATCATATTGTTCTCTCCCAATTGTTTACGATAATGTCACATTACATCACCAGAAAAAAAAATCACCAATCGCTCCTCCCACTGGCAAACTTACTTAATTATGCAAAAAATTTAGACAGTAAAAAAAAATAGAGATGAAAAAAAAAATTATTTTGTCTTTTAAATAAATGAAAAAAAAATTGAACTAATAATTAAATGTGTTTTAAAGCAGTAGAATAAAATTAATGACAATTGTTTTAATAAATAAAATATTTTACAGTATTTGTCATTATATAATTCACCTGTCCATAATTTATTGATTTATTTAAAATGTAATTAAGTTAGTTTTTAATACTATTATTGATATAATTAAATATTTGAATGTAATGTGGGATATTTAATGGTTTAATAAAACATGTGAATGAAAAATGAAGTTGGATAATGCATGAATATTCAGCAGTAATATACCATAGGTATTACACTATACTGACTGAAATGACAATGTGAATGATGATGAGTAAAACATATTTTACTGTTTATGCTATAAATTTAAAATGTACAAAACAAATGGACTAGAAAATCATTCTAACAAAACTGAGTACTGCTTTATGAGCAAATAAAACAAGTAAGCAACAACCTAAACTGTACTGACTCTACATATAACAAGCCACCCCCCTATTCTATTACTGATTATACCCCAAAACAAGATACTAAACATTTGAGAAATCTTTTAATTATACCTACACTTACTTTTGATTACAGTTTTAAGTCAAAATAAATTTTTTTTAAAAATTTCACGTTATTTCATTTTTTTTAAAGAGGACTATATCAGATAATATCTGATATACTACCACACTACTACAATGACTATTTCTGGTGCCAAACCAGAAGGTCACAATATATATATATATATATATATATATATATAATATAAATGTATATATATATATATATATATATAATAAAATGTCCATTAATTAAAAACTATTGTAATTATATACATATTATAATAAAAATAATAAAGTTAACAGTAATAAACTATTATAAACAGTCTTTAAATCTGCAGAAGTACAATCTTGTTTTAATTAACTTAAGGACATTTTATTTATATTACATATTGTAATATATATATATATATTGATGATATATATATATATATATATATCATCATATATATATATATATATATATATATATATATCATCAAATATGGCAATACATTTAAAGAACATTTTAAATACTTTTATTATATTTATGTAAAATAAAGTTGTTTTAAAATAGTTCATATATAAAAAAATTATTTGACTTAATTTTTGCTACACAGTATTACTATAACTCATATCAGAAAAATAACATTGATATGGAGTGTTTTCTATTGTCATTTTTTTAATATATCAATACTATAGAAGCAAAGATATTGTTTAAAAAATATATATTAAACATAATCATTATTAAAGTTTGAAGTTTCTAAAATTATCTTATCATTTTTTATGCATTGATATGATAACTTATTTAATTTTCAGTTTTATTGACTACTATTTGATAGAATATATGTTTTTATTTAGAATATTATAGCAGCCATCATTCAAGTACTAATGATCATTCAAGAACATTGCAGAGATTGTTGAAAGAAATCTCTAAAATATACTTAAATGACTTCTATTATCTGAATAATGGTTAATATAATTCAATAAAACAACAGCATGATATTAATACAGTATTAACAGTGGAAAAATATAAGTATATGTTAATGAATTTGAAATATATATTCACGTTTACATATATAAGTATGTCAATAATTAATTATAAAAGTATTATTTATCTTTTCAGCATATATGTGTTTAGGTGTATCAGTGTTATTAGATAGAGTGGAGAGAGGTGGGTGGTGTGAAAGTCTGTGCTCATATACCCTATATTAAAAGTATAACACTGTAAATATACCATACTTAATAATATTTGAATTCAATTATAATTTATTTACTTGGAGTTTAGATGTAATTATAGGGGATTTAAACACAGACTTTCAAGCTCCCTTTAGCAAACCACTCTATTGGTCTTAACAAGGGATTTGGGAATTCCATCATCAGATTTTCAATGATATGGATGACTGGAGTGAAGGGTGGAGTAGATTGATGCCTGTCCATTAAAGTTTAAAGATATGCTATCTTTTATACAATGAGCATTGATTATAAATATGTGTGAGAGAAGAAGAACTGGACTAACTGATGAGTGCTAGTTCAGCATGGAATATGTATATTGGAGATCATTCATTTATCTTTTTTCATATGTGTGTGGTCATGTGTATCAGTTGTGGGATAGAGTGGTTAGCTAAAGGGATCTTGAAAATCTGTGTTCAAATCCCCTATAATTATACTATATAAATAAAACAAAATGTATTTTTACAAAGTTATTAAATTGTTTTTTTTTATTTATATAAAATTTTATTATAAATTGTGCATACATACATTCACACAAATGCGCGCGCACACACATATATCCAAACTAGTTAGCTATCCCTACCTATTTTTAGCAATAGAATAAAAAGCTGTTAAAGCGATTATTACCTAGTATTTGATAAGCTTGGTTAATATATATATTCACAATTAATTTAAAGGTGGTGGAATGGTATTGAAAGCTACTCTGATCTGCATTAGCTTATTAGAAAGTTACTTTAATCGTTTTACAAATTCATTATAAACAAAAATTATTTAGAAATATATAAGAGGATATTGACTCCTTTGTTTAATCCATAACATTTAATATTAGATTTTTACTTTGTTAAATATACCAGTGTACTTTAATGTAGTGTTAAAATTAGACTCTGGAGCTCAAAGTCCATGGAAGATGAATCAACTCTATAACTATAGTTGCGTAAACTTCTTAATGAATAAATTATTCAATTAATTTTATTATTATGATTATAATTTTTAAAAGCATTATCAACTTCATTTTGCAAATATTATAATAACTTTTAAATGTTAAGTTTTGAGATGAAGTGTTAAAAAGATTTTGAATTATAGTTGATTGCTAAATAATTTTTCTGTTATGTTTAATATTGAAGTTTACAAAATTATTTCTATTTCAGATAGTTATTCTAATCAATAATAAATATAGTATAATTTTGATATTAGAAATATTTAAAAAAATAATTCAAAGTTATTACAATTTATTTATTTTTAATAATAATTGCTGCCCAGTATGATTACTAAAGTTATTTGTCTATATTTATTATGCTTATGAAAATAAAATTATATTATATTATTATTATAGTTTAAAATAAAATCGTGAATTAAAATTTAGTTGGTAGTAATTTTCACACACACACACACACACACAAAGAACAGTGTTCATTATGTATTAAATTATCACTTTATACAATACTCATAAACAATATTATTGTTTTGAAAAATGAATAATAGGGCAAAACATTGAAATCTTTAGTGAGAAAAGTATTATATAATAGTCTTTATTGCAATTTTTATGACTCCACTATCTGTGCTATATTTTTCTACTAGCTTAGGCATATTGTTAGTAACTTTTAATATTTAATGCTATTGAGGTTAGCTATATTATCTGTATATATTCTTATCATATCCTCTTGATATTAGAAAAGAGCAGTTTTATCAAGACTTGTCTTCTTACTGCTTAATATTGAATATGATTTAAAAAAAATTTTTAATGGGCTATTTTTTTTTGATCTCTGATACTTGACAGTATTTATGATTTTTAGAAAGAAACTTATTTTTATAGTTGAGCAAATATTTAAAAAAATAGTCAAATTCTTATGAAGTCTTTCAAATTATTTATTATTCATATATACTTAATACTTATGATAAAATTCATTAAACTATATATAAGAAATTTGCACATATATGCCTTATGAAGTATATATGTTTAAAATAAACAACACTTCTAGTATTTAGTTGAATTTAATGCATTTTCCGTCCTGAACACTATAATCATAAATATTCTTAATGAGTTGGAGACAGTTTTTAACCATTTATCCAAAATGCCTTTATTTATATAATCCAATAGTTTGATAATTGGATTCCTGTTTGCTCTTTTGTTAATGATGTTATTGTTGTTTACAATATTACTTATCTCTTTAATTTTTTTCTATCATCTTATTCCATGCAGATTAGTTTAACACTTAGTGGGTCCTTTTCATGGTCTAAAAATATTAATGTGTGCTGAATTGTGTTCTTGCACTTTTATTTAAGTATTTGTACTGTTTTATTTATATACTATGGTGAATCTCCAACCAATATAATAACAAAAATAAAGCAGCATAAATTCTTATATAAAAAAGAACAAAAGTCAGTTTACCACGCATGCCAGTATTCTTAGACTATGAAAGACAACACATACATTGTTTCAATCATCAAAGGGTTAAACTGATCTGTATTTAGTGAGATAACAGGAAAAGAAAGATTAAAGAATCATGAAATATAAACAACAATGACTTCATTAACAAAAGAGCAAACAGCATCCAACTATAAAACTATTGGAATATGTAAATTAGGGCATTTTATATAATAATAACAGTGGTTATAAAGCTGTTTCTGGACTCAACAAGAATAGCTATGACTATTATATTCAGCATCGAAAATACATTAAGTTTAACTAAATACTGGTAGTGTTGTTTATTTTAAATATATTTTATAAAGCATATATACATATATATGCTAATTTTTTTGCATATATATATATATATTAATCTTGAACTAAATTTTAAATTATTTAAATGATATTTTGAATGTTTTTATTTCTTGCTGCATTGGTACCATATATTCAGTTCAGTATCATCTAAATTACTATATTTTTAACAAGAAATAAATATAGCTTAACTATTTGTAATTGGAACAGAAGTAACTGGACCTCCCACTGTGCTATGTAAATGTCACTCATCTATGGAAAGATAAAATGATATCAATCTATTTCATAACATTGTGCTAAATTGGAGAATGAAATTTTTATATTATTTTAATTTATATACAGAATAAATAATATGAAATCACTAGAAAAAAATTCACTCTCTACTTTAGTACAATGTCAATGAATTACACAAAAAAATCAAGTCAGATGTCACATGACCTAATTTAACAAGCCTGTATTACAAATGTTATATATAGAGTTTAAATACTAGCAAAGCTAAGGGATAGATTGGTATCATTCTATATTTTCATAAATTGATTGATGTTTACATAGCTCGATGGGAAGTCCAGTTACTTCCATTCCAATTATATATAGTTAAGCTATGAATATTTATTATTGCATTTATTAAAACTGATCTTTCATTCTATATCTGGAGGTTGTTAAAACCGGGGTGCTCTGCCTTAATTCTTGTAATAGTTAAATAGTGATTTTAGACTATTTATTCTGTACATAAATTAAAATAAGAGAAAATGTTTACTCTTTAATTTAGAATGTCAATGAACTAAGCTTAAATAATAACAAAGCTAAAGGATAGATTGATATAATATTATATTTTCATAGTTGATTGATATTTACACAGTTCAATGGGAGGGCTAGTTACTTCTGTTCTAATTACTATATTTTTATATATTTTTCTTGGTGATTTAGATTAATGTGATTAATTCTTTTTTAACAGGAGGTAGAGATTACATTCAGATTATCCAATAAATGGATATAGCTGTCCATATATTCAATACTTTGAATGTTTCTCAGCCCACTTAATTTTATTACAGACTATTACTTCTGACTGAATTTTTGTAAATTTAATAACTTTAACCTTTTAATTAGTCTTCCAAAGATCTAAATCTTATTCATCTAAATCAACATCAGAAGTTTGTAAAAAATTTGAAACATATTTGGACTTGGTATTTTTTTTGAAGAAAAAAATATTTTTCTCTATTTTTGTCATTGTTCTTTTAGTGGAGACTTTATTTTTATTTTTCACAAATATTTAATATAAAATTTCATTTAATATGATGCACATTATTTTTTTTTATGTACATGAAAAGAAAAAGATATTGCTTCTAATTTGAACTATCTCTATGTAGTGTAAAGCTTAATATAACAACAAAACTGTTTTATCTTTATTATAATTATGGTAAACATGTGGATTTTATTGTCTAGATAAGGATTGGGGAACTTCTGACTTGAGGCCATGTTCAACCCTCAAATGTTTCTCATCTGGCTCCAGACATTATCAGAAACATGTATAAAATGGATCTGTATAAAACTTCTATTTAAATAGACATATAGAGCATACGTGTAAATACTGAATTAAGAGTTAAGTAAAATAAAATATTTATTTTCTCAACTATATCTTTTTCTCTCTCCAACCATTATAATAATTCTACTTCATTTTATCAGAAGTGCAATATTCTAACTCAAAATTTATTTGATTTTATTACTATTTTGCATTTCAATTTTTTTAAGGATGGCTATAGAGGTAAAATAACAAACATTGACACAGATAATCATACATTTGAAAAGAAATGAAACAATGTTATAGAAAGAAATAGTAAATCAATATGCATAATATGTGTGGAAAGTATTTTAGTTAATAAAACACAGTATTAAGAAATACTATCAAACATTTTGACTCCAACAAAGTTATTGGGAAAGAAAAAAATATTAAAATAAAAAACTTAAAAAAGAATCTTCATCAAATAATGTTTTATAAAAAATACAAACAAATCAAAAAATTCTTGGGGAACAAGTTATTTAAAAAAAAAAACAAAATTTGAAACTATTTTCTGAACATGAGTGTATAGAAGACTGCATCCTGGCAAATCTGTCCAGAACATAAAAAATATAAGAATATACATCATGAAGATAAATTTAAGGCAAATCATAAAAATTGTAATTAAATGTGAAACAATCATTAATAATAATGATGTTACTTTATTTTTAATTCACAAGAAAATTATGGCCTTTATTTAGAGGGAAAATTGAAATTGGTCTGTCAGTTGAAATGGTTGCCCAGGGTTAATATTTAGAGATAATTAAATTTTTGATCAAATATAGTAGGCTAATTATTAAATTAACAATTTTGTGTGGACAGTAAATAAGGTTATAAATATCCAAATAGCTCTCAGCAGAAAAAGGGTTCACCATCCCTGGCCTAGGTAGATTTGATGTTAATGTATATATTAACATTGAATTTATTTTGATTAATAAACCAGTTTCTAGCTCTGCCTTTTGTCAATGAGGTGCTAGGATATTCAAACATTAGATTTAAAATACCAGATCAAGCCCAGAACTTTATCTACTGATTAAATAAAAAATCTGAAATTTTCAGACATAAATATGTCTTCAAATCCAACTATCCAACTTAAATAGCCATATGGGATTGAACTTAGTTCAGACACATTAAATTACCAAAGCCTTAAGATCAATAACAATAATTGCAAGGAAATTCTTTGCAATTTAAAGCATTAAGAGCAATAACAATAATTGCAATAAAGCCTTAAGAGCAATAACAATAATTTCTTGCAATTATTGTTTTTAAAGCTTTGGCAATTTTATATATCTGAACTTAGTTCAGTCCCATAGGACTATTTAAGATAGATAGCTGTATTTGAAGACATATGGGTGTCTGGAAATTTCAAATTTTCTATTTAATAGTTAACCATTAGATAACTGGGCTTGACCTGGTATTTTAAATCTAATGCTTGAATAGCTTAGTGCCTCACTGATGGAAGCCTGAGCTACAAACCAGTCTGAGGAAAGTGATATTCTGAAAAGCCTGTTAAGAGCTATTGGCACACTCATTATATAACACACACACACGCACACACACACACATATATATATATATATAATGTAACCACTATTCTGAAGACAATAATTATATAACCTAACGCTGAAGGTTAAGTGGAATTATTCCAAAAGTATTTTTAATTTTTTTAATTTAGATTCCTTGTAGAATTAAGATTTAGGTGCGAAACCTTCTAAATAGAAAAATTACTTCTGGAAATCGTAATAATCGCTTATCATTATTTTATATTTAAGGAATAGATATATTTTATATGTTTCTATATTTTATACTATATTTTAATTTCATATTTGATTTTTTTATTCACATGGAGTTTATTGTAAATCGTATATAAATAAATATTTGATAAACTTTGCCTTGCTTTTAATTGTGATTCATAATTTTAAGCACATTATCTATCACCTGAGGCAAACTTTATATATTTATATAATTCTGCTTATTATACTTTATATATTTTGTTAATTGAAACTACAAAACTCATTTAATAGAAATATACTTAAATGCCTCTGTAAGAGTAAAATGCACATAACTTCAACGATAAATAGAACATCTATGATTAATTATTGACTTTGAATTATTTCTATTTTTATTTTATTAATTAACTATTCTCTTAACTTTGCTCACTTAAGCACAGCAATATGTATATTAGGGGGAAAAAACATCTCTGTTTTCTTATACAATCTTAGATTTAATGCTATGCTGATACTCAATCACGCATCACTATAGCATATTTAAGTCATCATTTTTAAATTTCTTTTTTAGATTATTAACTTTCTAGACAATAGCATTGCAATCAATTACTGAAATATTATCAATAAGGTATTAAATTTGTAATTATTTTAATACACTCACTTTTATGACATATGACTTTCAGTTAACAGAAGTACTGTTAAACTATAACTTATTGCTAATAATCTATTCAGATTTCGTATAAATGAACCAGCATTAATAAAATTATGTTTCTTTCACTCTGTGAATGTCAGATCATTCATGTTACAGGCATATGATTCCATAATTTACAAAACAATTTTCAAATTTATTATCTCTTCTTATATCTAATAGAAACAAAATAATATTTTAAATACACTTAATTGATTGTTTTATAAATAAATCTTTCATTTTAGTCTTTAATTGTTGGTATGAACAATTATTTAAATTTTTGATAAAATAAAAGCAGTTTTCTATTATAATGGCATTTATAATAAAATTGTATAATCGGTGTTTAATAAATAATGGTGCATTTAAATTCTCATTCTTAGTCCAGTTTTCAATTTTTGCTTTTATGATGCTTGGGATTCAAATCTGGGAATAATGCAGTTATAATCTAGCAAATATCTTTAACTCCATTTTACTATTTTAAGGCACTCCAACTTTTGAATTCAAATCAATTTACTTTAACAGTTATATAGATCTGACTTTAGGTTAGTAATTATATATTTTAGTATTTCTATTATTTATTAACGGTATCTTTGTTACCTGGTCAGGAAAGTTAATAGCAACAGATAACCTAATTCTTTATCTTACAAGATATAAAATAAAAAAAACTCTCGAGTCTGGTAGTAAGCTGGAAAAATCAGAAATTATTAATTAATAGTTTTTTTAAATTCTTATTCCAAGACAAATTTCAGATTTTTATCTTTACCAGTAAGACTCCGGATTCAAAGCTGAAAAAAATGCAGTTATGCATCTAAAAACACTTTAACTTCATTTTAGTATTAAAATTAAAAACTTGAAATTAAGATTTTAAAACCCAAGCTAACCTGCTTGATATATGTATATAAATGAAATATACAGGTATGTCTGTGTATAGTATCAATATATTTTAGTACTATCAGTTTTTTTATTAACTGTAGGTATTTTTGTCCTTAGCTTGTTAATATTTCTTTACTTTAGATAATATATAATAGAATAAAAGCAGTTCTCTTTTCTAATGCTGTCTATAGTAAAGTTGAATAATCTGTGACTATATATAGATACACACAATTGTTTTAAGCAGATTGGCTTAGCTTGCAATTTAGCTTGGAGATGTAAATTTCAGGTTTTTGGATTTGATAATAAAATTTCTAGATAGATACATAACTGTATTACTTTCAGTTTTGAATTTCATGCCTCTCAAAAGCCAGAAACTGGTATTAGTACAAGAATTTTAACACACTATTATATGGTAATCATTGATTATTCAACCTTATTATAAATGGCACTAAAATAGAGAATTGTTCTTGTTTTATCATTTATTTTGTAAGGTAAAGAATTAAGAGATTTTTTATTATTATTTGAGTTTTTACAGTTATTTATTTTTATGGAGAAATTTAAAACAATTCTTAATCTTCTCTTATAAACTATGTCATATTTTGATAGTTTGAATGGTTTAATTTTTAATTTTTTTCATTGAACCTACATAATTACAAAAAGAGGATATCTTATTTAAAGTCAGACCACAAGTAGACTCACTATTGATCAATTGAAATAAATTTACATGAAATCTTATAACTGTATTTCAAAACAATAAATGTATACTTATTTACAGCAAATAATATCTAGTAGTAAATTAAACAACTTAATTCTGCAACTAGATCTTCATTTATATTAATAATATTATCCTCAGTTACACACAACTTAATCATGTTAGTTCCATACTAATCTTTATTTTAACAAATTATTCAGATTTTATTTTGGAATTCTATTTTACATATGGTAATCCTTACAAATTTTTATGTTCTATATAGGTACTGCTTATAGTCATTTTTAGCAAAGTGTTGTATATAATGATTTCTGTCCGATTTTGTTCTTATGAGATTTCTTCTGGGTTTTATAGTTTGCGTTGGTTGGAGGAGGGGTGTTCAAAATTGTTTGTGGTTGTTCTCTGCTAGCTATTTTGTACTTATCAGTTAATCAATTTTTGGTATGCTTATTAGGCTCCATGTAGCTGTGTAGATTGTCTGGAGGTGCTCTTATAATACATATAATTTTAATAAACATTTCTTTTATGTTAAACAAACATTTGTAATTGTTTTATCACCAACTAGATCTATGTCCTTATTAATGCAAAATATTCTCTTCAAAATATTTGCACATATCTTGTTGAAAAAAATCTTATTATCAAATTTCTTGTAAATTATTTCGTAACTTGTTATTATATTCAGTATGAATCTTTGAATTACTAACAAAAAATTAGGCCTACAAAAGGCAATCATTTGCCCTACATTATAGATTATACAATTCGATTTTCATGCTGTATTTAATTGTATTCATCTCCATAGACTTTTCCTCAGTAATTTAATTTAACCTGTATCTTATCAATTATATTAAAATTAACAATTTTACTAAAACTTTGTTAGAATATCAAATTTTAAATTTCCAGAGGAATCAATTATCTATAATTTTCAAAATTTAGTAATTTTTGTATACAATAAATTATACATTTTATTTCACATACATCTATTTAAACTTATATCAATTTATTTGCTTCTAGTTATGAGAGATGATATCATCATTTTAACTAGGTATATTATTATTATTTGTCTCTTTGAAGCAATTATTACTATACTTTCTTAATCATTCACCTCACATATTTCTCAAAATATATTTTGGAACACTAATTTTCACTCTGTGATCTACTTCAATAGGTTTTTTTCCATTTACAAAGATATCTTCTACTATTAAAGAAATAATAAAAAGCATAATATTTTGTACTTTAATAACAATTATTTTCAGCAAGATATACCTAACAGTAAAAACCAGAATTACAAATTCTGTGTCAAAAGTTGTTTCTGCTTTCTATACAACTTGTCATATCACAAAACATACATTATTTCAAATTAATAATACCATATCCATTTGTCCTTGAAGTTAATCTATATATCAACTTTCTTCAAATAGTTTAAAAGCAGTGATTTTCAGCAGCAGCTTCAAAAGAATTTTATTACAACATTACTTATCAGACATGGGCCATAATACAATGTTTTGTTCTATGCTAGTTTCAAAAACCATTAAATAATGAAGCACTCACTTTTGATTATAGCTAATAGAGATTGGCATTAAATTGCTTTTTAATTAATTTCCATTGCATTTTGCATAATTATTCTAGTCTATTGATAAGATATGTAAGTTTTGCATGAACATGGATAAATTTTATTATATTTAACTAACAATTATCAATTTTATTGCAAACTTCAACTATACACTAATTTCTTCTAAAGAAAAATTATCTCAAATTATTTACAATACTTTATCAATTGAAAAGAAGATTAGAGCTCTCTAATGTTTCCTATATATATTACTAATAAAAACCTAATATGTATTTTACCTTTTTAATACATTTAGCTGCAAATATGACTGTTAATAAAGATAAATTTCATACCTAAAAATGTACATTAAGATAATGGCCCTAGTGGGATTACTTTGAAGTTATTTGTTTAAAATAATATAATCTCAAACATAATTGTAAATTGAAGACTTTTGCAAAAATTCTGTATTACTATGAGAAAAGAAAAGCTAATCTATTTCACATTAATTATACCAAAAAATATTTTTCTTATTATTATTAATTTGTATTGAAAATGTGTACTTGTTTATTGCAAAAGTAATTTGGCAATCTCAAGAAAAAAAATCCTGGATGAATTTTTAATCTATTTAAAATTAAAAACAAAATATGAAAATTTTACTTTTATCAAATTAAAAAAAAAACTTACACTCAACCTATCATTTGGATGCTTTAAACAGATTTTTTCCGATATTAACTTTATAGTTGTTGTTGTTGTTAATAATAATAATAATAATAATAATAATAATAATAATAATAATAATAATATTATTATTATTATTATTATTATTATTATGATGATGATGATGATGATGATGTTTCAAAGCAAAACTTTATTGAATCTAAAAAGTTACAGAGTCACATCTAGTACTATATTGATTTGTTACAAATGCAAAACAAATTACAACTTTCAGTATATAAGTCTTTATCATTTCTGCATACTTTCTTTCTTGTTTTTAAATTTGGTCCTTTATTTAGTTCAGTTTATGCTTGCATCTCTTTGAAGTTGGAAAAAATGCTGATGTTGAAAATGTCATCATCTATCATATTGGACTTTATATTTTATAGACTGGATCTTTGTTTCAAGTGTGACCATGTGGCTGCAAACACATCTGGTTGAGCTAGGATGCTGTCTCTTTTTCTGAACAGTTCTAGTTTTATTGAAAATGTTGCTGGATGGTGTCTAGGGTTATTAGCAAGTGCAAAAGTGCATCTGGTACACCAGTAGGCATAAAGGCTATATGTTGCTGCACAAATAGCAGGGATGTTGCCTTTTTCAAATTTATTTATTATTTCATCAAATGAAATGATGGCCTTTCTGTATGTGGTAAACATTGTGCAATGTATTGTTTCTAGGGCACTGCAGGAATGAAGAAAATGATCTTGTGTCTCTTTTTCTCTATGACATAGCCCACACGTGAGGTCTATATTTGTATAGAATCTATGAAATCTAAGAAAATGTGTTGTGGGTAGAGCATTTAGATTAAGATTAAGTAGAAAATCAAATAATTTTGGTTCTAATGACCATTTTCTGAATTGTTGCAGTAGTTGCCTGTTGTCTATCCCAAGAACTGATGGATATAGATTAGGTGTCTGGTTTGGGTATAGTATATTATAAATGTCCCAGTATGTATACTTGTTGTCATTATTGAGTAATATTTTGTTGTATATTGGCTTGAGTTCTTCAATCAGTGTGGATAAATATCCATATGAAAGGGGTGGTCTGTCTGTGGGTATTATACTGATTACACATTCCAAGTCTGGAAATCTTTTTATGGTTGCTGTTATTAGATTTACTGATTTCTGTGTGTAAAAAAACATTGATTGTATGGAGTCCAAGTCCATTGTTATGTGGTGGTCTACTCAGATTTTTTATAGAGATTGCCACTGTCTTTCTCTTCCATATTAGTTTGTTACAGATTGATGACATTTTAGATATGAATGTTTTTGAAAATTTGATTATAGGTGTGTAGTAGGTAATTTTTGTGATTATAAGTTGATTAAATAGTGCTACCTTTGCATATATTGACAGGTATGACTTTTCAAGTGAGGCTGTGATTTTTTCAGCATCTTTTTTTAATTTATTTTGAAATTTTTTGTCTCATTCCATTGGTTCCAAGGTAGAATGGGAAACCAAGGAAATCAGACGGTTTACCATTAAACATCTCTGTACAGTGCTTTCCTGTGTATATTGACCATGCAGCAGTTTTATTTGTGTTAATTTTTAAATTAAAATTTGAAGTATAATTCTTGCCTATCTTTTGTAATATGGGGAGGTTCTTTTTAGAGGAGAGGGAAACAGTTACATCATCCATATAGGCTATGCATGATATATTTAAAGCAGTGTTTGGGATTTGAATGCCTTTTATTTTTTTCTGTATCTCTATTAATAGAGAATTTATATATATTGTAAAGAGCAAGGCACTGAGGGGAGAACCTTGTGGGATGGATTGACTTGGTCTGAAGGCTGGTGAATTTTTTCCATTCAATGTGATGTGAATTTCATGGCTGAGTAGCAGATTGGCTATTATATATAGTAGGGATGGAGGTATTGTTGTTTTTTTCAGCACATCTAATAATTTGGCTATAGGCACTGAGTCAAATGCTGCCTCAATGTCTAATTGAAGTATAATTGGTGCATATTTCTTTCTTGTTTTTCCTACTTTGATTATTGTTTTGTACATTAAGGCACCCTGGCCAATGGATGATCCTTTTTTGGCATATTGTGCTGATGATAACATAGGGAGTATGTATTGTTCTATTTTTTTTTTTATTACTCTTTCAAAAATTTTTATTCCTAAAGGTCCCATTGAAATTGGTCATAGATTAGATAAAGATGATATTGCTGTTGGTTTTTTTGTTAAATGGAACCATTGCAATTGGATATAGACTTTGTATGTTGCAAATTTTTTGGGATATGTAATTGGCTAGATCGCACAGGTATTTGGCTGTGAAGTGACTAAGATGTTTGAACACAAATTTGGGAATTTCTTGTGGTCCTGGGTGACATGTGTTTGTTATTGTTGCAAGTTGAAATACAATGTCAGTTGTTTTTATTGGTGTGTCTGTTTCAGGGTCTCCAAATATGTCTTCATTTGGTATGTACACTTTTTGTTTTTGCAGTTTTTTTTAAAGTGTTGATATATTGGGTTTATCATGTTATGTCCAGCTTTTATAGAACCATCTATTTCAAGTGCCATAGGCACTCTGACTGTGGATGGGTATCTTAGTGCCCACTGTATATATGCTCTGGTCCAAGTGTGTTGTTGTGTAAGGTATATATTTTATCTTTTTTATTGCCTCATATTGCTTTAGTGTGTTGCATGTATTGTTTTCACATTTTTGTAAGTTTTTTAATTTGTGTTTGATTATCTGTAGTTGGTCTGGAAATGGTTATTCTTTTTTGTAGTTCACCTGCCAAAGCTAATAATCTGGTGAGGGGTGTTGAATTGCAAGTAATATGATTGATGTTGAAAGAAAGTATATTGGTGAACACTAAATACTTTTGTACTGGATCGAGTGACATGTTTTGAAGTTTTTGGAGCATTATATATGTTTCTGAATATAGGAATTCAGTTGTTTGTGCTGGAAGAAGTATTCGCATAGTCTTTTGAAGGGCTATTAATGTATTCTGTATTTTTGTTAGGTCGAGGGTGATGAACTGGGCAGCATGATCTGAGATTATAGATGGACAGAGTTCAAGATTAAAATAATGATGTAACATTGGTGAGTAGAAACTCAAATCAATAAGTGACTTATATCTATTGCTATTAAAAGATATTGAGTTTGATGGGAGAAAACCTTCAGCACTCATAAGTGGGATTGTTATTTGATGGATCCATTTGGTGACAAAAGTTTGGTAGGTCATGTTGAAATCTCCCAGGAGTATTATGGGATTTGGTATTGCTGTAAGCATTGAATTTATTGTTGCTATTATTCTGGAGATGATGACAGGGCCTGGTGGTATATAGACAAATACTAGGTTAAGTGTGATATTTTTATGATGAACTGTTATTATGATAAGATTAGAGTCAATATATATAATTTTAAAATAATCAAAAGGGCAGTTGTGGGATATTATTATATCTGTGCCACCTGATGGTGATGATGATTGCCATGAGCATGCACAAAACCCTTGGCTGACTAAATATTTTGAAGGATCAATCATAGAGCCACTGTATATTTTTGTTTCCAATATCCCTAGTATGTGTGGTTGTGTTGTATGTAACCATTTTTTGAGTTCAAAAAGTTTTTTGATGGCATTTAAGCCTCTAATGTTGAGTGATCCAATTTTTATCTTCATGTTTCAGGATAATTTTATAACAGTGTTGATTTTTTTTTTGATTTTTTAATTCTAAATTTTTGTTTATATTGCAGTAGATGGATGCTGATACATATTTAAAACTTGGTAGGGTTTATTATCAGTTTTTCTTTCATTTAATATTGGTTCAGACTCTATACAGGAAATTTGTGATGAAACTGAACAGTTGTCCATTTGTTGTTGGCGTAAATCCATTTCTATTTCATCATTTTCTAAGTTGTATATGTGTGATGAGTTGTACTTTTGGCCTGTTTTTTTGCCTTTTTGGATTCATGGTTTTTAGGTGGTCTACCTGGCTTTCTTTTTTCCTCTGGTGTATTCTCTTGAATGGGTGGAAGAGGGGGTTCTATTGCATCCATTATGTTTGATGCAGTTTTGTTTATTATTGTGGTTTGTTTTATTAATGGTGTACTTATATTATCTTGATTTATATTTTCATTATATAGCTGTGTGTGTTTATTTTCTGTTTGTTGATTTTTACTTGGTACACCTTTTTTTATTGAGATGCTGATCCTGTGATGTAATTACTTTATTTTGTGTTTCATTTAAACCTTGGGTGTCTATGTTAGTTTTTGTGTTATTATTTTTTTGGTTAGTCTTTGGGATTGACAATTCGGCTCCATTATCATTTTTGTTTGTGGGTGTTTGAACCTGTTTTTTTTTCAGTTTTTATTATTGGGTTGTCAATGGATGTAGTGTTATTAGAAATTTTATTTTCATCATCAGTGGGTTGTTCTGGGGAGAGGATTTTGATTTGTTCACAGTGATTGCCTTTTGTGTTATCGCATTGAATTTCTAGGTGGCCTCTCTGTCCACAGCCAAAACAAAGTGGCTTTAAACCTCTTATGTGAAGAGAGAGTGTTGCTTCTTGATCTGTAATTTGTGTTGGGATCATGGCAGCATCTACATTTTTATGGAGTTTTATTTTAAATTCAAAACGATTACTACATATCAGTATAGGTGTGTCTTTTAAATAAATTGGCTGTAGGGCAATTACTTTTCCAAACTGGTTTATCATTTTTTGAAAATCTTGTAAGTTGTATTTAAGGTAAGTATTTTTTAGCACTCCAGTAATAATATTTTTCTGATTTTCATCTATAATTACAAGTGCATAATTATCGAGTGCTAAAATAGTGGATTGAAAATGTTGTTTTTGCTGCTGAGTATAAAAATCAATGGTTATGTATTGCGAATTTGGATGGTCTGCAATACAAAAGATTATTTCCCATAGTGCATTTTGTGTAATTGCTTCATATAATATAGCTTTTGGGAAATGATATAATGAGCATTGATTATCTGTTGCTGCGAGTACTAGCGATGTTGGTGAAAAAAACCTGCGAAAAGTTTCAAACAGCATATGAGGTACCGTATCATTGAAATGGTCCATCACATTTTCAAGCATTTTTTTTGTCCAGATTGCAGGTGGGGGTTGATGTTCCTCTTGAGTATGTAGATCTAGATTTTTTATATCATTTGTATTTGTTCTTCAGAAATGCGGTATTTGGGTTAGTGCTGTAATATTGCTGTTGCTTTTAAGTATTTTTGCATACGAAATAGGCGATGTTGAAACTAACGATGTTGTTAATTTCGTATTGGTGCTTAACTCACTCACGCTTGACTGGGCAGTAGCCATGATTTATTATTCTGACTCAAGTCAGTTTTTTTTTAAAAAAAATGATCTGAATACACACTGATATTTAAAAAATACTCAATCTATTATTTGATTTGATTTGTTCTGTATTTTGTTTGTTTTGCGAACAACAAGTTGAAACAAAAGAAAAATATAAATACTTACATCGGAGAGCTTAAAGATTGCTTCTTACCTCAGCAGAGATTTGCTGCAGGATATTATTATTATTATTATTATTATTATTATTATTATTATTATTATTATTATTATTATTATTATTATTATTATTATTATTATTATTATTATTTTACTTTGTAAATGTAAAAAAAATACTTATGTGCATTTTTTATATTTGAAAAACTTCCATTATTACAGATTATATTTTTCAATTATAAATAAAAAATGTTTTGCATATAACATTGAACTTGTTGGATTAGTTATTGATCAATAAATCATTCATTGATTAAATATGATTAATAGTTTATAATGTCTTTACATTAATTTAAATTAAAGTAACAAACACGATATGGAGGAAACAATAAAGTTAAATAGAAACTGTTTTATAAAGCCTTTAGCCATTACAAATTTTATCAATTCCTTTCAAAGATTCCTATGGATAGACAATATATATGTATACTAAAACATTTAAGTACTATGTAACTTTTAAAAAGTGGACATATATTTTTATATTACATATATTTTGTATATAGCGAGAACAGTCTACGCCAATACCAATCTTGAATCTCAATAATGTCAAGATATTTAAAAAAAAAAAAAAAATAAAGATGGATACTCACTTTGATTTATGGACTAATATATTATATTTTGGTAAAAGAAACACTTGGTTCATTGTATAGTAGCTTTTTTTCTTTGATTAAAGCTGTATTTTTAAAAGAATAAAAACGTATCTCATTCTGGACATATGACAGAAAACTGCTTTGTTATAATAATTGCGAAAATGGTATTAGAGGTAGCATAAATATTAAAAGTTTCTTAAGGTACACAAATGTAAGCACTAACACAAATAGTATTTTATACTAGCGATTAGAATAATTAATATACAAATGTATTTTAAATAATCACTCTCTTATTGCTGCATAAGCTACCTATTTTATATACATATTTTCAGCAATATTCTTATATTGTTTAGATATGCTCTAAGATTATTATATTTATATTAACGAAGGATTTCATAATTAGTAAATATTAATTTAAAAAAAAACTGAACTAATTGCTAACATCAACATTTGTCAACTGATTTTATAATTTCAAATCGATGCAAGTGTTTTTTTTTTTTTTTTACTGTAGAATTAAACATTATAAAGATGAAAATACCTGGCAAACAATAGCAACAAAAACATTATTTAATAAAATCATTAGAGAGTGTTATAATGGAAAAAATAGTAAACTACTAAACATCACATGATCACCATTTCTTATGCTTGCTCATAACTGTTATTAAAACAGGCAAAATTCTATACGTGTTGCCACTCAGTGCAAGCCAGAGTAATTAATGGATGCCAGGAGGCTTGTGCATAAAATCTCTATCTAATGCCTATTCATCAAATATCCCCAGACTAGTTTTTGGCTTGTGGCCTTCATCAGTGAGGAACTTTGGATCTGAGAGCACTGCATCTAGATCTTAGAATCAAACGCAACCCTCCAGCAGCCACCTTTTATCTCTATTTAACTACAAAACTATGAGAACAAAATTGAAAACAACAATATTTTCAAAGGCACCAAAATATATGGGTACTGATCTGAGTTCAGACCTATATAACTATATAAGCTAATGAGCTTGGATTGAAAATATTGGGTTTTCAATTTTGTTCTCATAGTTTTGTAGTTAAATAGAGATAAAAGATGGCTTCTGGAGAGTTGCATTAGATGGTAAGATCTAGGTACAGTGCTCTCAGATCCAAGGCACCTCAATGATGAAGGTCACAAGCCAGAAACTAGTCCAGGGATATTGGATGAGTAGGTACTAGATAGGAATTTTATGCACAAACTTTCAAGTATCTATTCTGCCTTGCACTGAATGGCACTGCTATATGGATATTTTTGCCTATTTTAAAAATAGTAAACTATCAAGAGTTTGCAAATATCATTTGCAAAATACATACATAATGATAAAAAGTGATTTGAGTTTATGTATGATTGTAAAATGGTGGAATTTGAGAGGAAGAGTGTGCTGATAAAAAGACCTATCTTTATATATAGATTTATATTTGTGCTATATTCATTTATATATATATATATATATATATATATATATATATATATATATATATATATATATATATATATATATATATATATATATATATATATATATATATATATATATATTATTTAAATTTTTTATTTTAGGGTTTCTATTTGTATCTTTATATGGTCAGCATGCTTTTTCTTGTTTATGTATATGCATTTTTATTAAGAGAAAGCACTTCAAGTTCCTTACTTTCTAAATTATTTGGAAAAAAAAACAATGATCACAGTAAAGATAATGATAGCACTATCACTTGGAGAAGAAAAGCAATAGAAGCTGATGTACATTGTGGTAGTTTTTATCTTCGCATGGGAGCTGTAGGTAATAAAAATAAAATTTCATTTGAAAAATATAAATGATTGTTTCTTTTAAAAACCTTACCTTTATTTTTTAATAAAACAAATATTGTTATTAGTTGTACATACATACATCCCATACATATTATAAACACAGCTGATTTTACAAATATGTTAATATAAGTAATGCATCTTTTCATGGCTTAATTGTAATATTTCCTGGATATTCTTTTTATCATTAACATAACTTTCAGGAGTTTCAAGCAGTGTGCCTATTAAAAAATGTTTGCAAATGATAAAATTGATAATATAAACATAAAGCCCTTGTATTAATTGTTTATAAATATAGAAATAATAAACATTTTAAAAGAGTTTGTAAAATAGCAGTGTTTTTGAGTGTTAATAAATTTTAACATTTATTTCTGTTCACACACTAAGAATGCAATGAAAGGTAGTTTGTTAATAAAGTAGATTTAACTAAAAGTAGGCTTAATATGCTTTTAAATATCATAGATCTTGTTTTATAAATACTGATTTTCATTTAAATATAGTGTTACTGCATATAAATCACAGCATGCAGAAATATATGTTATAAAATTGAATTGGTGTAAACTTTAGTCACACTTCCAGAAACATTTTTTGGTTGTTATATTACATTAAATATTTATCAGTCAATTTTTAATATTCAAAGGTTTAAAAAAAATCTTGTCAGATCCTACAGAACTATCAATCTTCCATATAAAGATCTGACTTTTTATATTAATAACATAAAATCAACTGACTTGATATTAAGTGTCAAAGAAATCACTGATTCTGTACATGAATCACTTTTATTCTTTTTTATTTTTGATAATCTTTTATATAACAACTTATGTTCTTTAACTCTTTTTTCAATACTATATCTTGATTTCCATATATTATGCATTACATCCACAAAAAAATTGATAAATTATATTCCTCACTCCATCCTTAGATAAGTTATTCTTAGAATTATTAACCATTTTATTCAAATTATACAGACCATAAAATGATATATTCCAGTATAAATCTTTTTCAAAAATTTAGCTAGATTATTGTTAGAAAAAAGATAATGAAATTCATTTCATATATTAATACAATTCTCAATATAATTTTTTTAAATTTGTTAATTAAATTGATAGCTAGTCCTCACTCTCCCTCTATCATATCGATCCGCATATATGTGAAAGATAAATAATCACCAATATATTTAGTGAAATACGTATATTGGTGATTATTTTCTTTAGTTATGTTTGAGTGTATCAGTGATTTAGATAGAGTGGAGAGTGATGAGTCATCTGAAAGTCTGTGCTCATATACCCTATATTACATATATAGACACACAGGTATATAATAAGCCTGTTTTCAGTTATTAAATTGATAAGTAAAAATTGGAAAAAAAAAAGAAAATTTATTAGGCAAGTTGTCAATTTAATAAACAAATTAAAAGGAATAATATTGAGAAGGGTATTAATAATATGAAATGGATTTCATTACTTTTTTCTAATAATAATTAAGCTAAATTTTTTAAAAAAGATTTATACTGTAATATATAATATTTTATTTTATTGTTTGTATAATTTGAATAAGATAGTTAATAATTCTAAAGATAAATTATCCAAGAATGGAGTAAATAATATAGTTTATCAAATTTTTTGTGGATATAATGCTTCATATATCAGGAAGTCAAGATATAGTATTGAAAAAAGAGCTAAAGAACATAAGTTATTATATAAAAAAGTATCAAATGTAATTCAAAAGATAAAAAGAATAAAGGTGACTCATTTACAGAGTCAGTGTTTTATGATCATGACAGAAATTGTAAATGTAAATTTAATTTTGATATGAAAAGAATTAAGATTTTAAATCAAGAAAAAAATAATGAAAAAAGAAAACTTAAAGAGGCAATTTTATTAATCATTACAAAAATACGATAATAAACAGACAATCAGTGAATATTAAGATTAGTGAATTATGGAATATGTAAATCAACATGTGGTTTCTGGTTGATGCTGTTTTACTCCGTTTTGAAATTAAGTCAGTTTAGTTGAGAAAGATTATGAATATAATTGAAAGTACGACTATTGATTAAAGTTCATATTGGAACTTATTTTGTTATTTACCATTATTTAGAATATAATTACATTATATATATATATATATATATAGGTAATGGAGAAATTTTTTATTTAGTTTCAGGGGATTGTCACTTAATAGTAATTTATAGTTTCCTGACAAGATCAAAGGCAAAGATTATCTCTGTTTACATGGATAAAAAACTCTTTGTTTTCTGTTGTTTATTAGAATAACAATTATGGAAAATATTTAATTAAACACACACACACATATATATATATAATGAAATTGGTATATATACTATATTTAAGATGCAAATTATTGTCTACAATAATTAATAATTATGCTACTAGCTTGTGGTGTATTCATTATTTTCAAATCATATAAACTAATTGCTGTTAAGTTAATTAAATGATTTACTGTAAAACTCAATGCATATTACTATTTATTTATTTATCCTGAAGATTTTTTAAATAGTTAATTATTAATGAATACTATAATGGAATCTGTAAAGATTTCAAACAGAAAATAAATTTATTTTTGACAATATATGCATAGATTTGAAAATAATTAATTATATGGCTTTTTAATATTTCTTTTATAGGTCAGAGACTTAAATTATATTTTAAAAGCAGATAAATAAAAAATACTATAAAATATTTAAAACCTTCAAAAAATCTCATAATGTTCGCTTGTTTGAAGATATTCTTGGTTGAATATTCAGAAAAAAATTTGATTGGAGATGTATCTCACATGTGGAATCTACATTTTGAGTTAATAGTAAATTTGATCTAATTAAATAATATTTTAATACATTTTTATTTTCTAATATTTGATAAATACAGGAAAAAAAACTTGAATATGTCAGTAATATTTTTCATTATACTATTATAATTGCATATCCAAAAGCTTACTATGAACACTTCTTCTGCAAAAAATGAAACAGTTTCCATCAGTAAAATATTGCAGTGATGAAGAAGCACTTTTGCATCACAATCCCAAATAAAACTAATCACCTTTTTAAAAAAAATATTCCTAGAAATTAAATTAAATTAAATTTTTTTAGATGAAAAAAATAAGTTAAGTTATAGCTTAAATTATTTCTAAGTTATGTAGGCTATGATAATATTTCTGTCTATTATTGCAGAAGATTATATTCAGATTGAAAGTTGAAAATATTGATGTTATGGATATGGCATTTGAAAAATATTTAAAACTTTTCATATACTTAATGAAAAATTTTTTTATTTCTAAAAAAAAAAATCCTTCTGTAAAGTTAAAGTAATGTTATTTGTGGAAAGTCACTGATGAATATATTAAAGCAAATACAAGCACTGAATTCTATGAGAGACATTTCTATGAAATTTTGTAACTAATATGATTATCATTTAATTTGACTTGAATTTTGGTACTTAAAAACATTTTGCCAAATATATTAACAGTTTTCATTTAAATATTTTAGAGAATTAGAAGAGGAGCATTGTTCAGAATCATAAGATGAGATTAAATCAATAAATGTTAAGAAAACTTTTAATTCCTTTTAAAAAGTTGTCATTAATGTGAATTGTTAAAGATAGAAGTTATTACTAGCAGCTTTTTACAGGACTAAATTCTCTTAACTCAAAAATTAGGTGACTCTCAATTATTGGTATATTTTTTGTTAATATGATTGTTCCAAACACTTAGGGAATGTGTAAATGCAATATTGGTTAATATTTTTTAGTTCAATGTTAAGTGTAATGCAATTTAATGCTACTATAAGATTGTTTTCATGCCCAATATTTGAAACCGATTTTATATTAAAAATAGTGCTGCATAGTTTTGCCAATCATACTTCGATTGCAGGTTATAATTTAAAAACAAATATCTGAAATAATGTTAATCTGCTCCTGGTTTTTTTTTTTTTGTAGTTTAAAATAATCAATAAACAGGTTCAAATTTACTAATAGATTGTGTTTAAAGAAATTTTGTGAAAAAGAAACTTGTAGTGTTGTTCTAATGTTGCTTTTTCTGATTTTATTAATCTTAGATTTAAAAATGAGATGTATATTGTTATTATTTTCATGTTTGCACTATTTCATATTTTTATTAAAAACACTGATATTTTAATATTTTTAATAATAGATACAAAAAATGCAAGCATGGAAATAAAAATAATACATTAAAAGTATCACTGCAATAGAAGTAAACCAATAGTTTGTAGCAAGCTTGAAAGATATTTATGAGATTTATTGTTAAACACATTGTGTCTGTTATCAAGTCTTTGAAATTTCAATTGTTTTAGGAGCAGATATAAAAAAGTGCAAACATGAAGCTATTACTATTACTACCAATATTACTGCTACTGCTGCTACTACTACTACTGCTGCTGCAGCTACTAATAATAAAAATACATTAAAAATACCACTAAAATAGAAGCAAACCTATAGTTTCCAGTGAGGGAAATTAATGTTAATTATTGATGAAATTAATACATACATATTGTACCAGATACCAAGGAGCCCACTAGGCCACTGTCGACCTAGAAGATTTGATTTATGGTGATCAGAAGTGATTATGATATTCTGATAATAAATGCCACTAGCTAGATCCAGAGACAGAAAGAGATTTTAACCATTATTCAGACAACTGAATGACAGAACACGAAAATAAATGGCAGCTAAAAACAAATATAATTAATAATTTTTAAGTTTCATTAAATTCAAAAAATATTAGTCAAAATATATATATAAGTTTGACCCAAATTTCACACCTTGTTTATCTGAGAGTGCCCATTAGTATTGTAGCATCAAGCATGTTGGCAGATAATTTTGTTTTACCACCTAAAGTTATAGGAATTATAATGACCTTTTTGCCATCAATTTATCTATACACATTACACTGTCTTTGATTTCTATTTTTCTTTCTTTAGAGATTTTTTTTAGTAAAGGCGATCTTAAACAGAAGTTAATGAACAGTGTGAAACAATCTTTCCTTAACCTGGTAAGAACATTGGAACAAAACAAGGATATCCTATGCTCCTTAAACATTCATAAGGGCTTGGGTTTATTATACAGCCCTTAAGGTTAGATTCATACAAGTAAAAAGTAAAGATTGCAATCTTATATAAATTTATATTTAATAAAACAACAATCTCATGCAGTATAAGGCATACCAGAAAAACAGAACTATATAATCAGTAAATCACTAGCCAGAAGATCTATGTTTTGCAGAAAACACAAACACACATTAAACTAAAGTAAATTCAAATAAAAGGGGATCGATGATCTAAAAAGAAAAATTACTATTATTTGACAAAACTTTTAATAACATAATAATAATAAAAAAAACAATGAGTATAAAATATCAATGCACTCCAACAAAGCAATAAAAATAAAATATTAATTTAATTATCTACAATTTATAGACCATAATAGAAAATACATATAATAAATGAAATATTTATAAAACTACTAATAATATCTAAACTTCTACTAATAAGCCTATCATAAGTTTATATTTATTTTTCTTTGAGTATCAAGCTTAGACTTAAGCCCTGGTTAAAATATAAAAATGTTCAATTTCCTTTGGGGCTTCAATTTTTCTGTCTGATTTATTCCAGTGGTGTGTGCAAGGTTTTAGTCTCATCCAGAGTGCACTACTATGGTTTTTGATCTCCCATAATCTGATTGTGAAGTATGAAGGCAATCTTCAGGATGAGTTTCAAACTAGAAAATTAGAACATGTTCATGATGACACAATTTCAAGTTCCAGGGTTTATCTTTGAACAATTTTAGTATGGCATACTTTTAATAAGGTTTTTTAATTTGGGTTGGTTTTGCATTGTCAATGGATAGTCATTTTTTTGTCCTCAAATGGTTGCTTTAGCAGTTAGCAATCTTCTATTAGCAGTATTGACTTCACAATTAACATGGCAAGAAAATTTTGTATTAGCAAACTTCACAATTAGCACAGCAGTCTTCTTTTTTTTTTTTTTTTTTAAAAAAAAAAGTTTTTTATATACTATTTTTATCACCCACCAGATCTTAAAATCAAACCAGGACTAGCCTTTATCTCCCACCAGATCTACTAGGGCTATTCTTTATCTCTCACTAAATCTTAATCAAAATTTTAACCAGGTCTATTCTTTGTCTTCTCTCTTTTTTTTTTAAATACCACTGTTAATAAATTAGAAAATAAATCTCTGCTTTAAAAATAGATTAAAACAAAACAAAAAAAAAATTAATCAAAATTTTTTCAAAACAAAATATTTTTATGATTTCCATAACACATGTAATTGATTACAAATGGAAATCATAAAAAAATATTTTGTTTTGAAGGAAATTTGATTGAGATAATTTTTTGTTTTGTTTTAATCTATTTTAAAGCAGAGATTTATTTTTTAATTTATTAAAAGTGGTATTTAAAAAAGAAAGAGAGAAGATAAAGAATAGACCTGGTTAAAATTTTAATTAATATCTAGCAAGAGATAAAGAATAGCTTTATAGATATATATTTTAGTTTTGACTTTAGAATGGTTGATTTTTAAAGTGGAGAAAGTCTCCGGTTCAATGCATATGTTGAATTAAATATTTCCATGGATTTTTATTATAATAAGGAACAAAAATGAGATTTTTGTAGACAAATGCTACTTATAAATTGCACTATTAGTTATAGTGTAATCAGGAACGAATTCCTTTCCATATTCTTGAGGTATTTAGACCGTTTAGAAGCTGTTATTAGTTTGTTATATCTCTTACATCAAGAAGGAAATTCCATTTCATTTAAAAAATTCAGAATATTGGCTTGAATTTTTATATCAAAACATGCTTGCCAATGTGAATTGTAATAGTCATAAGATGTAATTTATGTTGGCTATCAAAAAAATAATACAATGATAATAGGCAATAATGAACTATTTTTTGTTGAAATGAAACAAAAATCCTTGATTATTTCTATATGGAGTCTGCACAAATAAAATATTTTTTTTCATAATATCACAATTTACACCATGCTGCTTAACCCATCCATTCTAAAAGTTGACAAGCTGTTTTATATCCAATTGCATATCCTCAAAGATTATTATGAGAAATGAAACATTCTATCTGGAACATAAGGAAAGACCAATTTATATGGAAAGATTAATAAAATTTATAAATAAAAATTGTCCATTTAATGGACATTTGAAATATCTTCAATAAAAGTAAAATATTTTGCAAAATGGTTTGAAACAAAAATAATTATATTATACTTAATATAGATTTTGCCAAAAAACCATTCTGGAGAGGGAATTTTATTAAGATGTATACTATTAGAAGAACGATAGTCTCCTCAAATTAATTTTTATTATTGTTTTACTACTGGACAAATAATTATTAAAATATGTTTATTTCTATTTTTATATACTCTCAATGTTAATTTAAAATAATTTTACTGAGATTTCTAAATAAAGACAAGATCATTATATACAGAATATGCCTAACATTTGAAGTATTTTATAATACCATATAATCATACATTATTTCAAAAGTCGATCACTTATATATATAAAATACATATTTTGCGGGTTCATCCGTGTTAAAAACTTTTAATATCAATATACTGACATTTCGACTTGGTCACACAAGCCATCCACAGAGTTATAAAAAGGTAGAAAGATGGTTGTAGAGGCGCTACAATCACTGGTTTGAATAAAACATTAAAAATCCCACCAATAGCAAAAATGTTAAATTTAAGAATGTTTTTTAAAGAAATCTTTCCAAATAGGAGGAAGTTTGCACGTATCATCTCGCTTATTGATACAATCTTGCCTTTTAAGTATCTCAATGGCTTCTCTGATTTTGCATTGGTAGAGATTATCACATCTGGATATGATCCTGGTACTAGAAAAATCTATTTTATGACCTGAATCTATAGTATGGAGTGAGAGTGCTGATGATGATGAGTGTTGTTTAACTGCATTAGCATGCTCATCTCTCCTAACACTGATGCGACGATTACTCATACCTATGTAAGAAGCTTTACAATTTTTACATGAGATTTGATAGACACCATGAGATTCAAGAGGGGTGTCTATCAAATCTCATGTAAAAATTGTAAAGCTTCTTACATAGGTATGAGTAATCGTCGCATCAGTGTTAGGAGAGATGAGCATGCTAATGCAGTTAAACAACACTCATCATCATCAGCACTCTCACTCCATACTATAGATTCAGGTCATAAAATAGATTTTTCTAGTACCAGGATCATATCCAGATGTGATAATCTCTACCAATGCAAAATCAGAGAAGCCATTGAGATACTTAAAAGGCCAGATTGTATCAATAAGCGAGATGATACGTGCAAACTTCCTCCTATTTGGAAAGATTTCTTTAAAAAACATTCTTAAATTTAACATTTTTGCTATTGGTGGGATTTTTAATGTTTTATTCAAACCAGTGATTGTAGCGCCTCTACAACCGTCTTTCTACCTTTTTATAACTCTGTGGATGGCTTGTGTGACCAAGTCGAAATGTCAGTATATTGATATTAAAAGTTTTTAACACGGATGAACCCGCAAAATATGTATTTTATATATTTAACCCGTGCAAATCTTCGTTTTAACTTATATATATATATCATAACTCATTTATGTGTTTTCATAAAAGCTCATCAGGATGAACTTTGGTTTTCATGTAATGACTTTTGTTTCACATGCTAATGCAAGCTACTTATAGAGTGAGCTATGAATACATTATCATCTAACTAATCAGCTTAGTATTTATATAACATAACTAATAGTTGGTATGTATATATGAAACAAAAATCTCTGGAATAAACTCTACATTATTCAATATTTCAATATAAAAAAGTAGCTAAGTCCTGAGTAACATTTAACAGTTAAAATTTAAAAACAAATGCAAATGTTCAATTTAACACAATTATATTCTTTATGTAATAAGTTGTCAGTCATATTTATAAATTAAAACTCTGATTTTTTTTTCAAATCGTTTTCCACAAGTAAAAATAAAAACACTGTCAAATAACTGAATGTTCAGCAAATACAGATTTAAATCTATCCACAGAATATTGCAATTTGCTATATAAAAGTTCATTTTCATGAAAGCATCATTATTTGTATTTACATTTTCACATATACATATAAAAATTCTGACAAGTTAAATGCCACTTGTATTTAATTTGAAAGTTCTATATTTATTAAAAATTAGATATTTGATTTATTTTTAATTAATCATAAGATTTTTAAAATGAAAAGAAACCGTTCTTACCGTGTGTTTATTATTAGAAGATTTATTAAGCGAAACTTTGTTTACATCTAACATAAAGTTAAATTTGATTTTGAATTAAATCATTTGTCAGAAAGCTTATTTATTTAATATCTGAGACAGTAAGTACAAAGAATCTATTTATACTTATAAGCATTCTGATAAAGTGGCAGTTATATTGAGGACACTTGGAAAAAGAAAACATTTATGCTTGTCTTTCATTTAATTTGAAAATGTATTTATTATATATATATATTATTTATGCATGTACAGTTTTTTATTTTCATTATGAAAAGCACTGACGTATATATTCAATTTGGTATGCATATAATGAAATTGAAATTTTGGAATAATAAAAACTATGAAAATAAAACAGAATTTAGTCTTTTTATATCAGAAACAGAAATAATATTACATTACATTTATTTCAATGAAATCAAACCAAGAGTTTTTAGTATGGCTGAGAAAAGTAAGATTATTTATCAAAATTATTGATAAATATACTTACATATTAAGAAAAATTTAGTAGCAGTTTTATTAAAAGTAACTTATATTTGATATTTATACTCACATGTGTTCCTAGTCATAATGTATTATTATTGTTATTTTTATCTTTAGCTTTTGGAATCGGAAGCATGATTTACTCTTGTTTGGAATTTGGAATGTTTTTTGAACTTGACCCTAAATCAAAATGCTATGATCTTTTGCATGCTTTCACACCTGTAACGCATATGGTCTTTACATTTATTCAACTATATTTTATTTTTATGAATTCGAAGGTACGTTTTTATTCTAATGTAATTAAAAATCATGCCAGTAAATGTATATAAAATATTTTAAAAATAAAATCAGTTATTAAAAATAATAGAAATAAGAACTAAATATAAATTCTCTTGAATAAGTATAATTTATTCAAGAATATTAATAAGCACTTTACTCAATAATAAAGTACATTCATATATATACAATTATATTTGCATATATATATATTTTTCTGTCTTTTTATATATATATTTAAAATCAAAAAATTATTTTGGTGAATATTTTTTCAATATTAGAAAAAAAAAAAGATCTATAAATGACAAAAAATTTAAATATTTTGTATTCTTATGAAAAACAAACAAAAAAAAACAACAAAGGAAATCAACTGAGCTTTCAAAACAAATCTCATTATTTGAAATTAAATAAGAATTTTTCAAAGTATTAAATAATAATAATATATTTTGCTTTTATAATGTAAACTTTAAATAAAAATTGATAAACAGAATGTGGCCTGCTGTAATGAATTTCTAGTTGTTAGCCGTTTCTTATTAAATGACGCTGATTTTCAATATATTCATTCGTTTTTCTTTCTTATTTGAATAATTATATAGGGTTCACTTGTCAGAAAGCGTATATGTTATAATTTTAATTACTAAATAATTACAGTATGTATATATTTAATTTTATTAAAAGAAAGGATTGTAAGTGTTAATGATAAAAAATATACAAAACTCTCTTTGAAAATTATAATTAAAAAAACAACCACTTAAATTTAAAACAAAAGTGAGAGATGGTTTTTTGAAATGTTCACAAAACAGAAAACATTATATTCATAATATAATAATGTTATAATAATAATTATTATTATAATAATAGACTTTTTGAACAAAACTTTTAGAATACTATATGATCACCTTATAAGCATATGTTCTTAACAAATATAGTTATATTAATAAATACATAAATAATAAATATGTTAATGTTTAAAAAAAGGAACGATAATAAGTTGTGGTATCATCAACCATTATCAGTCCATTGCAGGATGGTCTCTCCAAGTTCAATCCACCTCCGATCTTTAGCTTCTCGTCTCCACATCACCCCTGCACACTTTCTTATTTCATCCATTCATCTCACATATGGTCTCTTTCTGAATCTTTTACAATCTCTTGAAATCCAGTTTAAGATTTCAATTTCCCATATATTACCATCTCTTCTAGCAGCAATATGACCAGCCCAACTCCACTTCAGTCTTTTAATTTTTTCAATGAGGTCAGTAACACCTGTTTGTTTTTTTTGCCATATATTGCATTTTCGATCTCTTCTTGTTACTCCTAACATGCATTTCTCCATACTTCTTTGAGTGGTTTGAAGTCTCTGTATTGCTCTTCTATTAAGTGTCCAAGTCTCAGGTCCATAAGTAAGAACTGGTAAAGCACATTTATTAAAACTTTCCTTTTCAAACATATAGGTATATTTCCTTTTAATATCAAGTTATTTCTACCAAAATCATTCCAAATAAGTTTAATTCTATGATTAATTTCATCCATTATGTTTCCATCTGTGTTAATAATCTGACCAAGGTATTTGTAGCTGTTAACTTCTTCTAACTCATCATAATCAATCTTTATTTTCATATTTTGAGAAAATCCATTGAACATTACTTTAGTCTTTTTAACACTTATCTTTAGTTATACTTTCATCTGATAACTCCCACAACATTTCCTGCAGCTTTAAAACATTATTTGCAAAAAAAAACAAACAAACAAACAAAACAACTACACCATCTAATTATGGTATATGTATTTACAAAACTCAATATTTTTTAGCCAAACTCATTCAGAATAAGGTATATACTAACAAAATATTAAATTTCTAATGTGCCTCACATAAGCATAGCAAAAATATATAGTTATTGAAAAAAAATAGATGGTTTTATTTAACTTGAAAGATGTAATTATGTCAAAAAGAATATGAGGACCCATACAATTTTTTGTTACCTTCATTAATATATTAGAATCATAATAGTAATATAATAAACTAACTTTAAGATATATATATATGCTTATTGCAAATTATTTATTAATTGTCTACAAACTTATGGTGTAATGTAATTTTGCAATTTTCTAAAGTTTATGTATAGTTATATATACATATTTATAATATCTCACTGCTTCACAAGATATTATGACTGATCACAATAATTATCACTCTTTGTCGTAAAAGTCATGTGGTAAGAAAATGCAGAGAAATTGACATCTGCTTGATTATTTCTTTGTATGACACAAATATTTATTATTAGATAGTGTAATAATTAACTGAGACTGGCAGGTATGGCCAACATTATCACCAGAAGGCACCAGTAAATTTACTATCTAAAATTTTTGTTCATCAAATCATCCATCTTCATTAGGAGTTTTGTCACTGACAATTATATAAAAAGGTTTTATAATTTACTGGTGAGAACATTAAACCATAGACTTCTATAAAGCCCTCAGACATTACTAGTAAGTTAATTATGTTCCCTAGATCATGGTGATTCATAGATTCCTTAGAACATCCAATTAGCCAACACAGATGATAGTACAAATAACAATAACTAATAAAAAAGATCTACTAAATAAATAAAATAAAATTTATTAAAAATTCATATTAAAACACATAATAAAATGATTTTGAGTTATTGTATTCCATACCTAACCAGAATAATATAACATTATTTAATCTATTTATTAAATTATCTCAATGGGTATTAATTCTATGCCTTAACATGTATATGCACTTATATGACATTTAAAATATTTTTATAAATGCCATCATAGACCCAAGTTCCAATAGTGAATTAATAATCTCAATTATTTAGGTACTAAATTATTTAGTTGGTAAATTAAAGCTAAATCTGGTATATGCACACATGTATATATTGCATTTGAATTTTATATAGCAGGTGACAATAGTGTAGATTCCAATCAAGCATTTTATCATAATCACATATATGAATATCAGTTTTTATCCAGTAGTTCATGAGCAATAATAAATTATTTATTTTATAGATGACAATTTTTCCTCTTTGTTTTTGTTTTACAGGAGCTCTATATGAAATTGCTAGTTGACATTGGTTTTACAGAATTCACTGTTTTCCTGGGTTGATTTTTTAAAAAACCCATGGTTACTTGTTCAACTGTTTTGAACTATTTATTGGGTCATAATAAATTTTCCATGTATTTGCAATGCACATCATTAATAATTGTAAGTTTTATATGGTTGGCACATAGTTGACTTAATTTATTTATTTTAGTTACCAAAAGCACTCCAGTAAACTGGTATTATATATCTAGGAAGTAGTTCATAAATGTAAACTAACAATGCATGGAAAATTTTTATGGTACATGATCAATATTTGTCTGTTAGTTCCATATTAATTGGAAGGTAAGTTCTCTATTGGTGATCAGCATGATAATGCATTAACCAAACATATGAAAAAGAGAACACAAAATGAGCTGATTTCTGTTGCTTGCTATTTTTACTAATTTTTTTAAATTTTTTTTTAGTCTTGTAATTAAAACAGGCTTATTGTAAAAACACTTATATTTGTAATCAAATTAAAATTTGAAGGAATAAATTCAAAATAACAGATCATTTTCAGAGTAATTAATTTTGATAACAGAATAATATGGTATAAATTTTTACCTCTGATTTCAATTTATTTTATGTAAAAAAAACCTTAATTTAATATCTTGAAGTTCCTTTCTTTTTATTTGAATCTTGTTAATTAAAATCTGTGTTTAAATAAATCTTTTTCTCAATAAAGAATTAAATTTATAAAATAAAACTTTTTTTTAATTTCCTGTCTAAAAATTAAATGAAAAGCATTTTTATTCAACTTAAATAATTTTTTATTTAAATTTTAAAATAAGAATACTTTTATTTAATACACATGAAATTTTCTATATGTAATGTGTGTATTTGTCTATTTATGCTAAACTTAAAATGTAATCTATTATATGATATTTACTAAACTATTATTTCATTAATATGCAATCGAATGTTGGAACTTTAAATTATTATCCTATTGTAAATCACTTAACTAAGATTGAAATAGGTATTTCCATTTTAAATCCCCCCTGATAGAGTAAAAAAATGAAATTTTATTATTAATATATAATATATTTTTTTTAAAACTCTAAATCATTTACTTGATTATTCATTTATACTTTTATTTTAGATGTACTTAACAAATAACAGATTTCCACATATCATTACCACTCCTTGTTTTCAATCCTTTTTTTGCCAGGCTGTCAAAAAGTTTCACCTCCTCTTCATTATCATTTGGAAACAGATTTATAAGAACGTTGTTTTACTATCTTTTTAGGATGGTAGGGTAGTATGTTTATTAACTTCCCCCTACCATGCCCTGCAATTAATTTCAGCCTTGCCTTTAGATGTTGGTTTCATTTTTCCATTCTTTCTTTGGTAAACATTTACAGGATTTGTTTCTTTTTTTAGATTCTTTTGACGGCTTATTTTTTTTCTGTTTTTTTTTTTTTTTTTTTTTACAATTTTTATGATACTAATCTTCTTTGTTCTACATTCTAACAATTTTTTTTTTCATTCTTGGAATCTTCACTTTTATTCAAATTTTTGTGTTCTGCTTTAACAGCAATCTTTTTCATTAGCAGCAAATTTTCATTCTCTATTTCATTTACTCTGGATCACTACTTGCAAAATCTTTCTTCTCATTAACTCACTACTGACTTTTACAATATTTTTCACTTCTTGCTGAGACAATATTTCTTTACATCATTCTCCAAATTATCTTACTTCATCACATTATAAGATTGTATAACACTAAAATTCAGCTGTGTCTGGTATGATCCTCTCTTCATCATTCCATTCCACACCAATATTTTTTTCAAATAAACTTTTCCAAAGAATTCTCTAAACAATACTTCAGCATACTCATCTACATGTATGGCATTGTCTTATCCCACCTTTTCTCCAATTGGGATTTATCTACCTAACCAGTTTGTGGAGATTCTATCTTTCTTTATTCTTTTGTGAATAGTTTTACAATCCATTTCTGCACTTTATTTATTAAGGTTACAATAATCATTGCTCTCATCTGAATCTTTAACTGATAATATAAAAGTCTCATCTTTACACTTTTGTAATTATTTTCCTCATCACTCTGGATGGATTCATTTGTTTTTATCAAATTTTCCTTCTCCAAATGTTTTCATTTTGGTATTATCTTTGACATTAATTATGTTTTTATTGTCTTGTGTCTGTTCTTCAATGGGGCCTGTAAATTGAGAAAACTTTATTGCTATCATTTTATTATTTTTAATTTTTCCCTTTTTCACCCATACTTTATTAATATTTTCTAAAATTCTGGATTCATTTCTTGCTGACCTTGCTTCATTTTTTGATAATTTTGTTGTAATTTTTCCAGTGAATTTTGAATTTGTTTTATTTGTTACTGACTTGGCTTCATTTCTTAATAATTTTGTTCTAATTTTTTTAGTAAATGCTGCTTTTGTTTTATTCTTTGCACATTAAATCTCTGGAGCATATTTTCTCATGTTTTCTAAGTACTCATCTCTTCTTATAATTATTTGTGGTTCTCTAAATGACAGCTTAGATCTGTCTTCTTTCCATTACACTTTATCAGGTTTTGGGTGTATTCTACTTGTTCTTTCTCTCATTTTCATCTTTTCTAATTTCATTTTTCTTTATTGGTCCCATTTTAAAAAAAATTTTCTATGCTTTTTAATATGTATCATAAAGGACTTTTCTCCACATATATCTCCAAACATCCTGGAATATTTCTTTTTCTCTAGTAGTATCCAACCACTACCTTTTTTCTTTATGTTATAACCTCATGCCAACCAGTTAATTATCATTTATCCAATTCTATTTAGGTTAATAAGGTCAAGTTAGATTTATACTATAATATCAAACAAAATATACTTATTTCTTTAGGGTTGGTTTAGTTTTATTCCACTTTGGGCAAACAAAAAAAAAATAGATGGCTTGATTTAATTTTAAAGATCTACTTATATCAAAATGTGAACTAAGATCTCTTAAGATAATTTTTCTATTATCTTCATTTATATGTTTGAATAAAATAGTAATAATTTTAACATATAATATTGGAAAATGTGGTCTTATACTTCTCAAAAACCATTAAAAACACTCTTACCTAACAGCAACATTATCTACACACAATAAAAGTCAAGCTATATGTATAATGAGAATGCAAATCAATGAAACTTAGTATAGAGAGATTGAATGTTCACAAACACTATAACTAAAAAATAATTAATTGTTCCATAATTAAACGTTAAATTTTTTTAAAACATTTAATAAACATATGGCAGACACATTACTTATTCTAAACTATAAACTTAGACACTAACATTTACCTTTGTTAAAAACCTTTTGTCAGTTGTTGCTAATTCACACATATTACAACAATACAGGAAAAGGATGATTAGATTTAAACACAAGCAAGAAAAGAAATATTTAAAGGAAAGAAATAATAGACAAATATTTTATTGTCATTAATCTATCATATATATATATATATATATATATATATATGATAGATATAATTTACATCATTTGTTATATATATATATATATATATATATAAATTATAACAAATGATGTAAATAATTAATCAAATGCATGAACACAGACCTGCTGCTTGTAAACACCAAATTCATGTCCAAATCAATCTACCTTGTTTTGGTAATTATTAAAAGATATAAACAAATGATCATCTTAAAAATCAGGTCAAAAACTCTCATTGGCTAACTAAGATGTACTTCGTTTGAGTGGAAAAATTGAACCTGCAGTTTGAACAGAAAAAGTGCTGCCATCAAAATAAAAGCATTCAACAAAAATAGCTCATAGGACTCTTGAATAAAGTTAAATTAAACAACATACAGTTTAAACCCAGATAATTCAAGGATTCTAAATTAAAAATCTCAAAAATAGCCTATTTAATATTTCAAGAGCATTCCCAAGTTTAAGCTGAAGAGTATATCAATTCTAACTTGAGATTATCAACAGCAAATATCTTGCTTTTTATTTCACTCAAAAACTTTTATTAACTACAGTTATAGAAATACATATAACCATGCTTTTTTAAGTGTGAAGTTACATCAGTAGAAGAAAGACATCACCCATGGAACTGTAACTGCCAAAATAAAATTTAATTTGACCTAGTATTTATTCATCTATGCTGTGAATAACATCAACTTTACTATTTAGATGTGAAGCTGAAAATTCAACATTTCAAAGCAGGTTATATGAAGAGAAAATGAAGAGAAACAATAATGAATGTTCTAGAACATTCAAGCCCCACCATCTGAAACATGAAATGGATTAATAAAACCAGTTATAATCTTTTTAAGACACTTTCTGTATGGATTCATATTTGATATTTAGGTTGATATCATATTTTTAAATTTACTTGATGTATACATTTTCATTTATTTCTGTCGTTTATTACAGATTGAAGGGGGGTGTAAACTATTAATATGTTAGAGAAGAGATAAGCATTATAAGCTTTATTGTAAATTGAAATAAAATATAGGTGCTGGCATGAACTTGCTTGTGAATAAATCTAATCATCACCTGGAGAGAGGTAAGATTTTACCCTCTTATACATTAAATACTAACACCTGATTGGTGACACTGTTATTTGTTTTTGTTTGTTATTACTAATTATTACACTATCTATTTATTTGTTTTTTATATATGATTAATAATCTCTAGTGTGTGTGATCCTTTCCTATCTTTGTAGAGACAAACTATAATAGAAAGAGGAATTCCATACCACCACCATGTTATTGATATGAGCTCATTAATAAACTGATTGGAGATGAGGAATTACGATTTTGATGAAAATTAAATTAGCAAGCAAGTGTAAACAAAAATATCAAATTATAATTTTAAATTTTTTGTGCGTGTTAGTATTGATATTGTATGACTATTCTTTGAAAGGAAACAGGGAGTTGATTAATGATATTAACTGCAATAATCAAAGAATGTTTATCTAAACAAATTATTTATCTTTGTTATAATCTCATTGCCTAAATTATGTTAATTGTAAATAAATTTGTTAAACATATGATTTTAAATTAAAGACTGATATTTGTATTTTTTTCTATACTCGGTTCTCAATTTGACACATATTTACACATTATAAATAGTGATATTAATATACTCTGAAGTAGAATATTATGTGTATTCTCCATAAGTTTGAACTGTGGGATTAACAGAAGTTCAAATAGAGAAAAGAGATGAGTATACAGGTAGATTTCTGACACATGGTTGTGTATTATACATCATCTACCATGAATGAGATCAGAGTAGACATGAGTCTATATATTTGGAAATCCTAAATGTACTTTCTCACCCACTCTGATAACATATCAAATCTACTGTCATGTATGATTATATCCCATTCTGTTACAATATATTTAAGTTTATTGTCAATTATTTATTAATTATCCACAATGTAATTTTACATTTCTCTAAAGTTTAATTGTATATATATTATAATGGTCAGGGAGAAAGGTCTTACCGTATCTGCCATACAGGGCGCCACCAGGCTATTAGAACCTGGAAAATTTATATAGTAGGCAGATAGATGATATATATATATATATATATATATATATAAACTGAAAATGACACCAATCACCATGCTGTGACTGCCTAACTCTTAGCATAACCTCTTAAAAATTGTAATAAGATCAATAAGCAAAAATACCTGTTACATGAATAGTATCCACTACTGTACTATTACATGCAAACGTCAATATTAATAATAAATATCAGGGATTATCTAGCATTTAAACTATATATTATAAATCTATACTCACTACCAATAAAATATGATATGTGTAGCTAGCTTAACATTAAGTAATATTTCACCTAAATATTATTTCTCCTATTTTTTTAATACTATAAAGACTCTTTGATTTCTATATGATATCGTTTTTCAAGTTATATGGGATACAAATGGGTATTTTGAGATTGTACCCAACACATACCTTATAGCATATAAACAGAGCAGTGAAATTAGAGTGAATGAGCTCTAACACAATTTTAAAATAAATAATATTCACTTGATGAGTTGCAATAAAGTATAATTTAATACTAAAATTATAGTAATATGATTATACTAATATAACCACTTTAATGTGTTAAATGTTAGAATGGTGATGATAAGTAAAATGTAAAGCCTTTATTAAAAAAAATAATCAAATAATTTATTCAACAAAAAAAAATTAATAAGATGGAATGAATGAAATATATAAGATAATTATGTTAATATTTTAACATTCTTACAAGATTCTTACATAACAAAGTTTTGTATGATCACTGTTCTAAAGATAAGATCGTAGGTAGATGCACTGAATTGTTACAGAAGTGTTCTTTATACAAATCCACAAACCAATAAAGAAGGTTGCCTATAGGTAGAATTTCCAATATATCCTTATCATCTTAAGATTTATTAAATTTAATAAAAGATTATTCTTTGTTTTATAGATCCCCAATATTTCCTATTTTCATACTGTTAAAGTGGTATATTTTTATTAATTTTTTCACTTAAGAACATTTATATTTCACTAAACAAGCATAATATCTACATGGTCCATTTATACAATATTAAGTTCTCAACCTATAGCTCTGGAATAATTATTACGTATTAAACTTAGCATTATTATCATAAGTACATTTCAACTATATAAATAAAACATCATTTATTCATTTTATTAACATGTACACACTGTGATACCTTTGGATATATGACAATAAAATGAGATATATAAAACAAGAGAATCTCATACTCAAAAAGATAATTTAAGAATACTACTGTTTAGCAACTAATAATAAAAGGAACAACCTATCTTTTTTGGAATACATTCATATATCACACTAGCTTGAATAGAAGAAAAAACATACAAACTGATCTGCTTATTGTTGATGAGAACATTGATTAACTCTAATACTTTCCACTAAATTTATTAGATAAAAAAAATAACAAATCATACATATAATTGTCATTACACACAAAAGTTTATGAATAATTTTGTACAAGTTGATTGTGCACATTTTATTCCTTCCAATAGGTTTTATATTAATAAAATTCCTTTAGATAAATCGAATCATTACTTATTCAGTTTTAAATTCACATATAGAGTAAAGGGCAAATTCTTTGTTATCCATTTCTAAAATCTTTCTTACTCAGATGAATAAAAAAAATATCATTAGTAACATCCACCCATCCATGACATGGTGTTTTTCATTTAAAAGCAAGTGATGATGTTGTTTATCAAAAATTCCTTTTAAGTAATCCTTTAAGAAAGTAATTAAATTGTGAATGTCTCAGGCGATTATATTTCATTTGTATTAAAAAAAGACAAGGGAAATTGCATCATTTTAATATTTCCACAATTTCGATTTCTTTCATAGATCGGCAACGCAAAGCCATTATGTTACATCAGAAATTTCACAAGTGAGTTTAATTAATGTTGGAAAAAATTGACAAACACAATAAAGTCTGGTCCTTTAAGCATAGCAGATTAATCATCCTGTAGTTTAAAAGACTTGAAATCTTAAGGGATAAATTTAAATAATTCCATGATTTAAAAAAAATTCGTCATGGCAAAAATTTTTGAATTTTATCAGCTTCAACTATTAAGTGCTTAATTATGTTTTAGTAGTAAATCATTTTGATCGGCAATGATGATCAAGAGATCAGAATCTACCGTGGCAAACTTCCAATGATTTCCATATTTAGTCGATCATTATGGCTTCAAACTGTGTAATAAATTTAAAATGACAAAATTAGGTAGTCTTTCAAGTGAAAGAACAACAGGACAAAAAAAAAAAAACATTTTGTCACTACTTCTTTATATAGTACTAAGTACGCGAGGGAAAAGTGACATAAATTCAAACTCCTTTTTTACTCAATTGTTCTTTGCTTGCAAAATTTTCATTAAGTCAGCCATGATAATGGTTTTCTTCCAGTTGATATTGTCTTTCTAGTTGTTTTATGCATGATAAATTCAGCCATATTTATAATATAATTTACATAGAAAAATTATTTCAAATAAAATTATTATAACAAATATACAATTATTTATGTCTATTTTTATACTAAATGATAGATTCTTATCTGATCTTAAAATCAACAAGATTAAAATTTCTAAAGTGATGGTTCTAGTATTTATCCCTATGACATTATATTGAATATATTCTTCATTTCCAGAAAACATTTTTATATTATAGCTATGCAAACAAACTTATATATGCACATTTAAATATTTTGTGGGAGCAAAAGTTTGTTTACATGTATTTTTAGACCTAATGTAATTCAATGAAATTATCATTCTGTTGTGATTGATTTCTTTATTTTATTACAGGGTATTCAGTCATAAATTATACCTTTGTGTAATGTGGGATTGGTGACCTAAATTTTTTAATGAATGTTTTTGTCCAAATTTAACTTTGACTGCGATTTTTAAAAGTTAGCAACAGACTCTATCCCTATCTTAAACTGATTGCCATTTTGGTAACGCTTGGAAACACTATATTTATAATTGTAATATAAATTGAAAATTTCTGTCTTTATAAAAAACATTTTTAAGTTGATTATTTTTAAAACAATTGAACCAATGGGGTTAATATCACAATATGTATGTAATTTTACATTTCTTATCTATATTAAAGTTAATATAATTAGAAAGGCTTTGAACTCAAACTTTTGATCTCTTTACAGCTATGCACTCTATATTATACAATTGACACATATGACCACATGTGAAAAGGATAAATGATCTCCAATATACATATTTGACACTGAACCAGCACTCATCAGTTGATCCAGAACATCATCTCTCTCATATGCAATATACAATCAGTGCTCAGTTTATATTAAGATAGCAAATCTTCAAACTTTAATGGACAAGCTTTAATTCTTCTCCACACTCCAACTCTTCAGTCATCTATATCATTGAAAATCTGATGAAATATTCAAAGCTTCTGTTTTATCATCAGATTTTCAATGATGTGGATGGCTGAAGAGTTGGAATGTGGAGAAGACTGAAGCTTCTTCATTAAAGTTTGAAGATATGCTACCGTAATATAAACTGAGCAATATATATATATATATATATATATATATATATGGTAGATGGTGATCTGGACCAACTGATAAGTCCTGGTTCAGCATAAAATATATTGTAACCAGTTGGCTACATGACTGCCATAAAAGATAATAAGAATGAGATAGTTGGCAGTATTTAATGAAAAGATTATTTCATTAATAGGAGAAAGTAATATTTATTTTTCTTAGACCTATTTTTTTAAAGGATGATTATTTAACTCAATGTTATAAGTCCCCATATGATAATATGAGAATTATCAAACATTTAATTTTAATAGTATTATGATTTTAGTATGGGAACTATTTTAATAAGTTATAAATGAATATAATGGGGAGAAAGTGAATTGTGAAAGAATGTAAACAATTTTTTTTGACTCTCCCTCTGTAGCAATTATAATTAATCAGTAATTTTAATTTAAACTATAAAAATGTACTAAAAAGAAACAAATTCTTTTACTTTGTTTTTGTATCTTATTTAATTATTGTTAATTTTAATCTTTTTTTAAAGAGATTAAGTTTTATGTTTAAGAATATTTTTTAAAGGTAAAATAAAATAAAATAAGATTTTAATACCTTTGTAAATTTTATTTTTAATCAGAGTTATTTTTCAATGTCTTTGATTAAAGAGATAGATAATTGAAAAAATGTACCTATAGAAATTTATTTAATTGGTTGTGGAAATTATCATATGAGAGACAAATTGTGATTGGCTTGTGGGTGAGATTTCTATATAAAAAATAAGGGGAGGGTCAGTAAAAGAGAAGACCCCAGTGTCTGGTAAAGAATAGAAGATTCCTAACCTAGCTGTTAAAGAGAGTGCAGCCCAAGCTTAAACTAGCTGATAAAGAAAAAAGAAGCACAAATCTTTACCAAGCTATTGAATAGAATAGAAGTTTTAATCAAGATTTTAGAATACTATGAGTTTAGCCCTAAAATGGTTTATACAATAAAAACCATGTGCTAAATTTATCTACAAGCTAGGAATCACCTTCCTCCATGTGATTTACCTTCACTGGAAGAAAAGGTAGGAAAGATAAATTCCTCTAAAGTTTCTGCAACTTTTTCTTCAACCATGAACATGAGTCTGTCTACATCTATCTCCCTGAAAATTTAAGAGGAAAATGAAATGGACAAAATTTGCTATTTTTCAGTTACCTGGAATTGCTACTAACCCAGGGAAGGACAAATTTAACCAGGCCTATATTTAGAAACCTTCAAGGAGAAACTCCATCAGAAGCAACTGGAAGAGAGACATGATGAGGTATTATTTTTTATGTGTGCACACTACTTTATTTTGTTAAAAAAAATTGTTTCTTAAAAGTAGTAATAATTTGTTTGTGTGTGTGTGTTGTGTAAGAATTGATAATAGTAAATACTTCACTAAGTTAAAATAGTTCAATTCGTTAGTCTTTTTTTCTAAAATCTAGTCAAATTTCTATTACAAATGGTGAAATAGTTTTTAAAAAGAAAAAAAATCTGTTGTAATGTTAAAAAAAAATCTTAAATATTTTAAAGACATTGAACCAAAGATTGTTATTTTTGATTTTGGAAATATTGCAAAAATAGAAAGAAGAATCTTAACTATTTTAAAGAAATAGCTTAATGAATTTAGAATTAATCCATGACCACAATCAATTGATTGATTCTAGATGAGGTAGTGGACTTAATTAGTGAAGAACTTACTATCTTCACACTCTCAAATCAAAATGCTTTAGATTTGACTATATAATTAGAACACAGGTTAAAGATAAGATGGCTACTCTTTTCCTTATAAAGTTGTAATCTTGTGCTAAAATTTGTTGAGGCCTCTCTCAATGGTGAAATTGAGTAATCAAGGTGTATAGTAATAAGATTATAGTCTTATATGTATTTATATGCTAACCATGCACTTAATAAGAATTAATGGTTATACACTGTATATTATTTTTTTGGATGAAGTGGATGTTTCAAATTACCTGCTATCATGTGATTTTGGGTTGTTAATTAGAAGTTAAATAATTTTTTAGACTATGTTTTTAGTCTCAGTTTCTTTATTCTATCCAATTGCTGTATCATGAATTGTATGTATGACTTTATATGATGACAGCTTATATGCTAGTATTTATTTATTTATTTATTGATGATCCCAATAAAACTATTTATAAGTTGGAGAAGCCTATGATTTACTTAAGTTATTTATAATAAGCTATTTTATTTATTTATTTATTTTATTTATTTATTTCTTGCTCACAGTAATAAATTATAGAGCTTTTCGTCCTGAGCTAGATCATGCATAACAGCTATATAGAAAAGTGATGTATATTAGTATATGGCAGGGGTGGACAATTGTTTTGGGTTATGGGCTGCAGAGGTTGATGGAAGGCCATATTGGGGGCCACTATAGAAGCGAAGGTTAGCGAAGGGCTGTATTGGTGGCCACTTTGTTGAAGCGAAGGTTAGCAGAGGGTCACATATTTTCTTATGACACAGTAAACACACTGCTTTATTTCCTGTATTACCAAAGAAATATTTATTTGTCCATTCTTCATTAAACACATGATATTCATCATCGATTTTACATTTTTTTGGAGGGTTCATGGTTTCACTAAAGTTGGAAATGTATATATTTGCTAATACAAAAACAAAATTGAAATTAACCAGATCACCTAAAAAATCACTGCACATCATAATTGCACATGTGTATTGAGGTGGCCATCCCAATGGAAAATAAGAGTGAATCTTTGGTCATGCACAGGAAGGAAATCTCAGTTCAAGGTGGATTTTTATGATTGTCTTGGCAGGTCACAATGTGGCCCTCAGGCCGCTATTTGCCCATCCTCAGTGTATGGGCATCCAGTTGATAATCATCCTGGATTGGCACAAATAGAATATTCTTTAAAGTCTATGCACTACATTTGGCACAAAGAGAATATTCTTTAAAGTCTATGCACTACATTTTATTTAGTTTAGTCTTTATTAGATATTAAAGTTTATAGTTGACCAGTACTTTAATGGTATTAAATGACCAGAACATTGATTATGATCAACATATTTTAACATCCCAACATTATTGTTTTAATTATTATATATTTTGATGGATGAGCACTTAGTTTATGCATCTGAATTATGTTTAAATAATTTCCCCAAGCTGGCAAAGGCTAAATAGTTAGCCAGGTTTATAGTAAACCCATTTCAAATCCAGTCATAAGATTAACTGTTGATTTTTTAATTGTTGGTTATTCATAATGATGAATGAGTTATACTTATTTGTAATGCTGATGAACTTAGTTAATTATGTGTATACTTAAGATAGTTAGCTGTGCTGATTTTTTAGAGTGTTCTCTCATACTCATTAGTTTATATTTTATATTAAATATTGATAGTTAATTTTATATTCATGTTAAACTGGGATTGATGATGATTTTCTATCACTTTAGGTTCAAATCTTAAAACTTGTGGTAGTGTTTCAAATGCCACCCAACTTATGGGACCTTATAACCATAGGTTTTTATATATTAAAACTCTGTTTTTTCATAAGTGTTATAAATGGTGATCCAACTGGGAGCCAATGACGGATCATATACTGGTGTCCATCATTATAAATGGAAACCTAACTGTACTCAGTGATGGTCATGTACTCATGGTGATCATTATAAAATTGCCCCTCAACTTGTCTCAAATAGCCACATCTGAGAAAGAAAAAAAATATGCATTTTATGCAGAATTGATTTTTAAAGGTACTGTGAAATATGTGACAAGAGTATAAAGGACAATTGTTATAATGTAATGATAAATTTACGAAATAGAAGTATTAATGTTTATTTAAGAAGTTCAGATTTAAAATTGAATAAAAATCAAAGCATGATTTTTGAGATTGAATTAGGTGTTTGATTGTTGAAGTTTTGGTAATGGATGAAGGATTTGTTGTCAGCTTGAGGATGCAATGTTCTTTTTAGTGCATTGTTCCAATCCTCTTTCAGATTTTCACATTTCTTTATTGTTTATCATGGGCCAATTAACATCATTCTGTTATGATTCCCAATGACTAAGCATCCAAGAAAGCCACCAAGATATAGTTTATATTTTTCAGGCACTAATACTCAAAGGAGCATGGATTTGCAAATATTTTTGCATTTTTATTTCATATCAAGAGTTGTGATAACTTATACTATATAAATTGAGATAGATCTTAGTGTGTTTATGCTGTACTTATAATTCAGTGACTGAATTTTGTATCTTTCAGATTGATATGCATTTTTTTGCTGTTAGATGTTCATCAGATCTCTAAGAAAGGTTTTGATAAATAGTTTCTTGACATGAACTTTTGTTTGTACATACATATTAATAAAAATACAAGAAAAATTGGAAATTCCACCACACACACATAAACAGAATAGAATTGAAAAATAAAGCAGGGTAATAAATTAATGAAATAAAACCCCAGGTATTGAGACAATAAGGTTGATGGAGGAGCAGATTAGGAGTAATAATAATATAGGTGTCATGTTAGGAAGTTCATTTCATGAGATATCTTTAAAAATTCAAATTTGTATTTCCTGAGTAAAAATTCAACTTAGTTTTTTTTTTAAAAATAAAAATATATAAAGAAACATCTATGCTGACAAGAGGAAAAATGGAAAAAAGTGGCATAATCCAAAGATGATTACTAACCAATGAAAAAAATCAGAGAATAGAGTAGGATTCCATGTTATCCCAACTCTTAGATATGTTTAAAGAAGAAAGTAAAAAGAGAGACCAGTAAAGAGAAGATGGTAATAAACAAAGAGAAGAGAATAATAAAAAGAATCAATAAAGAGAAGCAGAAAATATGTAAATAACAAAAAATATTGAAATAAATAAAAGTATATATGCTATAGAAACTGGATCAAAACAGTAAAAAGATGGCTGCAGAAGTAGAGACTGAATCACACAAATTAAAGAAGTTCTGAATGAAGTAAGATGAAACAAAGGGAAACAGGATATGAAAATAAACAAATACAAGAAGTAATGGGTAATAAAATTATCCAAGTGCAGGAGGCTATAGAATCTGTGTAATTGAAGTCAATAAATCCTAGTATCAGTCGAAGAACATATTGGGACCTGGCTAATCAAATTAAGTCCCTGCAGATCAGAGATGATCGCAGAATCAAAAAAAGTAAAAGAGAGAATAATCATAGACAAGATGATGAAGCTAAAAAGAAAACAGCCATGTCTATATTAAAAAGTGAAGAAATTGGGAAATACAAAATAGAGGAAGTAAAATTAGATAGATAGTCAATATACAAACCAAATACCTGGAATTGTAAACCAGTTCCTTAAAACAAGGACTTTGTCAACAGTCTGAAAAGATATTTCAGCATTAATGCCATGACTGAAGAGACAAAGCTAGAAATAGCTTATAGCCATGTTCAAGGTGCATTCCAGGCATGGTGGGGTTGACTATTCACCTGTCCTCATAATTTTATCAAGTTCAAGCAAGCAATCATGAAGTGCTACTGAAGAGAGGATTACCAGGAAGGGTTAAACAAGGTATCCCAAGAGAAGTGTCTTTTTGGGAATCCCTACACTCCATGTTTTAAAAAGCATGTGGAAAGTGGCAAAATTGAAAGCACTCACTGCAGATTGTATCAGAATTACAAATAAGAATATTGAGACACAGCTACCCAAGCCATATTTGAAATGATGTTAATTGGCATTTACATGTGTACAATTGAGAAGGTAGTTGAATGGTTAAATGCATTTGTCAGCAGCAAACTTGCATACACTGAAAAAGAAGGGGGATTTAAACCTCCAACTAAATCAACATACAGAGAAGATAATAATTCACATATGAATGCTATCCAATATAAAAAGCAGAAAATTAAGACACTACCATGGTAACAGGATGGAAAAAATTAAGTGCCACCATGGAAGAGGAAGTGGAAAAGATCAACTGGCAATATCAATAGTTCTACCAGAAGCCAAATAATTAAAAGATCCAGAAGTGGATCAAACCTTTACCAAGGAAATACTCATAAGAGAAAATGACTCTTCATCCCTGACAGAATATGAGTAATTAGACAAACCAGAAGTAGATCACCTCACAACAGAGAGTTATTATCAGAGAACTTATCATGATCTTTAGTCTCCCAATGCAGAGTGCAGTTATACTTCTGATTAAAAAGACAAGAAAAAGCAAAATGATGAAACAGAAACAGGAAAGAAGATAATTTGCAGAAATTGGTGGTAAATATTAGGAAGTAGTGTAAATTTACTTTCAGTGCTAATGATGGATAGTGATATTCTTAGAGACATAGGAATGGAGTGTCTTCATGATGATGTAATATTTTATCTCTGCACTGCACCTACCTAAGGTTTAACTTTTTTGTATAACCTCCTCAGAGGGGCTGAGCTATAATACTGAATTATTTACCAGGCACAGAACTGTGTCATATGTGTGGAGTCTATAAGACTTAAAGTAAATGAGCATGTGGCCAAACATACCTTTGGTCATTGTGTCATCTGAATAGTAATGTTTGTGCACATTGCAAACTTGTGTTCTGTCATGTGAAGTTATTCATCCATCATTGTGTTGGAAGCAGGTATGACTATATTAGGCCAATAGTCACTCCATCTCCAGAACTAACAATAGATCAAATAAATGAGATTATTATCAGCAACCAAGTAGCCTAAAATGGTTTAATTAAAAATTATATATTAGCTTGTAAGTCTATTTAATGTTAAGGTACAACAAAACATGATTAACAATTTTTTTGTTGTAGTGAAATGAAATTGCATGAAACAAATTAAAATATTAAGAGAGTTTCAACTCAATTTCATTTCCCATATGACTGAGCAATGCCACCAGTTGGTGACATGGCTGTACTTAAAGAAAAAGATAATAATTAGATAGTTGGCAATATATTCTTCAGGTTTAATTAAAGGATTATTTCATTAATGGAGGAAAGTAATATTTAATTTTTTTAGACCTATTTTTTAAAGGATCATTATTTAACTCAATATTTTTAAGTCCCCATATGATAGTATAAGAATTATCAAATATTTATAGTAATATGATTTTAACATGGGAATTATTTTAATAAGTGATTATAAAAGGGAGGTATGTGAAAGAATGTAAACAAGTTTTTTTATTCTCCCTCTGTAGTAGTAATAATCAATTAATAGTTTTAATTTAAACTATGAAAATGTACTGAAAAAAATATTTTTCTTTGTTTTTGTACCTTATTTAATTAATGTTAAATTTAATCTTTTAAAGAAATTAAGTTTTATGTTTAAGAGTATTTTTTAAAGAAAAAACCCAGTCTTTGATTAAAAGGGTACATAACTGAACAATTGAATTTATGAGAATTTATTGAATTGGTTATAGAAATTATCGTGGGAGAGACAGACAGTGATTGGGTTGTGGGCAAGATTGGTCTAGAAAAAATAAGAGGTCAATAAAGGAGAAGAGTAGTGTCTGGTAAGAAGTAGAATATTCCTGACTTAGCTGTTGAAAAGAGAGCAGCCCAAGTTTAATCCAGCTGATAAAAGAAAAAAGGAAGGATAAGTCTTTACCAAGCTATTGAATAGAATAACAGAAGTTGTAGTCAATGTTTTAACATACTATGAGTTTAGCCCTAAAAAGTTTGTGCAGTTTAAAAACATGTGCTAAATTCAGTTAAAAGTTAGGCATCATTCTTTTCAACATGATCTACCTTCACTAGAAGACAATGTAGGAAAGGTATCCTCCCTTAAAGTACTCTGCAACTACCTTCAACCAAGAGCATGAGTCTCTGTCCACATCTGTCTCACTTGGAAATTCGAGAGGAGATCCAAATGGACAAAATTTTTTATTTTTTTATTTACCTGGAATTGCTATTGGCACAGGGAAAGACAAATGTAATGAGTTCCATGTTTAGAAGTCTTCAGGAAAAAACTGTTGGATGCAACTGGAAAAGCTTTATAAACAAGAGAGCCATAAGAAGTGGTAATATTTTTTTATGTGTGCACACTATTTTTTTAATAATTTTTTTTGTTTCATAAAAGTAATAACAATTTGTTTTTTTGTGTGTATGTGTTTTGTAAGTATTGATAATAGCAAATACTTCACTAAGTTAATATATTTTAAATTGTTAGACTTTTTTTCTAAAACCCAGTCAACTTTCTATTACAAATGATGAAATAGTTTTTAAAGATAAAATAAATGTAATTTTTTTTGCTAAGCTGAATCAGATTGCTATCTTTGATTCTGAACATGTTAATTAATTCTTAAATATTTCATAGAAATTGAACCAAAGATTGTCATCTTTGATTTTGGAAATATTGTAAAAATAGAAAGAAGAATCTTAATTATTTTAAAGAAAAAGCTTAATGATTTTAGAATTAATTGATGACTAAAATCAACTGATTGGTTTATATAATTTTATCAAATTGTGTATATATATATATATATATATATATATATATATATATATATATATATATATATATATATATATATATATATATATATATATATATATATATTCTAACCCAATATTTTTTTTTTTTATTAGTTTATTTGCACTTTTCACCCATGACACTAATTTTTCAGGTTGTTGTTAAGGCAACCAAAATAAAGCAACATATCCATTAATTTTCCAATATGATCTAAAATACTTTTCATATAATACAATTGTACATTCAATTCTCTTAAGCCATGCCACGATTGTAATAACAACAATAATTGATCACTTATTAATTTAAAGAATAATTATAATAATATTAATCTCAGGGTTCTTTGTTTCATGTAAGGAAATGCTCGGCAGTATTGTGTTGTCGCATATGACTGGCATTCTGGTCGGCTATAGGAAACATTTATTTTACTTAAATTCAATGTGTCTTCATCTCTCATATCCACTGCTATATTATTTAAAGAGATGATAATTCTATTCAATAATGACGTATAATTTTGAATAACACAGCCTTTTTTTTTTTTTTTTTTTTTCTCAGAATAATAAAAAGACAAGGGTGCTTTTTGTGTCCTTCCATCATCCATGACAACACAATAATATAACTAAGATTTATTACTTAGACAATTTAACTAAATGGGAATGGAATAATGTGCAACCAAAGTTAATGGTTTGGGAATAAATTCATTTTTTTTTTTTTTTACACAAAGGTGAATGTTTAGTCTTAAGTTTTCAACTCCATAAATAATTATCATTAAACTAAAATATAATGACATATTCCGATCTGCTTAACTTTATTTATCTGGTATATTAAGTTTTTAAGAATTTGGAATGATTTCGGACTCAAGAAAAGGTTTTGCAAATATTGTGCAAACACTTATATTTAGCATATAAAAACAAAAAAAAATGAATCTACAACAAATTTTAACAAGACTATAATTTATTATTATCACAAAAAAAAATATATGAACATTTATTCAATAATCCCATAGTAATACAAAAATATAAAATATAACTGACATTAATCTGTATACTCTTTTGGTTATGGACTAGAGGTTACTACTTCTCCTGTATGCAATCATATGGATTGATTAACTAAAAGTACATTTCATTACCAATACATTGTTTATTAAATTTTGGTAACCTTGTAGAAGCTTTTATTCAAAATTATTGACTAACTATTTTTTTTTTTTTAAATGATTAATCCAATCATATGCAATACGCAAAATATTAAATTTATTTCTAATACATTTACTTTATTTATGGTCTTTAATGGGATAACCTATTCTAATTATAGGCCAGTTATCAGAAGTTACACTTACCATCTTACATTTAACTTAATGCTAACTTAAGTTATGATACAAATTTTATTCATACGTATAATTTTAAATATGAGTATTATTTAATTACTAACCAGAATTAAATATTGCATTTGAATATTCCTTCAGTAAATAAGCGTTTTAAATTACGCAATTTTAATTACTTTCTCCATTGATTTACTTGTCAAATACTAGCAATATTTAGCAGCACAATACAGATATTGATCTTAGTTACTAACGCACTATTTATACTAAAGTGGATCTTGAGGAACTAACACCTCCAATATAACCTTTATCTTGCCCGAACTTTCAAAATTAAGCACAATAATCAACACCTTCCATGGTGGAGCTATCTTTATTTTCACATGAGGAATATGGAATAACCACGAAGGTCTGTAGAGTAATCTACTACATTAAAATATTTTGGTGGTTTCTTGCCTCTTACTTGGGCATACAACGAACACACACCAAATACAATCCTCTCCTGGGATTTAAACGAATGAAGCATACTAAATGCTAGATAAATTCTTGATCGTCCTATCTATGAGAATCGATCACTTGGGCTATAAACATACCCGAACATTATATTTAAAATCTTCCTCTCATGGAAAACAAAGCTTTTGGGGAGATCATTTTTCATCCCACAAAATAAATACATTATAATTATTACCTATGCGAATATTAAGCATATACCAATGCTATATCTGGGCAGGATAAGTAAATACACTGATTATAATAAACTTATGTTACCGTGTATACTTTGATCAACATCTGAAATCAATGGACATCATAGAATAAAAGTATAATAATTTTAATTTTAATAAAGGAACATTCAAAAATAGTTGGTAGCATACTATCTTAAACTAAATAAAGTGGATGTGTTATTTAAGAATAATTAGGAATAAATTCCTCAATTAATACAGTATAAATTCGTTTCAAAACTTTAACAAGAAATATTTTGTTATAGCATTTTTTTTTTTTTAGTTACTTCTGATAATTTTCAATATTTATTTTACCCCTTAAATATCTAAATATTTTTCTTTTACGTATCTAACATACAAAATTTCTACCTACAATTGTATGTAATAATTAAAACATATTTTATAGATTTTTTTCTTTCGTGTTAAATATCAACTTAACCTATAATAATTATATTAAAACATACCTTTGTCATTACAAGGCTATTAAATATCACTTGACCATACAGACTTTAACCTATGTGATATAACAAAAAAAATACATATCATTTATAACTTAGTTTTAAACAATCATTAATTAACAAGTGCATACTCTCTCATTAGAAAATGTTTTTCTGTTGAGCAATTGGTCCAGGTGAAGAGCTTTATCCAGTCGTATTTCATGAAGCAAGTTTAAAAACAATAAACGCATGGTATTATTTCCTTTAAATAAAAGTTTTCTCTTATTTTGTGCGTTTAATAAATTAGGTAAAGAAAAATATAGCAGAATTGAAGATTAATTCTTACTTGAATTAAACTACTACAATTTTGGGATCCAAGAAAAAAAATAGACTTCTAACATAGACGAATATTTGACTATAGACGATAAACATACACAATATTTATTTTTTTTTTTTTTATTGACGATACGTATACTTATTAGCTAGCTTACTTATGGATGAAAATGCGCAATTTTCCGAGAGATTATTATGATAATAACTGCAGTCAATTTACGTGTACAGGAAGTTTTAATAATTCCAACTGATGTATAATATAATATATCATTTATTTTTATCATTAAGTCACTAAGATATTTGGTTTTGTTCATACTTTAGGAATTATAAATTTTTTTAACGGTAACTTCTCCGTAAGAATGCCCCTATATAACTTTTCCTATATTTACTCTGAGAAAGTTTATATTTTTTTTTATTATTTTTTTTTTTTTTAAAAAAAAAAATATACAGGTGCATAATTTAATCTTATTTATCATTATTATTATTTCCAGACAATTCTTGGTGAATAAAACATATTTTAACGTATGTAACTACATTACTTGTAAAGGCAGACAATATTGAGAAAGAGCGTGAAAATGTTTCTAGTTGATTTTCCTTGGTTTCAAAATATTTCTTTCAATTATTATTATTTTTTTTCTTTCTATACCAAGAAAATATCAATAAATGACATAAAGTTAATAAATAATTAATTTTTTCTTGGAAATCGCTTCTTTTCCTTAATTTAGATATAATATAATTTTTCGTGACTCTTTTAGTTACATCTGTCATTTTTGAACTTTAGCGTGAGACAATAAACTTTTAAGTATAAAAGGTCTTTAAATAGGTAGATGGCAAAGAAAATCAGGATATCTTATCAAAAAAATTTAGCCACACATTATATTATTAAAATTTTACTTTGATTACATTTATTTCTGCAAAATAAAATGAAAAAATTGAGTTACCAAATTTCAGCACTGTTCCTTCCTTGAAAACTAAAAGCAGACTATCTTTTTTTTCAAAAAAAAAATGATCTTGATTATGAAATTGGTTGTTTCGTTTTGTTGTTGTTTTTTTTTTTTTACTTTAGCGACCTCTTCCAGAAAAATAATCATTTGATTATAACATAAACAAAAGAAAGGAAAAACTTATTACAATCATATAGTTTTCAGTATTATTTACCTGGATTACAAAGTAATTTGACAATATAAAAAAATAATAATAAATACATTAAATTAACAATCAGTGATGTATAATTCTTTAAACATTATTTTTTTTCTTTTTTTTTTTTTTACAAAAAGAAATTACCAGAAGTTATTGTGCTTTATGATAAGACACTCATCCACTCTCCCCTCTACCCATCCAAAATCAATTACTGTTTAGCTTTTATACCATATTAATTTGCTCTAATTATTAATATCTCAATTAAATTATTCATGTTCTCTCTTTAAAAATGACATTGAGTTATTAAATCTATTAGTTATTCACCCAAAACATGCCAAAGTGAGTGAATAGCATACTTTATTAATCAATTATTACTATTGTTATTTTATCTTTTTATTTCTTTAAAGAATAGCATTGTTTTCCTGCAGAAATAATGCCAAGTAAACCAAGTGTCAATAACACTAGGTTACAATTCTCCCACCGTTATAATAAATAAAAAATAAAATAATATATGCATTTTTAACACTTCTTATGGTATTACTAAGTTTATATCCTACTTCTTTCTTATGTCAATAAATACAGTTTAAAGGATTTAATTTTGCTTGGGATATGGTAGTAAGCTTCGGGCATTATAGGTACCTCTTGTTCCATCAGGGGTTGAGACCAAAAAGGCATTCTCACCCACTTGTTTCACAATTTCATAGGGGCCTTCATAAAGATACATGAATTTTCTAAACATATGTTTCCGGAGATTACTCACATGGGGAGTTCTAATTAAAACAAAATCATGGACTTTAAAAGGATGTGGACTGGTTTTGGAATAACGAGTGCGTTTATCACCCATCTTTTTAAGGTTAATTCTGGCCAGTGCTTGGTCATGTTCCACATTAATATTTTCCACTATTACGGGTAACGGTGTTTTGATTAGTAAAGGTTCAGGTCTACCAAAGTGCAGCCGAATTGGAGACATCCTAGTAGACTCATTAATAGTTATATTTATATAATTAATCACCTGTGGCAACTTATTGACCCACTGTTTGTGATCCCGTTCCATATATACTCGGAACAACCTACTTATCTCACGCATGATTCTTTCACTTGGATTGGATTGGGGATTTCTAATCGAGCACATGATATGTTGAATATTTTGCTTCTTACCCCACTTTTTCCATGTACCAGAAATGAATGCAGTAGCATGGTCGGTAAGTATTGAAGCTGGTTTTCCTATTAATGGAATTTGATAAGTTTCCAAGCACTTAATAACATTTTTAGCATCTGTTTTTGGAACTGGGTAAGCAGAGACATATTTGGTAAAAACGTCATACATCACAAGAATAAATTTTTGACGGTTGAAAGGTGGAAGTGGTCCATAAAAGTCCAGTGCCAATAATTCATTGGGCTGACTGGGCAGTATGGGTTGAAGTGTTCCCACATACGATTTATTTTGAAACTTAGTTTTTAAACAAATCTCGCATTCCCTAAGTCTACGGGCAATGGATTCAGACATCTTATGAAAATAAAAATGCTTCTTAATAATAGGTTCAATTTTCTGAATTCCATAGTGTCCATATTGGGTGTGAACATAATCTATGAGTTTATTGACTAAACATAAAGGAATAATCACTCTCCAAGAATTTTCATCTCCCCTTTTTAATTTCTTCATTAAAATTCTATCTTTAAACCTATACCCCTCTTTAATTCTATCAGCATATCTACTTTTCTGACCTAATTTAGCTGGATCTGATAAGAAGTGAACTATTCTCTCCAGCCTAGCATCCTGTGCTTGCAGTAATTCTAAATTTGTATAATCTCTAACTATTTCTTCCTCTAACAAACTAGACATATTACAAATAATTATATTTTCAGTACTGGGGTTCTGATAATTAACAGAAACAGGATTGCGGCTAAGAATATCTGCAATGACATTATCCTGTCCTGAACAATATATGATTTCATACTGATACTGTTGGAGATAGAGGCTCCATCTGATTAATCTTTCATTATTAAGGTAACTCTTGTTGAGAAACTCTAAACTACGATGATCAGTTAATACTATAATTTTTGATCCCAACAAAAGCTGTCTAAGTTTTTGAAATCCCCACACAACAGCTAATGCCTCTTTTTCTGTGGTGGTATAGTTAAGTTCCGCTCCCCTTAAATGTCGGCTTAAGAAATATAAGACTCTAGGTTCCTTATTCTCATTAAATTGGTATAGAATCACCCCTAAACCGAACCCACTACTGTCGGTTTGCAAATAGAACTCTTTATTTAAATCTGGATAGGCTAAAATTACTGTTTTTAAAAAGTTATCTTTAACAATTTGAAATTCCCTTGTATGTTCCTGGGTCCACCTCCACTTTTCACACTTTTTTAATAAAACAGATAAGTGCATAGTATCATATGAACATTTTTTATAAAACCTATGATAGTAATTACACAGTCCCAAAAACGATCTCAAGTGCTTTCTGGTTTTAGGGACGGGAAACCTTTGAATGGCGGCAATTTTGTCTGGGTGAGGTTTGACCCCTTCAGCACTAACCAAATGACCAAGAAAAGAGATTTCTCGGGCAATTAAAATACATTTTTCTAAGTTGACTTTTATATTGTTATCTGAACACTCACAAAGAAACATGCTAAGATGCTGTAAATGATCATTTAAATTTTCCGAAGCAATGACAATATCATCGACATATATAACTAACAAATTTTTCAGTTCTTTTGAAAAGACCATATTCAAGCATCTGATAAGGCCAGCCCCACTATTAATTAAACCAAAGGGCATCCTTTGAAAAATATAAGATTGGCCCTGGTAACGGAATGCCGTATACTTTTGATCATTTTTGTGGAGTGGGATTTGCCAATAGCTGGCGGTTAAATCAAATGTGGAGAATATGCTCTTCCCTTTGAACTTCGTCAATAATTCCTAAATAGATGATGGTATGTCATGCTCTGGGACAGTATGCTGGTTAAGTGTACGTGCATCCAGACAGACTCTAATGGATCCATCTTTCTTTTTGACTACTACTAATGGATTCACATAAGACGAAGGGCTGGGCTTAATTATTTGCCAGTCAATCATCTTATTAATCTGCTGTTGAACCTCTGCCTGGTATTGATAAGGAATAGGATAAGTACGCTGCTGGAAAGGCTCATTATCTTTCAAATTGATTCTATGGACATACCCTTTTAATATACCAGGTATTTTGGAGAAAACACAACGATACTGGAACAACAACTGGAAAAATGGTTTATAGTATTCTGTGCCAATAATACATGAACCATCCAACTTAACTTTAATATTTACATCAACTGTTGTCTCCTGTATGGTCATTAATTGATTCATCTGACTATTACAATTGACTACAAGAGGGCAAATCTCCTCTTTACATCCAAAAGTTTCATCTCTGTAATTAATATAACAATTATTTAGAGTCATGAAATCCGAACCAATTATGGCTTCATGAATCAAACCTGGCATGATTAAAAAGACATGCTCAAATTTGCACAAATTAATTTCTAATGTAATAAAAACCTGTCTATTAGATAACTTAGTCTTCTTTCCATTAGCAAGTATTACCCTAATCACCTTAGTTGGTAAAATTGGAATAGATTGGTCAGCTGACTGAATTTTCAAGTAAGTTTCTTCAGACAACAAGGAAGCTTGACTGCCTGAATCAATTAAGGTGTTGACAACAATTCCTGAAATGATAATCTTTATCATGGGACAGTTGTACAAGATAGGTGGCTCAGACATTTTGCCAGGTTCCAAATAATCAATGTCAAGGTCTATATTATTGATAATCCACATCATGCTGTTCCCCATATGTTTAAAAATAGGGCCCCGAAGTGAGGAACGTTCCTGCGAGGTCCTTTTTAATTTAATGCCCCGCTACTTTTACTACCTTTTATATTTTTCTTTGGTATTGTTGGGATACCACTAGTAGAAGGCTGATTCTCATTCAGAATTCTACTCTTAACTGTTGGCCTACTGAGGTGGCTATTCTGTCTACCATAGGGATTCGTCCTATAATATCCTTTTTTTCTAACTAACTTCCTCCTTCCCATATGTGACCTATCTGTGAAATTGATATTACTCACCATCGGATGGGTGTCTCTATTTACCCTAATTCTATTATCAATATTCCTATCGCTGGTCTCTAACGAATCTAAAATTTCTACTACCTCTTCTATGGTATGTCTGTCAGCAGCAATCAAGATCTGCTCTATATGCCTCGGCAGATTATGGCGAATTATTCGCACAATTTGTGTCTCAGATAAAGGATAAGCTGTCAAGGTTTTCAATTTGACGGCCTGACTCCTGAAAAACTGAGTATAACTACCCTTATTTACATGATATCTTTCCTGAGATATCTGATATCTCAGGTTATCTTGGCGGTCTTCCCCCCAAAAACTGGCTAACATAAGATATTTGAAGTCTCCATATGTTTCTGGTTTAATAAATAATGATTGCCACCAGTCTTTAGATGCTGCACACAAATGGTTAGCGGCAATAGCAATCTTTTCTATCTCAGATAAATGACATAAGGTGAATAACTCCTCCAGATTCTGGAGATACTCGTGTGGATTCTCCAGATATTCACCTCTAAAAAATTTTATTTTTAAGAATTTTAAGGCCATGGAGCTATTACTTTCTGGCTCTAGCATGACTTTACTTCTAGCCTCATTTAATGGATCGTATATTGATTCTACTGGATTAATTACCGTATGTAACTCAGATATTACTTGGTTATTATGACCATTATTTGTTTCCTTTACTTGAGTTTCAGATAAACCTTTACTTTGAACAACTTTTTTACTTTTTGTAAAATTATCCCTATTATAGTCTATAGCTTGCATTCGACTCTCTAATTCTAACTTATAGTTCTGCCATTCACAGTCTATTCTCTTTGAACTATCTTTTAGGCCTACATTTAAGTGTTTAATCTGTTGTTCCAATTGGTTAATAGTTTCATCTTTATCTATCCCGAATTTATCTTCTAACCTTTGATAGACTTTACTCTCACACTGAGTCATTAATTCCCCTATTTCATCTTGGAGATTATTATGTAATAGCTGTGCATTACTCTTTATTATATCATTAAAATTTTCTACTCTTCCCATAACTTGACTTAGCTCACTTTCTAGATTTTGATTAATCTCACATTGGGTTAACTCTTGAGTTTCTAGTTTAGCTATTAATCTGGTAATCTGGCTCTGACATCCTTTCACTACATTGTCAGGTGCTAGAGTTATATTTTTAACTTCCTCTTTCAAATTACTAACTTCACTTCTAGCACTGTCTAATTCTCCCTTAATAGATTCAACTCTATCCTGAACTTCTCTTTGAAATACTACTGTTTCCTTTTGATAATTTCTTATTTCCTGTACTTCATTGTTTAATACAATATATTGACTTTTAAAGTCCTGCTGGATAGCCTCAATCATATTTTCTGCCCTTTCAGAATTTGTTTCGATCTCTTTCCTTATTCTTATTTCCAGCTTTTCAGAGGCCAATTTTGATTCTTCTACATGATTTCTCAAATCTTCCCTTAAGTCCTTTATCTCCTGTACTTGATTTTGAGATGTCTCTTTGATCTCCTGCATTTGATTCTCTAATTTAATATTTAAATTTTGTATCTGACTTTTTAATTCACTTTTTAATTCACTATTTGAGTTTTGTATCTGACTTTTTAATTCACTATTTGATTGTTCTAATTTACTATTTGAGTTTTGGATCTGACTTTTTAATTCACTTTTCAATTCACTATTTGATTTTTCTAATTTTTTCAAGAATTCCTCCAATGTATTTCTCATTAATTGATCTGGCTCATTTTCATGTTTTCCCTTTATTATTGTGGCTTCTTCTGGGTTAGCTATATCCAAATCTTCCCCTTCCTCTTTTAATTCTACACTAAAATATGGAGTCTGTGTATCAGGGGATTGTAACTCTTGGGATCCTCCCAAATCCTCAGAAATACTATGATTATCTTTGTTTTCACTCATATTAAAATTCTAACTCTTTTAGTATTTAACAGTACTGAAATATTAGCAATGAACTATTAATAAATTTATCGATAAGAAATTATTGACAAGACATCCTGCCTCCATGCCTCTCCTACCAAAAACAATCTACACCAAAAACTATGCTCTGACATTTAATATCCCTAAAGCTCCAACATTAACTACTAAATATGCTCTTTTTTTCACATGCTTCTTGGTCCATATAAATCTCATTAGATATTATGTAATATAGCATAAGTGCCAATCACAAGACCAGACAAACAGATCATCATAAATGATAAAATCATTACAGTGTTTTATGGAATTGCCTACAGACCACAACATCATAAACTGACAACTTAATTATTTATTTTTCAGTGGCAAAAGATTAGATCATATAATAGATATTCACATAATATCTTATGGCTAAAACAATTCATTATTGGCAAATATTTTTAATCAATGAATAACTAATCCATTCAAGTGCAAACAATATTAATATTGACTTCAAGAAAAGTTTACTAAATTCCTCGTGGCCAGCTATAGCCATCGATAGCCCCATGTTGGGCACCATTTCTAACCCAATATTCTTATTTATTAGAAATTTGCACTTTTCACCCATGACACTAATTTTTCAGGTTGTTGTTAAGGCAACCAAAATAAAGCAACATATCCATTAATTTTCCAATATGATCTAAAATACTTTTCATATAATACAATTGTACATTCAATTCTCTTAAGCCATGCCACGATTGTAATAACAACAATAATTGATCACTTATTAATTTAAAGAATAATTATAATAATATTAATCTCAGGGTTCTTTGTTTCATGTAAGGAAATGCTCGGCAGTATTGTGTTGTCGCATATGACTGGCATTCTGGTCGGCTATAGGAAACATTTATTTTACTTAAATTCAATGTGTCTTCATCTCTCATATCCACTGCTATATTATTTAAAGAGATGATAATTCTATTCAATAATGACGTATAATTTTGAATAACACAGCCTTTTTTTTTTTTCAGAATCTCAGTCAGAATAATAAAAAGACAAGGGTGCTTTTTGTGTCCTTCCATCATCCATGACAACACAATAATATAACTAAGATTTATTACTTAGACAATTTAACTAAATGGGAATGGAATAATGTGCAACCAAAGTTAATGGTTTGGGAATAAATTCATTTTTTTTTTTTTTACACAAAGGTGAATGTTTAGTCTTAAGTTTTCAACTCCATAAATAATTATCATTAAACTAAAATATAATGACATATTCCGATCTGCTTAACTTTATTTATCTGGTATATTAAGTTTTTAAGAATTTGGAATGATTTCGGACTCAAGAAAAGGTTTTGCAAATATTGTGCAAACACTTATATTTAGCATATAAAAACAAAAAAAATGAATCTACAACAAATTTTAACAAGACTATAATTTATTATTATCACAAAAAAAATATATGAACATTTATTCAATAATCCCATAGTAATACAAAAATATAAAATATAACTGACATTAATCTGTATACTCTTTTGGTTATGGACTAGAGGTTACTACTTCTCCTGTATGCAATCATATGGATTGATTAACTAAAAGTACATTTCATTACCAATACATTGTTTATTAAATTTTGGTAACCTTGTAGAAGCTTTTATTCAAAATTATTGACTAACTATTTTTTTTTTTAAAATGATTAATCCAATCATATGCAATACGCAAAATATTAAATTTATTTCTAATACATTTACTTTATTTATGGTCTTTAATGGGATAACCTATTCTAATTATAGGCCAGTTATCAGAAGTTACACTTACCATCTTACATTTAACTTAATGCTAACTTAAGTTATGATACAAATTTTATTCATACGTATAATTTTAAATATGAGTATTATTTAATTACTAACCAGAATTAAATATTGCATTTGAATATTCCTTCAGTAAATAAGCGTTTTAAATTACGCAATTTTAATTACTTTCTCCATTGATTTACTTGTCAAATACTAGCAATATTTAGCAGCACAATACAGATATTGATCTTAGTTACTAACGCACTATTTATACTAAAGTGGATCTTGAGGAACTAACACCTCCAATATAACCTTTATCTTGCCCGAACTTTCAAAATTAAGCACAATAATCAACACCTTCCATGGTGGAGCTATCTTTATTTTCACATGAGGAATATGGAATAACCACGAAGGTCTGTAGAGTAATCTACTACATTAAAATATTTTGGTGGTTTCTTGCCTCTTACTTGGGCATACAACGAACACACACCAAATACAATCCTCTCCTGGGATTTAAACGAATGAAGCATACTAAATGCTAGATAAATTCTTGATCGTCCTATCTATGAGAATCGATCACTTGGGCTATAAACATACCCGAACATTATATTTAAAATCTTCCTCTCATGGAAAACAAAGCTTTTGGGGAGATCATTTTTCATCCCACAAAATAAATACATTATAATTATTACCTATGCGAATATTAAGCATATACCAATGCTATATCTGGGCAGGATAAGTAAATACACTGATTATAATAAACTTATGTTACCGTGTATACTTTGATCAACATCTGAAATCAATGGACATCATAGAATAAAAGTATAATAATTTTAATTTTAATAAAGGAACATTCAAAAATAGTTGGTAGCATACTATCTTAAACTAAATAAAGTGGATGTGTTATTTAAGAATAATTAGGAATAAATTCCTCAATTAATACAGTATAAATTCGTTTCAAAACTTTAACAAGAAATATTTTGTTATAGCATTTTTTTTTTTTTAGTTACTTCTGATAATTTTCAATATTTATTTTACCCCTTAAATATCTAAATATTTTTCTTTTACGTATCTAACATACAAAATTTCTACCTACAATTGTATGTAATAATTAAAACATATTTTATAGATTTTTTTCTTTCGTGTTAAATATCAACTTAACCTATAATAATTATATTAAAACATACCTTTGTCATTACAAGGCTATTAAATATCACTTGACCATACAGACTTTAACCTATGTGATATAACAAAAAAATACATATCATTTATAACTTAGTTTTAAACAATCATTAATTAACAAGTGCATATTCTCTCATTAGAAAATGTTTTTCTGTTGAGCAATTGGTCCAGGTGAAGAGCTTTATCCAGTCGTATTTCACGAAGCAAGTTTAAAAACAATAAACGCATGGTATTATTTCCTTTAAATAAAAGTTTTCTCTTATTTTGTGCGTTTAATAAATTAGGTAAAGAAAAATATAGCAGAATTGAAGATTAATTCTTACTTGAATTAAACTACTACAATTTTGGGATCCAAGAAAAAAAATAGACTTCTAACATAGACGAATATTTGACTATAGACGATAAACATACACAATATTTTTTTTTTATTGACGATACGTATACTTATTAGCTAGCTTACTTATGGACGAAAATGCGCAATTTTCCGAGAGATTATTATGATAATAACTGCAGTCAATTTACGTGTACAGGAAGTTTTAATAATTCCAACTGATGTATAATATAATATATCATTTATTTTTATCATTAAGTCACTAAGATATTTGGTTTTGTTCATACTTTAGGAATTATAAATTTTTTTAACGGTAACTTCTCCGTAAGAATGCCCCTATATAACTTTTCCTATATTTACTCTGAGAAAGTTTATATTTTTTTTATTTTTTTTTTTTAAAAAAATATACAGGTGCATAATTTAATCTTATTTATCATTATTATTATTTCCAGACAATTCTTGGTGAATAAAACATATTTTAACGTATGTAACTACATTACTTGTAAAGGCAGACAATATTGAGAAAGAGCGCGAAAATGTTTCTAGTTGATTTTCCTTGGTTTCAAAATATTTCTTTCAATTATTATTATTTTTTTCTTTCTATACCAAGAAAATATCAATAAATGACATAAAGTTAATAAATAATTAATTTTTTCTTGGAAATCGCTTCTTTTCCTTAATTTAGATATAATATAATTTTTCGTGACTCTTTTAGTTACATCTGTCATTTTTGAACTTTAGCGTGAGACAATAAACTTTTAAGTATAAAAGGTCTTTAAATAGGTAGATGGCAAAGAAAATCAGGATATCTTATCAAAAAAATTTAGCCACACATTATATTATTAAAATTTTACTTTGATTACATTTATTTCTGCAAAATAAAATGAAAAAATTGAGTTACCAAATTTCAGCACTGTTCCTTCCTTGAAAACTAAAAGCAGACTATATTTTTTTTTCAAAAAAAAAAATGATCTTGATTATGAAATTGGTTGTTTCGTTTTGTTGTTGTTGTTTTTTTTTACTTTAGCGACCTCTTCCAGAAAAATAATCATTTGATTATAACATAAACAAAAGAAAGGAAAAACTTATTACAATCATATAGTTTTCAGTATTATTTACCTGGATTACAAAGTAATTTGACAATATAAAAAAAATAATAATAAATACATTAAATTAACAATCAGTGATGTATAATTCTTTAAACATTATTTTTTTTTTTTTTTTTTTTACAAAAAGAAATTACCAGAAGTTATTGTGCTTTATGATAAGACACTCATCCACTCTCCCCTCTACCCATCCAAAATCAATTACTGTTTAGCTTTTATACCATATTAATTTGCTCTAATTATTAATATCTCAATTAAATTATTCATGTTCTCTCTTTAAAAATGACATTGAGTTATTAAATCTATTAGTTATTCACCCAAAACATGCCAAAGTGAGTGAATAGCATACTTTATTAATCAATTATTACTATTGTTATTTTATCTTTTTATTTCTTTAAAGAATAGCATTGTTTTCCTGCAGAAATAATGCCAAGTAAACCAAGTGTCAATAACACTAGGTTACAATATATATATATATATATATATATATATATATATATATATATATATATATATATATATATATATATATATATATATATATATATATATATATATATATATATTTGATGAAGTGGATGTTTGAAATTATCTACTATCATGTCATTTTTGTGTTGTTATTAATTGATTAGAAATTGTTTTTTAAAGTAGAAATATATTTTTAGGCTTAGTTTTTTTATTCTACTCAATTCCTGTTTCATGAACACATGTCACATTATATCATAACAGCTTATATTTTAGGGTTTATTTATTTATTTATTTTGATGATTCCAATAAAAGTATTTATTTATAAATAGGAAAAGTCTATGATTTACTTAAGGTTATTTATAATAAGCTACTTTATTTATTTTCATCTTGCTTATAGAAATAAATTATAGAGTTCTTGCTTCCTGAGCTGTATTCATACATAACATCTACATAGAAAAATAATGTATATTAGTGTATGGGCATCCAATGGATAATCATCCTGGGTTGGCACAAAGAGAATATTTTTTTAAAGTTTGCACTTCATTTTATTTAGTTTTGTCTCTATTAGACATTAAGTTTATAGTTGGCCAGTACATTAATGGTACTAAATCATCAGAGAATTGATGATGATCAGCATGTTTTAACATCCCAGCATTATTGTTTAGATTATGATATATTCTGATAAATGTGCACTTAGTTTGTGCATCCAAGTTATGTTTTAATAATTGCCCAAGCTGGCAAACCCTACATAGATTTGCCAGGTTTATGGTAGACCCATTTCAAATCCAGTCACAAGATTGACTGTTGATTTATTTTATTATTGATCATTCATGATGATAATGAGTTATACTTATTTTTAATGCTGATGAACTTAGTTAATTATGATTATACTTAAGATAGTTAGCTGTGCTGATCTCTTTGAATGATCTCTCATGCTCATTAGTGTATATTTTATATTAAATATTGATAGTTAATTTTATATTTATGTTGAACTGGGATTGATGATCGTTTGCCATCACTACTGGTTTAACTCCATAAATATGGTAGCTTTACAAATGTCACCCAACTTGTTGACCTCTATTTTCATACTGTTACAAATGAATACCCAATTGGGGAACATTGTAACTCCAGGTCCTCATGTCTTAAAAGCCTAGTTTTTCTAAGTGTTATAATGTATATTGGAGATCCTTTATCTTTTTCACAAGTATGTGGTCATAACTTGAAATTTTTAAAATTTTATTAATAACCTAAAACTGTTTAAAAGCACTTATAGATATAATTTGAAAATTTTGAGATCTTTAATATTTTTCTTTGGTGAGTAATTAATGTTAGAAAGGGGGGTGGCTTGTCACAGTAGTGGTCAGTTTAGTTTAAATTGATTCCAGTTTGTTTTATTTGTCTGCAGAACAGTATTGATATTTGTTTAGATAATTCTCTGGTTTATTTGCTTATAATATTTCAATCCATAGTGTAAATAGTGCAATATGTTTGGTTCATCATCATAAAAACTGTAATTTCAGTCAGATCAGTTTAGTAGCTGTAGTATAGTATTTATGGATATTTTTGTATGCTTGTGCCATCTTTCAGCTTCATTTCCCATTCATATACTTCATTGTCCTACTAAATATCATGTCTCATAGCAAAATATTTGATTTCATAACAATAGCTTGAATAACCAGCTTAAACACAATTTAAATAAATTAATGGATTACTGGACCAGTGGATTATTAAATCACAAATACACCATTAAATATTTTATTTGCTAAAATAATAATCATTAGTTTTTATTTTGTCACTTTAGAAATGTAAAATATTTATTCTTGGTTCAATTTATTTAATTTTTTTTTTTAAAAGACAAAATGATTTTTTCTTTCTTTCTTTTTTTTTTTCAAGATAGAAAATTTCTTGCATATTTTATTACTAATTAAACTCAGTGCAATGAGTGGAACAATTTTGTTTATAGGGTTTTGAACTTTCAAGTGACCTTAAATTATTGGAAGAACTGATGCTTGGGTAATAATTGGGGATATAAAGAGGGAATCTTCTTATAAAAGTTGACTTTATTTTACTTTACTGTGACTTTGCTTTTTGGTTTCATCAATTCTCTTTCCATAAAAGCTTTCATCAGTTCAATTTTGTTTCTACAAGCTGATTCTTCCATGACCCAAGCTTGAAAGTGAAAAACCACTTTTAATTTTCTGTCTAAAATGCAGATTTAGACAATGGTAAATAAGGTACATCTTTCTTGCTTTTTAACTGAATAGTTTAAATTCTAAAATCAACATTTGAAATGCATATGGGTGCCTATATTATAAAACTATTTAACTTTAATTTCTAATATTAAAGAAATAATGGAAATGCATGTTTATATTTCAAAATTATTTTACCTAAATCTTAATTCTAATATTAAAGAAGTAATTGAAATTAATGTCTACATTATAAGTGTAATGTACTTAGATGTAATCTCTAACACTAAAGAAATAACTGGAATGTATGGATTTTATTATTATTTTGATATTGAACTTTTTCTTTAAACACTTCAGAGACTCTTTGTTAATAATTTTTGCTAACTGTAGAGGAATAAAGATTAAATGGAAAGTGTGTGTGGATAACTTATTCTAACCTCCTTTATTGTTATTATTGATAAAAATAACTAACCATTTGTATCTGGAAATAAGAAACAAAATGAGTGACATATAATTGATGAAATTGAATGTGAATTTCTTTTTTTAATTGATGAAATGAACAAGTAGAAGGGCATGAAATTGAATGTGAATTTCTTTTTTTTTGTTGTTCTCCTCATTTGCATTTGATTTTTCTTTTTATTAAAATGTGTTATCAATAAACTTACATGAATTCAAATGATTTTTATGAACTGAGGTGTGACTTGATTTGTGAATGACCTTTTGAATATTTGAAACAAATGCTTGAATAAGTCTAATGAATTAAATAATAGATTATTGCTCTACTTATGCCATAATAAATGTTTACTGCCATAATGAAGAATTTTCATATGTAATATTGCCAGCGGTTTCATTAGCTATTGCTAAAAAAAACTTTGAAATGCTGTTAGATTGGATCCAAATTAATATTATTTATCTCCCTGCAGAAAATTGTTATATGTTTGTCCATATTTATTATACCCATGATCATCATCATTAGTACATGACTAAGATATGTCACTTACAGATTATAAATAAACTTTTCATTCCAGCCAAAAAAAAGTTTTAATGATTATTGTTATTTTGATAGATAGATATATTTAAAATTTTGTCTTATGATTTTTATTTTTATTATTTAATTATTATTTTTCTTTACAAGAACATCTCATACAGGTATAATATGGAGAGATATTATACTGGATAATTAGTATTATTTAAATATAGTTTTTATTATGTGCTTATATTTCTATATGCGCATGCTAGCAATATTAAATATCCATTTGTTATTAAGGGGTTAACAGTCTGTTTTGAAAAAAGGTCATTATATAAAATTTATTGATTATCTTTACATTTTCAAGAAGTTGTAAATATTATTTCTTAATAATTATTTTACTCCAATTTTAAAGGTTTATTGTATATTCCAAACAAACTCTTTATTTTAATTTTGTGCTATTGCCAAATATATTAAAGAATTATTTCACCTTTGCTTTCCTAGAAGTTATTTGTCTTGCTTATTTAATAATAATTATGATATTTCCAAGTTAAAATATTATACTTGTCAGAAATGAGAGATTTATTCATTATTATCTTTACAATTTATTAATTAATGTCATTACAGTATTTCTTTATCAAATGTGATTTGAAATTCTTTATGCATTGTTATACTTTTATATACATGTCTGTTATTTAATCCAGTTATAATAATGTTTGAATTGAAAGTAGAAATAATTTAATTCCCATTGTTTTCGGATGATGAAATGTGCCAAGAGAGGTAGAAAGTTTAGAAATTTATTTAAGTGTGAATTTATTATTTCTTTATTATGCTTAGATTGAAATGTATTTAGTGGCTATGCAGAACAAAATTATTTATGTTATATAGTATATTGTCAGGGATAGAGATAAGCTCTCCCTTAATTTATTTGAGTATTTGCCATGAGTGGATTATATAGTATATTGTCAGGGATTGAGAAAGCTCTCCCTTAGCTTGTTGAAATATTTGTTAGGAGTAGATTATATCCTCCAGATTAAGTAGTTGTATTTTATGAATTATAGTATGAGAAGCCAAGTAGTGTATTTCCCTTATTTTCTTGGTGATGAGACCATGTTCACACTAGTTTGTTTTAAGTCTCAGAAATTAGACTTGGGTGCTATTGTGTAGTGTTATTTAAATGATTAGAGTTGTGAAAGTCTTTTTTATCCCTCATGTAGTTGTGTGGAAGGCATTCCATCTTTTATTCATAGCCAAGTGTAAGATAGTTTGCTGATAAGAAAGAAAAATAAAGGTAGAATTGATTTTTCTCACAGAACAGCTGAAGTAGAATTAGTGTTGAAGCTTGGTTGGCCATTGTCATCATCCGTATTATGATATTTATCCCAATCTCATAAGTAAGCCGATCGGATTTAGTTATATTAATTATTTTATAATAGATAGTATAATTCAGATGCATACGTAACATAGCATTAATTTGGAAGATATGGAGAAATCCATCATTAATGTGTAACTTTAATTATTGTTTCAAATCATTTTATATTAATTATTTAGATTTTATACCATCAACTCTCATAATGTTTCATCCTCATCTGAATGAGCAAGCAAAAGAAAAGAAAGTGTAGCTAATTAATAGAATTACTTATTTGGTTTGTGAAGGATAGCTTGACCTCTTACTCTTAGATTTAAACCCCTCTAATATTATTTTGATGTGCATTTGAAGTAAAATGCCAAGAACGTTAGTTGCATTTTATACTCTTAGTGTCAGTGTTTAATAGAGCTTTATTTCTCATGAACATATCAAAATTGATTGATAGCTTGAGTGTACTGAAAATAAAATACCAAATATAGAATAATTTTATATTTAATTATCTCAGTGTAGTATTATAATGTTTTTGTGTCATATGTTTATCAGAATTAACTGATAGCTTGAGTAAATTTTGCAAGTAAAATATCAAGAAGTTTAGTTAGTGTATTATTTTAGTACTAGCATGATAATGTTTTTTATAAGTCTATCAGAAGGCACTTATAGCTGGCATATGTTGAAATAAAATATAGAAAGTTATTTTTATGTTATTTCTTCTTAATAAAATATAGAAACCATTGATGTTAGAAACATCCAAAACATAAATATGCATAAACTATAAAACCAAATGTTTATTTAAATTATCTTGTAATAAATGTTTTATTTATTTAAAGCTGTGTTCAGAATTCTTCTTTGACATGCATTTGTGTTCTATATTTCCACACATGCACACACATTTAAATATCTAACTTGATATGATTGCACTATTCCATAATTTAATGATGATTATGTCCAGATCTGATGATGTTGCTTTTCTTGATCTAAATACTATATGAAATGTTTGATTATTTAATGGTTCTCAGAAAATTTTATTACTCAGTTATTATTTAGATGATGAATTGAAATCAAAATGCACTCTATTTCTTTCATTATCTAACTACCATTATTTTATTAGGATATTGCTTAATTTGTGTCACTACTTTTATAATAGTGATTAGTAGTTGCTGAAAAGTATAGACTTAAAATTAAGCCATGCAATAAATTAATTCCCCCAGATATTCACTTATTATTTAGATTAGACATTAATTCAGTTACTTAGTTTAAATTACTGTACAATTAAAAGTTAGGCAATGTTATATTTTATTTTGTATTTAGTTCTAACTTACTATACAGTATAGTTAATCAGCATTACATCTTTATTTATTAATTTAATTTTATCACACAGTAGAGGTTGTTCAATGTATGTGGATGATGGGAGGAGATGAGGTATAGACTATAACTTGTCAATTTAAATGGTAGAACTTTACCAATTCCAATTACTTATTTATTTTAAAACTTAATAGATGTTTTGTTCCTATTAATCATAATGTTTCCTCCCATGTCTAATATACATTTTACACCCTATAGATCTCTGTAGCCCCCAACTGAGCTAACCTAAGGTATAAAACATTTTAAGAGTCTCATTAATAATTTTAAAGTGAGATCAGACTAGTAGTTTATTCTATGATCAATAGAATTGGCACCCCTGGGTATTTGTGGATAGGAAAGGTAGGAGAGGTGTTGGGTGAGGGTTACAATATATATATATATATATATATATATATATATATATATATATATATATATATATATATATATATATATATATATATATATATATATATATATATATAATTCTAATATTTTCTTGAATAAATTATGAATTCACAGTAATTTCCAGAAGCTTCTGTGTATTATAAATATAATTGCTAAATAGCTGACTTTGCAGTACAATGACAAATACTTTCCTCAGAGCTTCTTTTTTCTCAAATCTTGGGCTCCAAAAAAAGTCTTTGCTATTGTACAGAAACATTAGCCATTTAGCTATTATATTTTTATTATATGGAGGCTTCCAGAAATTATTATGAATTCACATATGTATATACTGAACAAATGATGAAGATATATGTAAGAAATTGTAATCTGGGTGAACTGAGAAAATGCACATCTTGAGGCTCATTTATCTTTGTCACTTGACTTTTGTCATATGTTTCAGGATATTGTAATGAAATTGACAATTGAAATATGTAAAAATACATAAGAAGTTAAGTATATCCCAAAAAAAATGGATATGTACTTTTAAAAAATTACAATATGAGCTATGTGTGTCTTATTCACTTGGAAAAAAAGAACTGAGGTAGATTAGTCTGACTTCTGGGTTGATGGATAGTTTGAAACAGGATTGAGCTAATGTGAAAGATGCACTGAGTTAAGTATAACTAGCTATTGAAAATATATATATACTTTAGAGAAATGTAAAATTATATTCTGTTATAATTTTGTGGATAATTAATAAATAATTTACAATAAGCTTAAACATATATATATATATTGTAATGTTTTAATGTTTTAATAGGCCTTCAATTACGCACTAGGGTGTGCGAGTTAATCAATCTACGAAGGACAAAAATATTTCACTCATATTTCTAAAAAAACACAGCCATATTTCCTGATTAACTTGACCTAAGAATTATTCTGATTTCAATTGCTGGCAGAATCAGTTTTTAATTTATAAAAGAGGGCATCAAAATCATGAGACTCACCGATTCTGCATCAAGCATATAGTAACTTATAAAGTAATAATTTTAAAGATCGGGTTTTTGCTTTCCCATAACTTAGTTATTTTAATAAAAAAATATTCTTCTTGGACTTAATTAAGAAATAAAATTATTGGCAAGGAATTTTATACACTACTCTAAAACTAAACAATAAAAATCTAGCATTCAAAATAAACAAATTAGGGATGTACAGTGAAATTTTTTTTATATTAGTAATAAAGATTTATTACAGCGCATTAAACATTTAAACACCTATAATAATATAATTATAATATTGGAAAAAAAAACACATGCATACTCAGACATGAATCAATTAATTAAAACAGTTCACATTACACTTAGATTTCTTAGGCCATAAACAAAAGTCTCTTGAATAATAAAATTTAATGTCTCTATCAGGGTTATATTATAAGCTTATTGGAGAATGGTTTGCAAATGCTTAATATAGTCACAATCAGGATAGTTAATCTTAGCTTACTGGTAAGTAGCAAATTTCCGTAGACAGTTGATTACTATACATAGTTTCATGAAGTAGAATGAGCTCATGGCTATTGGTTTTCACTTGTTCTTGATTCATCCTAAAGGCTAGTCATGAAAGCCTTTCTGGGGTCAACATCTTCATGATGAACGATGTCAAAAGTTTTTGACCACTCCAGCATGACAAATTATTTCAGCATAGAGTGGTTCTGGATCTTTTATGATCCAGGGCTAGCCTAAAGACAAGGCCCTGATCACACTGGTATTTTTCCTTTTATACTATAGGTCCAGTTTTCAGACTTCTGTGGATATTTTCTTTTGTCCTCTTATCAACATACAATATAATAATCTTGTACACTCTTTTTTAAATTTAAGTTACAAAGTCTTTTTTAAACATAATTTCACCATCTTTAATTAGCTTCCAAAATTTTTACTGATTGTAATCTGCATGTGCAATTCTCTTTCCTTTAGTTTATCTGGATTAGTAATCTGCATGTCCTTTATTCTTTTCAATTTTAACATTTATTTTTAATTACATAAAAAAGAAAATGAATGTAAAATGTAACTTTCATTGTACATTAAAAAAAAAAAAATACACAAACTAAAAAAATAATAATTAATTGCATCTTTTAATAAAATCACTAAATTTACTTTTTCGTTCAGCTTTTACCAAATGCCAATATATTTGTACCATATATAAATAAATGGCACAATATATATATATAATATGCTTGCTGTTCCACAAGATATGACTGATCGCAATTACTGTATATTGTATCATTTATGCGATGAGAAATTGCAGACAACATATAACTTTGCTTAATTATTTCTTTCTATAACACAAACATTAATTATTACATTTATATTGTTCTTTTATCACTAAATATCTATCAAGGAATAAGATAAATACAGAAGTCTATACTCTATTTAAGTTTTTCTGCTCAGTCATTCATAGATTTTCCTTTTCTTTACATCAACAATAATTTTTCTTACCTTGTTCTAAGTTATTATCTTCTAATATATCCATTGGATTTGAAAACTATGTAAGTTAAAATAAAGATAAATCAATAGCACACTATACATAGAAGTAAGGACATTATTTTTCTTACAATTGTTTTTAGACAACTTAACTATTAATGAAATATTAAAAAGGGAACTGTATAGATTCCAATCAAGAAATAAATTTATTAATGGCTTTATTAACATTTTCACTTCTGTCACTGTATAATTATTAATTATATAGTTCTTGATTTACATTTGTTCAGATCTACATAGGTAAGAAGCTTCTAATTTCTATTTATGAAGCAGATAAGTGTAACAATTATGGGTTCACCTAAAGTTGTTGAAGAAACTCAAGTTGCTGTTAGGAAAATCAAATCTAGCTAGCTATATTTCTGATTGTGGAAAAAGTTATTTATTTGGAACCCTATTAGAATTTCATTTTTAACTTCATGATTCTTCAATTGCAGATTTTTAGTTGAACATTCAAAAGAAAATTTGATTTGAGACATGTCTTAAGTAATTAAACCATATCTAGAATTACTGACAAGCCCTTTTAGTTTAACAGTTTTTTTTATACAAAAGTCTTAGTAGTGATAAAGGAAGCACCACAATACAAATGTATTTTTCATTTTTATACTGAGTAAATTTACAATTATCTGATTAACAAGATTATGAATTTGATATGTGCTTTAACTTCAAAGGAAAATCCTCAGTTTTTGATTTGAAAATAATTCAAAGATCACCTGAATGGATTTTAAAATCAGATTATGACCATGGCAAATAAATATGCTAACAATTTGGGCATAAAACATATTCCAATCCATTTATTTCAGCTGTACAATTTTTTCAATAAACTATGATAGCTTATTTATTCTCTTCAGCTTTTTTTCTATACATCCTTTTTTTTTCTTCTCAAAATCACAGTTCAAAAATTTTCATTTGCTTTAATCAACTCATTTATAGCCATTCAAGTCTTTGCTTTTCATAATCACATTCTCCATTTAACAAGCATATATATATATATATATATGAATTCATAGTATTATTTCCGGGAGCTTCTGTGTAGTAAAAGTAGGATAACTATATAGCTGACATTTCAGTACAATAAGAAGTACTTTCCTCATAGCTTCTTTTTTTTTAAATGCTAAATAACTGACTTTTCAATACAATATCTTATTGTACTGTAATGTCAGCTATTTAGTTAATACCTTATTACTATACGGAAGCTCCCGGAAATAATATTACGAATTCATTTATTCGTGAGAATATTAGAATTAATATATATACTGCAAAAAAATTATTGGACATGACAGCTAGAAATCAGTTCAAAAAAATATAGATTTGGTAAATTTCACATCTAGTATTTACTCAATATTAAAATATTATTTATCATTATATATATATATGTAACGTGTTTATTTATTGTAGAGTTTTAGAAGTGAGTGAGATATCTCGATTTTATAAACTTAATATCAGTTTTTTTTTTAAATTACATTAAAATATATAGATTGATTTAAGTTTGTTTTTTTGGCTGTTATTGTTCTGTATAACTATAAAATAAAAAAGATCTATAATAAAGTAAGAGGTGCTTCATTCTCTTATTGTAAAAAGTTATTGGGCATGGCAGTTAGCGGGCAATTCAACTACTATTTTAAAAAAATAAACTTGGTAAATTTCACATGACATTATATATATACAGTGCTAAATAATATTTTGGAATGATGAACGGAAAATTCATCTCCCTAATATTATATATAAAACTTAATGTTTATTTAAATAATCTATTAATAACTTTTTGAAAAAAAATTGCTATATTACACATAACAGTGTTGTATTACTTATATTTATACTTAAACAAAATATCAATTTTTGTTTACTATTATTAGAGATAATACTAATTAAAATTATATATATGTGCATTAATTTTTAGATGTGCATACACAAATATCAGATCTTGGCTAGATTCGGATTGATGCATATGGTGGCAACAAATTTGTGTGTTTGGCTTCACGTTTTGGTTGAAGAAACAAAGCACGAAATAACCCATTATTTACGAGAGCATCCTGAAGAGATTCATGCTCCATCTGTTTATTATGAAGGTTTAGAATATCCACAAAGCTTAAATAATTCAGGTAAAATATCAATAAAAATAATATAAAGACTATTACACTTTATGATATTGTTTTAAATATGAAGATACAAGAACAACATTTAAAAAAAAAGCAAAAAAGGATAACAGACTGTTACGTTCATTAATGATACATTAATATGATGAGATGTGAAATTATTAAATCTCCACTTATGTGTGCATGTGTAATTTCTAAAAATTATGGGTTGGAACTGTTGAAAAAAATAGAACCTAAAAACTAATTTAAATTGTTTAAATTTTAATAGTTAATAATTTTAGAGATTTATTACAAGGTAGGTTTAAATTTTAATTCAAGTTATTTTATGGTAATATTTTTTAATATTAAGTTTTAATACTTCAATAATTTGGTGTGAAATGTCATGAGCAGCTGGTAAGATAATGATAAATTAACAGGCACAGATTGATGGACTGTTTTGTATTAACTGTATAATATATTGAAGTTGAAAGGACAATAGATATAACTATGTTTAGTTGGTAGTATTGCTAATAAGGATGATACCAAACTATAAACACCAAAAGTTCATATAATAAAATTTATCTAAATAAGTGGGGGGGAAATGAGAGGAAGCATTATATTCCCACAAATGAATGGCAACTATATATATATATGTGTGTGTGTGTGTGTGCTTGCTTTGCAATAAATACATTTAAAATTCTTAGTTAGATCAATACTTAAAATGCCATACAATCTATCATAATAATTATATAAATATCCAGCTTATTCTTAATTAAGAAAAGACAATGTTCCTATCAGACTCTTAAGTATTATTGATTCCTATTCATATAAATAAAAGCAGAAATAGGTTGATTAGAATAGATAATTCTGATTTGATACATAGTATACATCCAATTAATAAAGTATCAATACCAGAAATCTGTTAAGATATAATTAAAAAATGTACACACAGTTAATTGAGATATAAATAATACTTGATAAATTATAATTATTGTATGTAAATAATGAAAAAATCAAGCATTCTATATTAGATTAAATAAATCTGAAAAATTTATAGCAAGATGTTTTCCGTTTATAATCAATAAATACACTTTATTTGTTTAAAAATTGGAATCAAAATTGTTTAATTTTAACGTTTATACTAAAATAATTGTTGTATAGAATTTTTATCCATTTGGTCGAAGATGTAATTTTAACAAGAACATATTATATAAATATTATATGCTCCGCAAAATTGACATACCGTAAAAAACGTGCTGAGATAATGTAATCATTACCATAAAATAAAAAATAAAGAATTTAAATATTTTTAAATGTTAATTTTAAATTGCGTCACAAATTGTAAATTTTAAAATAGTTTTTTTTATATTAATTTAAATTAAAAATTGTGATTAAAATGATATATTTTTAGCATCTTCTGTTGTAAAAATCAGAATATCTTAACACTTTATTTTTAATCCAAAATATAAAATGAAGACATCTGTGAGGGAGAGGGTTTTTTTTTTTAACAAAATAAATATTAAACTACATAATAAATTGTTATCAAATGATACTATCATTGATATATTATAAACTGAAAGAGCAAAGGTATACTACTAATTAAATTTAGACAATGTGTACATATACATTCGCAAGCATAAACACACACACACACACATATATATATATAGCTATTTTTTTTTCTAACTAATATTAAAAGTACAGTATATATTTTTAATACTGTTCTAATAAACTTTATAAAGTATTTTAATTTTTAGAAGAATAATTTATTAAGACAATTTTTTCAATATAATATAAATTTATATTAAAATTATAATTATTACTATTGTATATACCTTAAAAGAATCTATCAATCCATTTTCAAATTCTAGTACTTTAATTCTGATTGCTTTTTTTCATAAAAAAGTATTTTTAATACATTGTACAGGCTTAAACCTGCATTTATATATGTAATATATGCGGGATTCAAACTCAGACTTTCACACGACCCACTACTCTCAGTGCCATCTCATATTGCTGACCCCCCTAATCACGCACATGTTGAAAGATAAATAATCACCAATAGACGTATTTCAGGCTAAACCAGAAATCATCAGTTGGTCTAGATTACCATCCTCACACATATATACAATCAGTGCTCAGCTTTATATTAAGATAACCAATCTTCATACTTTAATGGACATGCTTCAAACTATTCCAACTCACAACTCTTCAGCCTTCCATTTCATTGAAAATCTGGTGACGGAACGAATGCTGTTACAAAGAAATTAAAAAAAATTGTAAACTATATTGTTGCTTTGAAAATATCATTTCAAAGAGAAACAAATCTAAAGGATGATATATCATATGCATGCTTAGTTCATACCATTTTTGTATAGTGTTTACTGAAAAACAAATTAAAGTTCATTTAGATTTTTGGATGTTCATGTAATTCTTGTGGATGATAAGAAAATAATTTACTTTTATGTCTTATATTTTATTTACATACACATGTAGCATGTTTTCATAAGCAAACATGTTTAATAAAATAAAATTAAAATACCAACATTTAGACAAGATATCACTGGATAAAGTAGTAATCACATGGTTATTGCAGAGATAATAATTATGCAACATGGTTGTTAAATTGTTTGGTTTAAATTTGGATGAGTTTCTTTCATGAAATGTGAATATTTTATTATTGTTATGGCACTACTTTAGAACATGCTAGAAGTCAGATAATATTAGCAGTATCGTTATAAAGTGTTACAATTATTTTGGCCATTAGCTAAAAAATAGCAATTCCCATCAAAAATTAAAAAAATAACACACATTTTGTAGAACTATCTTCAAGCAAAAAATGAAATACCTCTGGAAATTAAAACATCAAACATATTAATAATTACAAAACGATCATGAAAGAAAAAAAACAAAAATCACTTGATCAAAAGGTTACATTCCTGCCACAATCAATCAAATAAATATGCACATTTTCTAAAATTATGCCCAATCAAAAAAAAAATTAAATATCTCTAGAAATCAAAATATCAAGCATATTACTAATTAGAAAATGATCAGAATAGAAAAAAGCAAAAATTATATGACCAAAAGATTACATTATTGCCACATTCAAATAAATACAAAACACAAATTTTGGAGAATTATGTTGAATCAAAAAAAAAAACCAAAAACAAATATCTCTAGAATAAAAATATCAAACATATTAATAATTAGAAAATGACTGGGATTAAAAAAACAGCAAAAATTATATTGCTCAAAAGATTATATTACTGCAGCATTTAAATAAATACAAAAATTTTGTGGAACTATACTGAATATAAAAAAAAAACCTTCTAGAAATCAAAATATCAAACATTAATAATTAAAAAATGATTGGTATGGGGGAGTTAATAAGATGACCACAACCTTCCCCCCAAATGAAATAATTATAGTAACATTTTACTTTTAAAATATGCTCAAATTAACCTAAGAATGACAGTGGAAAAAAAAAAATTGCATAAACTAACACAACAAGAAATGTGCCTAAGCTAAAGTATTCTAATATTATAATTAACCAAAAAAAAAAAAACAACAACAATAAATCCACATAAAAAAAAATTCCAATTTATTGTGTATAAACTAACACAGCTTACTTTTAAAATATGGCAGTAACCATATGCTTGAGTTAATGTAAGAATGGTGGCTGAAAGAAAAAATGCATAAACTAACACAAGAAGAAATGTGCTTAAGCCTTAAAATAAATGCAATAATGTTGATTTTTGAACAGCAAATGGAGCACTTTTAATTTATAAAACAAGCTGATTTTTTTTTCTATTAAAAAGCTGAAATTTTAAAGTAAAGCATTTTACTTTTAAAATATAAGTCATAACAAAAACATGTCTGGAGTTAATGTAAAAATAATAGACAAATGAAAATTTGCATAAACTAAAGTATTTTAATTTTACAATTAACAAAAAAAAATAATTTTTTTCTTAACAGAAAGCAGATAATATGTGCCTCATTATCACGTGTATTTATGAAAAAAAAAACGGAGATGAGAAAAATCTAGCAGCGTTCACATTTGGCCTCATCACATTATAGTTAGCTTAAGGCAGCATGGTCTGCACTTGATTACATGACACAGTAAATTTTTTACATAACTCTTGATATTTAAACTCATCTATATAGCTATCTTTATATTTTTGGTATTACTTTATAATTGTATTGTCCACCATTTTAGGTAATAATACTGCATTGTTATGATGTCTTCCAATTATTTTGACCATTAGCTAAAAAATCACAATTTCCACCAAAAATTAAATAATAAACAAAAAAATTTAGATAGAACTATTCTGATTAAAAAAATAAAATAACTTTAAAAATCAAAATAGCAAACATATATTAATTAGAAAATGACTGGGATGGAAAAAAAAAACAATCACTTTGACCAAAAGATCAGGCTACTGCCACAGTCAAATAAATGTGCAAATTTTGTGGAACTTTATTAAATAAAAAAAAAAAGAAACACTTCTACAAATCAAAATATCAAACATAATAATTAGAAAATGACTGTTGGAAGGGAGTAGCTTCATCAGTGATCACAACCCTCTAAACTAAATAACTACAGTGAGATATTTTGTTTTTAAAATATGCTCAAATTAAGCTGAGAATGTTAGCTGAAAACTACTTAATGCCAGAAGAAATATGCTTAAACTAAAATAATCTAATATAATTAAGCAAAAAAACAAATCCACATAAAAGATTTTAATTTATGGTCTGTAAACTAATTTATTTTATTTTTCAATTATGGCAGTAACCTTGGTGCTTAAAGAAATGTAAGAATGGCAGCTGAAAAAAAAAATTGCATAAGCTTTCATTTTTGATGATCACATCAACTACTTTTAATTCATAGAAAAAGCTGGTGTTACATAAAAATGGTAGTCAAAAAAAATTGCTTAAATTAAAGTATTTATTTAATTTTACAAAAGCATGTGCTGGTGTTACATAAAAATGGTAGTCGAAAAAAAATTGCTTAAATTAAAGTATTTATTTAATTTTACAATGTGTGCCTCATTCTCACATCTAATTAAGAAAAAAAATAGAGATGAGAAAATCCTAGCAGTGTTCACATTTGATCTTGTAACATTCTAGTTATTTAGGGTTCACACTTCATTACATAATACAGTGATGTCCTTATGCAGCTCCTGAAATTTAAAGCCATCTCTATATTTTCCTATCTATTAACATCAAAATTACTTTTTCAGTCAATAAATGAATGCAGAAATACATAAGAAAAAAACTTTTTTTTAAATGTTTGTTTCCTTAATTCAATTATTTTTTTTAATTTGTAATTTTTAATATATTAATAAAATCTGTAAATGTTTTTTAAAAGTGTTTATGTTTTCAATTGTCTGAAAAAGTAATTTTGATGTTGATAAATAGTAAAATATATACATAACTATATAGATGGGTTTAACTTCAAGAGGTCCATAAGAACATCATTGTATCATGTGATCAAATAATGTAAATTTTGCTGCTTTGAGCCATCTATGATGTCATGAGGTCAAATGACAACATTGCCACCTTTTTTTCATCCCATTTTGTTTCATAAATACATGTGAAAATTAGGCACACAATGTTAGTCACTTTCTGGTAAGAAAAAATCCATTTCTTTTGTTGATTGTAAAGTTAAAGTGCTTTAGTTTATGCAATCTTTTGACTGCCATTTTTATATTAACCCCAGCACATGTTTCTATCCTGTCCTATATTGTATAAGTAAAATGCTTTATTTTACCAGAATAAATTTGAACATTTTTATATGAATTAAAAGCTCTCCATTTGCTGTTTAAAAATCAACACTATTATGTTTATTTTAAGGGTTAAGCACATTTCTTCTTGTGTTAATTTATGCAATTTTTGTCTCTACTGCCATTTTTAGACTTACTAAAGCACAATATCTGTCACATTTTAAAAGTAGAAATGCATTAGTTTACACATAATAAATTGGAATCTTATGTGGATTTATTGTTTTTTGGTTAATTATAATATTCAAGTATTTTAGCTTAAGCACATTTCTTTTTATGTTAGTTTATGCAATTTTTTTTGACTGCCATTCTTATATTAATTCAAGCATATTTTACAAGTAAAATACTTTTTTAGTATTATTTTGTGTTAGAGGGGTGTTGTAATATGGACAATAAACCTATTTACACCTTGGTCATTTTCTAATTATTAATATGTTTGATATTTTGGTTTCTAAAGTTATTTTATTTTTTCTTGATTCAACATAGTTGTATGAAATTTGTGCATTTATTTGGTTGCAGCAGTAATATTATCTTTTGATCACATGATTTGTTAATTTTTTCTCACCCTGGTTATTTTGTAATTATTAATGTTTAATATTTTGATTTCTAGAGATATTTGATTTTTTTTTTTATGGTTGAGTATAATTCTACAAAATGTGTGTGTTTATTTGACTTATTGTGACAATAATGTGATTTTTCAGTCAGTGATTATTACTTGTTTTTTCTATACTGGTCATTTTTTAATTATTTATGTGTTTGATATCTTGATTTATAGAGGTAATTCATTTTTTGATAGAACCTTGTTATTTTAAATTTGGGTGTTTATGTTTTAAATTATGATATATTAGCTAATAGTCAAAACATTTGAAACATTTTGTAACAATCATGCCAGTATTATCTGACTTAACTTTAGCACTTGGTTGTGTCATAATTGTTTTGGAGATCCCCTTGAAAACTGACATGGTGGAGAGCATATTTTAACATAGTACCTATTTTATTTTATTAAACATTGCTGTGAAAACATTCATTCCAATATATATATATATATATATAAAATGTAAATGTATTAAATATTGTAATGTATATATATATATATATATATATATATATATATATATATACATTACAATATTTAATACATTTACATTTTTAAAAGAAATTAGTGAAATTTGACTCAAGGAATATAAATACATGTAACTACATGCAAAACATTTTGTATATAATTTTTGAACAAGAAAATATTCAAATTTTAATATAATTATTGAATACTAAATATTCTGATTTGAACTTATAATGGTAAATATTATTAAGATAAATTTATTTGAATAAATTAAAATATTCTTTTATTTAAGTCTAAAAAATATTGTTTTATACCCATCATTGTAGATTTTTTTATTTTTAATATCAATTTTTTTTACTTATCTGTAGCATGATTTTAAGTTTTCCAATGTAAGGTATTGATTGGGTATGACTTTGGTAAACAAAGCATTAAGATCAATAGCTATTCTACCAGAAATGCATGGGCATCTGGTCCACATCTTTCAGTTTCTCTAGAGGAGAATGTCTTCAATATAATATTTCATTCAGAATAGAATAATGTATAGCAGTCCAAACACACTTTAAATGTCACTGTCTTATCTTTACCAAATGATTGACTATCACAGAAGTATTTTTTAACTTTATGATAATTACACATGTTTTACCCTTTTTTAAGCTTTTTTTTTAAAAGCACATTTGTTTTTCTATAAATATTATTTCTTACTTGTTTTTAATTTTAAATTCATTAATTAGTTCATTTTATAGTTTTCTATTGTCTTCTAAAATAAAAAAAAAACCTATTTACATATTCTTCCTTTTTCAAAATTAAACTAAGAGGATTTATTAAAAATATATATATCTAATAAAATATTTTAACAACTATTTTTTTGGTACTGATTTAGTATGCACTCATGGCCATTTCCAATTATAAGAACTGTCCAAAACTCACGCTGACACATCCAACCAATAAATGATATCAATCAATCTATACATTGTCATGAATTTAAGTTGACTAGTTTATTAAATCATTTACTCATGATACATCAACCTTTAAAAAAATCAAATTTAAGTTTACTAGTTTATTAAACCATTTACTCATGATAATCAAATGGATGAACAGTTTAAATTTAAGTTTATTAGTTTATTAAGCATTCTTGATAATAAAAAAAAAAACAATTTTCATAGTTATAAAAAATGTAATTGTGTGATTTATGCAATTTCACAAATATTTGATACGAAATTTAAGCAATAATTATATTTTCACCCAGTTATACAAATGAAATCACGTGACAAATGGCACACAAACATCTTAAGTTCATGTTATGTAAATCTACATCAATCTTTTTTACAAAAAATCAAATTTAAGTTTACTAGTTTATTAAATCATTTACTCAAGACATATCAACTTTAAAAAAAAATCAAATTTAAGTTTACTAGTTTATTAAACCTATTACTTATCGCATTCAAAAGGATATGCCCATATAAAATAAAGCATATGAATTTTTAAACAGAAAAAGTGAAGAAAAAGATAAAAAAATTTTTTATTAAAAACCCACATGTTCAATTATAATTTCTACTTATAAACATTACATGACTACCACCTCTTATGCTTGTGTATAACTGTTGTTAAAACAGGCAAAACTCACTATATATATTGCCACACACAACAAGCTAGAGTAATCAATGGATGCCAGAAGGCTTGTGCATAAAATCCCCATCTAGTGCCTACTCATCCAATATCCCCAGACTAGTGTCTGGCTTATGGCCTTCATCAATGAGGAGCCTTGGATCTGAGAGCACTGCACCTAGATCTTAGGATCTAATGCAACCCTCCAGTAACCACCTTTTATCTCCATTTAACTACAAAACTATGAGTCTTAAATTGAAAACACCTTAATGTTTTCAATCCAAGCCCATTAGCTTATATAGTCATATGGGTCTGAACCCAGTTCAGTACCTATACATTTTGGTGTCTTTGGTTCTTTAATAATCATAGCCACCAATATCCTATTAGGCAGGATTGGTTTTAAGCCAATAAACATCACATGACTACCACCTCTTATGCTTGTGTATAACTGTTGTTAAAACAGGCTATGGTTATTAAAGAACCCAAGACACCAAAATGTATGGGTACTGAACTGGGTTCAGACCCATATGACTATATAAGCTAATGGTCTTGGATTGAAAACATTAAGGTGTTTTCAATTTAAGACTCATAGTTTTGTAGTTAAATGGAGATAAAAGGTGGTTGCTGGAGGGTTGCATTAGATCCTAAGATCTAGGTGCAGTGCTCTCAGATCCAAGGCTTCTCACTGACGAAGGCCATAAGCCAGACACTAGTCTGGGAATATTGGATAAGTAGGAACTAAATGGGGATTTTATGCACAAGCCTTCTGGCATCCATTGATTACTCTAGCTTGTTGTGTGTGGCAATATATATAGTGAGTTTTGCCTGTTTTAACTTCTACTTATCAGAAATTCTTGCTTTGTCCCATGTAGATATTGTTCAAAATTCATCTTCTAATGTTGTAATGGAATCTACCGTTGATTGAATGAGATTCACACAGGCTGAAGAAATCGATAATTTGCATCGATACATCGAACTCTTGAAATCGATAGAAATCTCTAGTTATTTAGATGCAACTGATTTTTACCATCAACAAATGAGCATGGACACATGTTTAAAGAAAATAAATCGATTTTATTATTGCTATTACAAAAGCTTACTTAAAATTATTTATGTTAAAATTCTTTAGGTTTTTAAAAACTGATGTTTTTCTTTTATTTCTGATTTAAAATAATGCTTGGAGTTGATAATTATGAAGAAGGTCCACATCAAAATATATACGCTAGAAAATAAAAAAGAATAGTTATTTCAAATATAAAAGTTATTTACTTTTAAATAAGATAAACACTAATCTTTTCACTGTCAGTAAGTATCTTTAGCATTTTTCAGAAATTTAATAAATGTAATCTTTGAGAAATTTAATAATATACATTTGTTAAATTTCTCAAAGATGCTAAAGATACTTACTGATGGTGAAAAGGCTAATAGTGTTTATCTTATTTAAAAGTAAATAACTTTTACATTTGAAATAATCAACAAATTTTTTATTTATCTTTCAAAAGGAAGTTTTATTCACAAACCATAAGAATCATTTACAAAAAGAATGACATTTACATATCAATCTCAAAGGAGACCAGTCAACAAAATCAGAGGTTACGCTTGTATCTATAAACAAAAAACAATTAATTTCGTATCACTTACATTAAGACATTAGTTATCATCCATTCCAGAAATCATAGTAGTGGCCCATTTACATTAATATGATCATGTATATCACATATATGATGGTGTTAGTCAATTCAAACACATATAAGTTTGTTTAATTTATGAACATGTGGACAATGATTTTTTTTTGTTACTATTTTTTTTATTTTTTAGTGTATGTATTTCGATGTGGTCTCCCAGCATTATTTTAACATGAGCAATAATAAAATGTATTTATTTTCTTTAAACATGTTTCTGTGTTCATTTGTTGATGGTAAAAATCACTTGCATGTAAATAACTAGAGATTTGTATCGATTTCAAGAGTTTGATGTATCGATGCAAATTATCCATTTTTCCAGCCTGTGAGGATCTTTTGCAATCAAGGATAGATTCCATTACGATGTTAGAAGATGAATTTCAAACAGTATCTACATGGGACAAAGCAAAAATTTATGGTTAGTAGAAGTTATAATTGAACATTAATTAATTTTTTTTTTCAATTTTTTCTTCACTTTTTCTGTTTAAAAATTCATATGCTTTATTTCATATGGGCATATCCTTTTAATTGCTATGAGTAAATGGTTTAATAAACTAGTACATTTAAATTTGATTTTTTTTAAAAGATTGATGTAGATTTACATAACGTGAATTTAAGATGTTTGCATGCAATTTGTCACGTGATTACATTTGTATAACTGAATGAAAATATAATTATTGCTTAACTTTAATGACAAATATTTGCGAAATTGCATTTTACTTTTTTAATCACACAATTACATTTTTTATAACTATGAAAAAATTTTTTTTTATGACCAAGAATGCTTGATAAACTAGCAAACTTAAATTTAACCTGTTCATCTGTATGATTATCATAAGTAAATGGTTTAATAAACTAGTAAACTTAAATTTGATTTTTTTTTAAAGATTGATGTAGATTTATGTAAAGTGAATTTAAGATGTTTGCATACCATTTGTCATATTATTGCATATGTATAATTGAATGAAATTATAATTATTGCTTAAATGTAAACTAGCATTTTTTTTTTTTTTTTATAAACATGGCAATTTCGGAATGAATGGTTGGATCAAGATAGAAATAGTGAATTTTGTGTTTTAATATTTTAATCATGTGATTTCATTTCTTATAACTACGGAAATTGGTTTTTGGGTTTGTGTTGTTTTTTTTTTTTGATGAAAATGGCGATTTTGTGTTTTAATATTTTAATTACATGATTGTTTCTTTTTAATTTTTGAGGAAAATGGCAATTTTGAACTGCGCAAATTGAGTTTTGGGTTGTTTTTTTTTTTTTTTTTTATGAAAATGTTGAATTTTATACTTTAATATTTTAGTCCTGTGATAACATTTCTTATAACTACAAAAATTGGGTTTTTTTTTTTTTGATGAAAATTTTGAATTTTGTGCTTTAATATTTTAGACATGTGATTACATTTCTTATAACTATGAAAATTGTTTTTTTTTTTTTTTTTATGAAAATTGCCATTTTAATTGATGTCATTTATTGATTGGATGTGTCAGCATGGTTTGGGGCGGTTTTTGTAGTTCAAAATGGCGGCCGTGAGCGCATACTAAATCGTCACACCAATCTTTTAATCTACATTTTAATAAATTGATAAAAGAAATTGACTAATTATTTTCGTACCTCAAAATAAAATATAACTACTCTTTTTTGTAAAATAAATGTTTTTAAAAACATATGGTTTTCTTTATATCTGTGGTTTATTAAATATATATGTATTCGATACTTAACAATCCAGTCTAGAATAATAGGGCTAAACTGAAACTAAAGTTTACAAGACTCAATTCAAAGCCACATATACACAACAAAAGTTTTAATTAATTGCTTGAAAATTAAGGAAATATATGTAGACTCTCCTATATATATATATTGTAATGTTTTTCGTATTACTAGGCCACTATACGCCTCAAATTTATATTTGAGCGTGAGTTGATCAAGCTGTATCAAAAGAAAAAAGAAAGTTGTATTTCTTTTCCTAAAAAACACAGCTATATTTCCTGATCAAACTTTGCCTATTGATGGTTGAGAATTATGCTATTGATGAGATCAGCTTTTAATTTATTTGATAGGCGCCAGGTCTTTTTATTCTAAAAAGACCGCTGATATCTGTCGCCAGCATGTCTCGCAAATAAAAAAAAAAAAATATTTTTAAAATTATTGGTCTTAGATTTTAAGAATCGGTAATTTTACGGTAAACTAGAATTATCTTTTTTTTGAGATTATTATTGCTGGGCTTATTCAAACATATTGGCAAGGTAAATTACTTTTAAATCTTATTAAACTAATAATAACTTTAATACTAAAAAGAATAATAACCATTATTAATAACGCACAATGAAAAAGGTTGATAAAAGTATAATCTCTTTTATTCTAACAAACTAAAATATTTATAAGTTAAATTACGAATTAACTAAACTGGAAAGTACACACATGCTAATCCAGATAATGAATCGATTAACAAAAACAGATTAAATAATGAACGCAATTTAATAATGTTCCAAGATCTTGTATAAAATTCTTTATAAGAAAGTCCCTTGAATACGAAAAGTCTATATCAGGATGGTAGTCTAAGCCTAGATAAATAATTGTTTGCAAACTTTTAAGTCACTATCATGAAAATTTATTCTTAACTTACCGGTAAGTTCATGTAGGTTTATGGGATCCCAGATCACGAGACTTTCCATTGGTCTCTCCTGCCGGCGTCTTCCATTATTGTTCCGTTCTATAGCTGGAGAAAAGGCATGGTTGTAGTGACCCTCTTATTGCAAAAAGCGGTCTTCACAAGTCCCGTTTCCATGCTTGCGTGACAGCTTGGTACAGCAAGGGGCATACCTGTGTAGAAGTATATTTCTTGCCACAGGTTATGCTCGTGGAAACCTCCAACTTTCAGAGACGTAACTAGAAGTTAAAGAGAAGACCCAGATTGAAGTTGTCATCTCCTTTTTATATCGCGCTCCATTTTTGGAACTTATGGCCTCTTTTGTCTTTTATCAGCGTATAAGATAATAATCTTATACACCTCTCTTAAATTTAAGTTACAAAGTTCTCTTTTTTTTTAGCATTATTCTTCCATCTTTAATTAGCTAAAATATTTTTCTTTTAGCTTATACTTTTGGAATTCTTTTAATTTATCTGGATTAGTAATCTGTATGTCATTTATTCTTTCCAATTAGATTAAAAAAAAATAAGAATGACAATTTTAACCTTCATTGCACGTTTTAACAAAAATTATACTAATCAAAAAAAAATCTAAATTTACTTTTTTAGCTTTTACCAAATGCCAATATATTTGTAACGTATATAAATAAACGTTACAATATAGAACCATGAATTCTATAACTTTTAAGGTATATATTTAAATAATAGTTTTTGAGCAATTTACCACTACTTTGAGTAATATTATTATGAGTAAAACATTTATATTGACGGAATATTCAATTTAATTTCATCTTTATCTTAATTTGCTTTTGTTATTTATTGTAGGTACTTTTTTAAAAATATAAGCTTTTATCTATTTCAACCGATAGCTAAAATGATTATAAGATGACTTACTGAATTTTAGATATTGGTTTAATGTTAGGTGTTAATTTTTTAATTTCTTTAAAAGCATTATTCACAAAAAAGTGAAACTTGTTTATTTAATGCTTTTGGATTTATTTCAATGAAGAAAAATATAAAGATTATTAAGTTGTAGAAATTCCACTTGAAATTTCACAAGAAAAACAAGTATATCCTTTTTGTAAATATATATATATATATAAAATTCTGATATAAATTTTTGAGAATCATATTTTTATTTATTAATTATTTAAAGATTATATTTTTTTACATATCACATTCACATATGAAAAAAAAGTTTATATAAAAATACATAGATACCCATATATATATATATATATTCTATTTATAGGTGATAGTTTACCTTTTCATCCAGATACTTATAAATTTCACCACAAGCGAATGACTAGAGCTCTTGAACTTAATCGCAATTCTAATCACACCTGTCGCAGAGGGGATATTGTTGGAACAGCAGTAGGAGATGCTAGTCCCTTTTTATATCCATGCACAATTGAGTATAGTTTAATATGTGCAGCAATTCTATATATTATGTGGAAAAATATTGGACGTCGCAGTGCAAACTCTGAAGATTTGGAAAATGGTTCTGTTGTTTCCAGTAAGAAACATCGTTATAGTGTAGATTGTGATGGAGCTCAAAAAGGATTATTTCTTGGAATTTTTATTTTAGTTATGACAATTATTAGTTTAATTATGTTCTTTGTATTAATTAATAATACAGGATATAAAAAACTTGCTGTTTACCTTGCTAATGTAATGGAATTAATATTATATTCTGTTATGCTTGTAGCAGTTGTTATAGCATTTATTCAAATGAGAAATTTACGTCATACGCCTAATAAAGATGCTGAATTAGATGATATCCTTTTAATAGTTTCACAGATAGGTGGTTATTTGTTTGCTATTTTTAGTATCATTGGTGGGCATCATACTCTAGATCCTAATACTTTATTTGTTCTTTTAATTTCTTTAGTTAAAGTATGCCAGGCAACTTTACAAACCATGTTTATTTTAGATGCTTCTCGCCGATCATCATTCAAGCCTGAACATTTTCGTAAAAAACCAGGACGTGAAATAGTAACATTTTTACTTGTTTGCAATTTTGCAATGTGGGCAGTAAATTGTTTAGAAACACAGCGATCTGACAGTAACCCAGTTCAATTAAATTTTTATGGTTTCTGGGCATGGACCATAATAAGTAATATTAGTATTCCACTGACAATTTTTTATAGATTTCATTGCACTGTTTGCCTCTCAGAAATTTGGAAAAAAGCATATAAAACAAAATCAGAACCCACACTCTCTTATGTAAGTGAATCTTAGTTACAGTTAGTTGATCAATCGGTAACAATAAAGTTGATTGTTTAGTTTAATAAAACTATATTTTCTACTCGGACTTTTACAACGAGGATTTATAATTGTGAAAACAAAATATATATTTTTATGTATAACAATTTAAATACTTTTATAAAATAAACATTTATTAGAAACTTTAAAGTTATTATTTTAAATATTTTTTTTTATAAACATTTCATAATAATTCAACATCTTATATATACAAAGCATGTAATAATTTTTGAGAATGATAAAAACATCAACCTGTTTTTTTTTTTTTTATAAATACAAAAAGGAGTATCTATATATTCAGTTACTAATAAAAATGACTGGAATCCTTTCTGGTTCTACGGAATCTAAGCTATTTCAAAATTACATATGTAAACATCAATCATTTTGAGCATTATTTTTCACAGTTCCTTAGTGTATAAATGTTTTTCGTTTAACCCTATTGTAACCTTCTCAGAAGTATGAGTCACATAAATAAAGAGAGGGGATAGGCTAAATAGAATTAGTTTAGAATGATAAGTTTTTTTGAAAAATATATATATATTTTAAAGAGAGACAATTTTTTAAAATGGGATTTGGCTTAAATAAATTAAGTAGTAGAAAGAATTGCTTTTATTTTTCATTTTTTAAATAAGATAACAATAAAATCCATTTTTTAAATTTCTTTAGTAAAAGAGTTTTATCTGTACAAAAAAACAACAACAACCAAGTGAAGCGTTGGTAGCCGAGTGGTTAGCACAGCTGCCTACAAGTAGTTGCCCCGAGATTCGCTTCCTGCCTACGCTTTGACTCATAAAAAAAAAAACCCAGGAAAAATAATGGATATTTCAGTATTATACCACTCATGTGGAGGGATATATTTATAAACTATGACCAAAGACATGATATAGTGAAAATTGTAATACAGAAATATTATTCGTTAAGCATATAATCTCTAGCCTAATGAATGATTAATAAAAATTATTAAGAGAAAGTAAGTTTTAAAATAATTAAAGAAATGTTTATTTATATTTTATCTGGGTTAATTAAGATAACCCGATTAGAAAAAAAAAGTAATGAATTTTCAATAGAACAATCTGTTGAAACAATGTTTATGTATGTGTTGTTCTCTGGGTTAAAATTATCTTATATTAAAAAAATTCTTTTGCTGAAGTATATAATAGATTTTTTTTTGTGGGGAGTAATCGGCCTGAGTATTCGTGTAAGGGGGGTGGGGAAAAAAAAGGGAAATGAAAATGAAAAAAAAAAAAAGTTGGGGGGGGGGGGGGGGGGGGGGGGGGGGGGGGAAAAATCAAATCCTCTGGTCATGTGCTTTAAGAATCTCCTTGCACTTGCCTGTGAGCAGCAACTTTAAAAGCATAAGTGTATGCTTAGAGATTATTTATATAAAAACTAGACTTTGCTCACCATGCTGAAATCATGGCTTGAATCTATTATGTGCCTGAATTATATCTTAGTAATTTAATTAGATAGACCTATTTGATTTATAGCAGGAACAAGATACAACTTCTGATTGGTAGTGTTTAATCTAAAAAAAAAAAATAATTTTTGATCTTTGAAAAGAAAAAGGGTAATTTTCAGTAATTTGTTTACATAGTAAAGGTTATTTGTAAAATACTTAATTTAAATCAAAAATCTTTGTGATTACAATTAGAATTTATTTGAAAACATTTTTTAAGAAGACAACTCTTAAAAAGTTTGTTATGGCAAAGCAAAAGCAGTTTTTACTGAATAAATAGAATAACCTTTTGTTAATAGTGGTAAAAATTTTTTTTTTAATTTTAATAACAATAAATTTAATATTTACCTTTAACACATATTTTTTCTTTAATGATAAATAATCCTAAATTTCTTTTAAATTTACAAAAAAAAAAAAAATGAAATTTTAACTTTTTGAATAGATAAAATATGTCCAAGAGTGCCAAGTAGTATTTTATTTTTATTTCTTACTGTACAAAATTCAGATATTAATTTTTAGAATGTCTACTGTTTGAAAATTTATATTTATAATAAATAATGTAAAGATTATCAACATATGATTTAGAAAAAAAAGTTTAATTGTAAAAATAACATGTTCAAATATGGAAGAAAATCACATTGAAGCTTATTTAGATAAGAAAAAAAGAATTGTATTTTCAATAGATTAAATAAATAAATAGAAAGTGTAAATACAAAATAAAATATTACATTAAAAATGTCACTGAAACAAAATAAAAGCAATAAGTTGCAGCTATATATATAATATTTTAAACACCCCTTATCTATATTTCTTCAGCCACATTCCCCCTTTAAATTAAAAAAAAGGCTTGAATTTTAAATGGTTTGTAAAAATTCAAGCTTTTTTTATTTAAAGGGGGAATGTGACTAAAAAAATGGGGCATTTAAAATATTTTATGTAGTTTTCAGCTATCATTATGCATTGTTACTATATGTATATATATTTAAAAACTAGTCAACACTCAGACAATCCCAATATCAATACTGATCAACAATTTCAAACTGTTGCCAAGGCAACAATATATATATATATATATATATATATATATATATATATTGTTGCCTTATATATATATATATATATATATATATATATTGTAGTCTTGAACATATCCCTTTCACTCTCTCTACATCATTCTATCTTGTAACATTACACAATTAATTCAAGGCCAAAACAGGGTGCTTTAAATTTCTGAACAGTGAAATCTACAGTTAACTTAGTTATTTAAATTAATATTAGTCCGTATGTCAAATGCACAAGTCAACTTAATGATGCATCCACAAATTCATATATAATATTATTTTAAGCCAATTAAAATAAAAATACACTGATAATAAAATTTATATTATTTAAAAAGGGATCAAACTAATAATCATTAGTAAAATTCCCCAGATCATCCTTTTGGCATCATTTCCTCTAAGGATCTGCAAAACTTGCCATTAATAATCACTTTTATAAAGCCTGAATCACATGGACTCTATGTGCTACTTTCAGAGAAAGAATATTTTACAAAGATCTTTATAGAGACATCATTTTACAGTTTCCTACAACATATTCCAAATTAAAGCTCAGTAATGCTTTTAAACTCTCAAAGTAATTGACATACAGTAGAAAAAAAAATTATAATTTCTATTTACTGAGGAGTAAGATGAGCAGATAAATTGAACACCAAGTATACCAATTCTTATTTCAACTTAATAGCTAATTTATTAATGTTAAATAAAGCAAATAAAATTTGTAATCAAAATTTAACACAAAAAAACCTATCAAAGAATACAATATCTAGCTATAAGTGACCTTCTTTTCTTTGAATTACAAGGAAATATATGGTTTTATATATATATATAAAATCAAAAATTAATAAATAACTAAGGAACATTGAATTATAAAAGATTAAATATGTCCATATGAAATAAAATGAATAACAAATCTGATACAGCCCATGCTGATTGTATCACAATGCTGCAGAGAGAAAAAAATATGTTTAATAAAAACTCATGTGAAATGACTACTAAATATACAAATTGTCATTTACATGTGTGTAAATGCATGACATTTGAGTAAGCTTAAAGAATTGAAAAAAAAGGACTAGTTTATGTATTTGGTAATACCTTATAAATTTACTTTGTAAAAACTATGAAGTAATAATGTTAAATTTTTGTAAAAAAGAAAAATGTCTCAATACACAAAAGAATTGCATAGTTTCTAAAAAAAATCTAAATTTGAACCTGTTCTAGTTAGTTTTGAACTGAGATTTTAAATAAAATTTTCTATATTTTTATAGGAAAACTGAATGGCAAAACTAAATATAATATTAAAATTTTTCAATTAATAATATTTTAGAGATTATCAAGCTATATTTAAAGTTTAACAATGAATTTCTTTTTTCCTACATTGACAACTTTAATTAAAGAAAGAGAGAAAAGAAAAGCTATTTTTTTAATATTGTTATTTATTTATATATAAAGTTGTGATATAATGTATATAGAATTTGTTTCCACACAATATTATGATGAAAATAATGAGGATGTTTTTCAAAAATTAGATTGTATAAAAAAAGGTCAGATTTTCCCTAGATGGTAACATATATGTTTTAAAACATGTTTGAACAACATCAAATAGATATAAATATTTATAAAACAAGAAACTAGACATTTTAATTTCTGATTCTAATTCCAGGAGTTTAGCATTTCATTCTATATTACTTTACATTTCAGCCTCATGTATTTTTGAAACTGGATCATAGAGATCCATGCTAAGGAAAGTAACAACTGCTGATTAAAACTTTTTCCATTGTAATTTAGATAGCTGTATTTTATTGACTGTTTTTTTTTCAAAGATATTTTTCAATACTGTCTAATATCCAGTATGATGACTTTATGTAGCAAAATATATATAATGAGTACATAGACAAAAAAATTCACACCAGCCAAAATAACCCAGAAAATGCAGTCTGATCCAGAAACTGGCACTGAAGTTTGCAAAACCAGCCAACACAATGTCTCAATAAGCTGTGATGAAAGAAATGAACAGTATTGTGTTAATTATATAATACCTACTGGTATTATATTACATATAAAGGCCCCAGTATTGCTATAATTACTCTCTAACATCACCAGTGTTTAAGAAGAACTACCATCGGTGGGACTAAATGTAAACACCAATAAAAAAATATAAAGAGAATAATAACTCAAAACCATAGTTTGTGAATTGTAAGTTGCTGTCATTATACATAAGGCCTTAAACATTAAAGTTAAACTTAAATTTAAAACATTTGTTACTATGATATTTAAAATTTTGTGTATGTGTTGGTAGTTGTGAGTATATATATACAGCTGTTTTATTTATTCGTTATTAATAAATTGATAAATATTTTTTTAATCGATCCATTTAGTTTGTGTTTATAACTCAATCCAAATATATGTTTTTTACACATATATGCTTGTTAATATCTACAGGCCTGAGAAATTCAGCAATCCACTGGGGAATACACAAAGACAGCACTCATTGGTTTTTCTACACAAGCCACGAAGAATTTTAAAATTTCAAGCATATTGTCACTTCCATTTTACAAGTAAAAAGAAATTGAAATAAAGATCATTAATGTAATTTATTGGAATTTATTACTTTTATTTCATTTAATTTTTTTTTTTTTTAATTTAACAACTAACACATTGGAAAAGAGAAATTGTAGCCCCCCAAAACTGTATACTAATCAAAAATACAGATGCCATTTTGCTTGTCCGTAAAATAGAAAAATTCCCAAGATTTTATTCATCATCATCTTTTTGACAATAAACACATATGCCTGTGCATGACTGGAATAGCATTGTTATCACTAAAACTTGCAGTGTAATTTACCATTTATTGATTTAACAAAATTAATAAATTTAAATAAATTAATCAACTAAATTTAAACAAAATTACATTTTTTTAACATCAACACCAATAAGGAATTTTTTTTATAAAACATGTCAAAATGCAAACAAAGCATCAATAGCAAAAATATACTACTTCCCTTTCAAAACAAATGTCAAAAACATTACAATGCAGATAAATAAATTTCACCATTTGCAGGAATATTGCCAAAAAAAAAAAAAAAAAAGAGAGAGAGATTTTTGTTTTTAAAATAATGGGAAAAAAAAGATGATTTTTTATTATTTTCAATTAAATGATAATAATAGACATTTTTTCTTTTTTTTAGTTTTGTGATGTAATCATGACGATCTTGACCTCAGAAACAAATATGTAAATAAACACTGAATTAAAAACATTTACAATCTTCTAAAAAGGAAAATAAATTATTTTATATTACTTACATGAAATAATTTAGAATTTTTTAAAAAAGTTTCATAACTTAAGAATTACTTTAAGAATGTGAGATGATTGTTTTTAAGCCTTTCAGAAAATAATATTTGTTTATTCATTCCAATAATGATATGTGACAGCAGCTCTAATCCCAAGTACTGTTTTTTTAATCATCATGTTATTTTAAGACAACCTGTGTATAAAAAGATTTTTTTTCATATTTAATTCTTGTTATTCAAAATCGTGCAAAAAAAAAAAAAAAATGTGTAAAAAGATAATTAGCTGTATATATAAGGTAATATTATGGTCTTGGCCCACTCTAACCAAGTCATATATTACAAGTTGCCTCAATAAAATAAGCTCAAAATAGAAGTTATTAAATATTTCCAAATAAAATTGAAAATTATGGGAATAAAATAAAAGAAAAATACTATAATAAAAAAGTCTCTCAATTGATCTTATATATCTGTATGTATAATATAAATTTATATTTAGATAACTAAATAATTATAATAGAAAATTTATTTATAAAGAGATTGGAAAAATTTGTAAATCTTTGCATACTTCTAATCCTTCTACATATGCTAAATTATAAAATAAAATTATATATTTTATAACCTGACTAATAATTTAATTAAACTACAATCTATTTAAAAAAGAAAAAGAGAAAAAACTACAAAACCAACTAATTAAGTTTTTTTGTTGTAATTTAATTATAATTAAATGTAATCAGAACCATAATTAATTATAATTAAAAAAATTAAGAAAAAGAAAACTAAAAACAGAGTTTAAAGGTAAATAAAATGAGTGTAGATTTTCTGGAAAGGCTTGTCCTTGCTTAATTAACAAAACGTTATAAAAAAGAAAGAAAGCCCAAGGTACACATTAGTCTGTATTCTAGATTGTTTCAGAAAATCGCTATTATAGTACTTCTCAATACTGACATTTAACCACTAGCTAGACTGTCTGATTTATTTAAAGAGAAAATAACAAACATAAATTGCTAAGCTGAACCAAAGGGTACCAATCAGATTGCAAGTAGTCTTGCCAACTTCAGAAAATCACCAAGACAAAGACAGGAAAAAGAGGACCTAGTGAAATATAACCATTTCCTTATTAAACTGTTTTTTCAATTGCTTGCAATTATCTAATCCTCATACTTAAGCAAAAAGTTCGCCACTATTTTTCATCATAATTAATGAATTGCAGGTTTGCTGCTATCAAAAGCATTTAACAACTCAATTACCTGCTCCACGGTTTTCTGATTAGTACTTATAACCATCTGCTCAATGTAGTTTTTGAATACTTTGAAATAATTTATAAATATAAATAATTCTCTGAAAAAGTGGACTTTTTAAAAATCTAATTGCCCAAAAGAAATATGGTTTTATTTATAATGTCTATCCATTTTAATAAATTAATCAATATTTATCATGCTGCGCGACCATTATTTAGAATGACTTATTAATTACTTGGCCCATAACATATTCAACACTAATTAGTGTAGTTCTAATTTCAGTTAAAAATTTGCGTATTGGTTTTAACCTATTTTGAGAATATTCTGAAAGCTTAATAATAAATAACTTTTTTTTTAAAAGAAAAAATAAGTGCACTTCTTATTAATCATTGGATTTTTTCCTTTCGCCTTTTTTTAAACATGTCTTTTGCCCCTATAAATGAAGTTAAAAAAATAAATCTGCTACCCAGAGAACAATAAATAAACATTTACAGAATTAATTTGTCTCAATTGTCAAAATTGCGCGTAATTGATCGCAACTAGTTTATCGATTTTCTTTAAACATTTTTAGAACTTTAAATTTCTTACTTCTTGGTATTATGCTGCCCTCTATATTAAAAATTATATTTGCGAAATAATAAATACGCTCGAAAGTATTTTATTTGTTGACACACAGAACATAAAACTAAAAATTAATTTAGAATGTTTTTAAAATTAAATAACGGGGGAAAAAAATATATTTTAAATTTTTCTCAGTAATATAGTTATTTTGATAGTCTACAAATTATATATCATGATTATTAAAACAATTTGAAAATGAAATAGTTAAATGTATATACGCATATAGTAAGCATTTTACATTTTTACAGGTATAAATATAAAATCGAAAACTATTCCCAATAAATTAATATTTTCTAGTAATAAGATCAAAATTGGTATTACTACGTATTAACTAATATTGAACTAAAATAAATGGTATTCGGATTATGATTAATAGAACAATACTTTTATTGTCAGAGATAAGGTTTAAATTTTGTACAATACTAGAAAATGATAATATATTTTGTAGAAAAAATAAAAAAGATATTAGATTTTATTTTTGGTTCGTCTAGTTCAAAAAACAAGTAATGATACCTTCTTAACTGTGGTTATCCAAGTTTTTAGTCTATGATGAAAAATTGAAAATGTAACTGAAAGTAAGATTAATTAATTGTACTGGGTATTGCTGAGAAATATTTTCCGTCTTATACAAATAAATAAGAGATATAAAAGTTATAAATATACATTTCAACTAATTGCATATCTATTTATATAAAAAAAATAAATGAGTTGCCAAATGCAAGAATAGCTTTGTTGCCTAATAATGAAACGCTAGGAAAGAGAAACGCCATGATTTAATCCTAAATGATGGTTTTCAGTATCCATGGATCAATACATGTAAGGTGCCAATATTTATTCTTCATTATAATAAGCTTTCGAGTTTATTACAGAGGTTCAAATTTACTATTCTCTAAATAAAATGATATAAATTATTATCAGAAAATAATTTCAGGGCTATGACACTGTTTTGTAAGTATTCTCATTACTCTCAAATATATATCAATATTTAATAATATCTTTCTAATTATAATGTAAACAAATTTGGATTCACTGATTTGTCTCTTTGTCTTTCCAGTTTATGAATATTTATTGATCATCCACATTATTTATGGAATCTGGCTTTGAAAGATTTTTGTTTGTTGACAAGTTTATTATTGAGGTAAGCTTAAGGCAAGTCCAAAACAAATTGCATAATATAATGGTGGACTGGAATATCATTCATTTTATTAACAATGTCTCTAGAACCAAATGCTCATGATACACCAGAATCAATGTTTTATATTTATTTATTATTTTTAAGTCTTGGCTCAAGAAATGCTTATTTTTTATTTTGTAAAAGATTTGTACATCAACTTTATATGAATTGTATTGTTAGTAATGAAAATAGGCAATATTTTAAAAAAAGCATCAAATGCATGGCTTGGATAAATTGCCCAGAAACATCTGCTAATATAAATTGTACTATTATGTGTCTAAACAAAGTATTTTTATTTAAATTCTACTGTAATGCAAATTTATTTTCAAGAGTTATAAAATAACCAAGCTACGGCTTCTAATATATAATCATAAAAAATCTATAATCACATGGAGAAAATACAGTTACATCTCCTGGATTACATCTCTCTTTCTAGGCTGGAATTCCTGAAGATGTTTGAAAGAGATTACCCCTCCCCCCATCTAAAATAGCTTATGTTTTTGAATGCCAAGATCATTGTAAATTATTAATGTGCTAATTTAGTAAAAAAAGGGGATCTGATCTGACTCTTCTTTTCCAGCTGATTATTATTTTCTTTACGATTGAAAAATAAATTAACATAAAGTGATAGGAAAGAGACTGCTAAGGTTTTTTTTTTTTTTAAATAAATAAATTTAATAACACTAACAATAATAAAAAAGCATTGTTACAATTTGTTTTCTCCTTACAACACATTCTATAGTACATGAGTGAATAAAAATATATATCATACAATTTAAAAAAATGTCAATATTTAAATCCACATAATAAAATATTTATAGATTGTTTACATAAATTAAGAAAGGTCTTTGGTAATTAATTAATTAGTTAATTATTGTTATAAAAATATCTTACCAATATTTTCAGATTCAGTTCAATTGTAGGTTATACAGTTGTTTTTATGTTTCTTAATCTTGTAGGACATTTTCCATGCTGGCTTGATGTTTTTGGATAATGTTTTTTCATCTTAAATTTCCTTGGATAAATTGCTGGTTTATTTGAGATTAATTTTGCAGATGAGCACAAATGCTATTCAGTTTATAAGTGAATGATGACAAACTAGGAATAGATATGATCCAACTGGTCAAAACAATATTTTAACACTCAGTATATAGAGTGGTTAGCAGTGAAAAAACATACAAAACATTTTTGGATTTAAGTTGATGTTTGATGGCTTCCACATATTTAACCAAAATAGATGGACTTCTTAAGGTTTATTATTGGCTATGGCAGTTTTTTTCTGCTTTCATACTACTGGTGATTTCAGTTTTAAATATCTCATGATCAATTAACATTTTTCAAAGTAGAGAGGGAAAAAGTAAATTGGATAAATTGCAACTGACATAGCCTTACATATCTTATATAATTAGTTACTATTGTTTTTTTAATAAACAGAATGTTTTTATTAAATAATTTTATATTAACTTGCACTGTCTGGATTTTTGTCTGATGTCCATATTTTAATTTTTAACAATGAAAAAAATCCATATCCATTTAGAATTTGAACTCACATCATTATGCTTCCCAAGAAAATTCCTTAATAATTCAGCCAATGAAGATATTACATTTGTAGAATAAAAAAATATTAATATTAATTTAACTTATACCTAATTAATTAAATTAATTTTTTAAAAACCTGATAGAAACATTACATTGTAGAATACAATTTTAATATATCATAGTTAAATTTCTCTTATATTTTCCAAGAATGGCAAAAACTGAAAAGTGGATTTATTTTTCTACTTTTTAGTTGATTATTTACATAAAAACACTATTTAATGCAATTTTTTTTTTACATATTTGTTTTTTAGTTTTAACTTTCAATTTAAGAGTTATGTTTAGATTTTCAATCTGTGTAGGAAATTATCTCCAACTCACCTTCTTTTGTTCATTGCTTTTGAATTTTATACCTTCTTTGTTCACTGCTTTAGAATTATACCATTGTTACTTTGCAACAAAGTCCCTCTTAAAAAAAATTATTACAAACAAAATGGAAAAAAAAAAAACATTTTTTTTTTCTAATTTCAGGATAGTAGGCATTTTATGTTTTTAAATTTTATAAAATCTATTTGTTAATAAAATATACTTTACTAAGAATTACCATTTTTTTTTATATTTTAGTAATCACATTTTGGGCAAAATAGTGAATGTTAACCAAAGTATTTTTTAAAAATACTTTTACTTGATTAATGTGGTTTAGTTCCTACATATTAACGTTTTTTGTGCCACTGAATGGCACAATATTCCCATTTCAATGAGAAACAAAATACAAGTGATATACTATTTAATGAACTTTTTTTCATTTATCAAGTAATTTTGTTTGCTTTTGGACATTTTTGTCATACTTAGCCAACTTTTCATGGATTTATAAGCTAAATCTGATTTACATTACACTTTGCTTTCATAGCCAAGTACTATTATTATCTGTTATTGGAAAAATGCAAATTATATACCCAATTCTAATAATTACCAGTCACTTGATGAGAACCATGCTAACATGGATATTTCATTGCCATCTGTACAAATTTTAGAATTATTAATGAGTGCCATATTGCTATTCATGCTCGCTTACCAGGAACAATGTGGTATAGTTTACAAAAATTTGTCAGAAACTTTCAACTGACATAAGAGCATTTAAATTATGGATTTTTTCTCCACTAACAATTTGAGTAAGCCAAAGAATTTTCTACTGGTACTGCACCTGGAACAGAAAGATAAACCACTCCCTTTTTTTACAATTATTCATCACTCAGTGATTTTGAAGGGTGAGAGTAAAATGAATAGTGATCTAGTGCAATTCTTCAATCCCTAATAGACAAATAGGCTAGAAATGTGTGACAACACAATATTCAAGCAACTAAAATTATCATATTCATTTTATATTTCTTCATTTCAACATTTTATCAATAACTATTCTCAAATTTATAATCATTATTATGGGGCAGATCCATGATCATTGAATTGGTAGGCCATCATTATCAACTAAAGTGATGCTATCTTTTATAGCAAGTTGATGGCTCAGGTGATGAGAATTTTGACTGGTGCCTTTATTTGTTGCACCATTTCCCCCAATCCTTTATCTGAAGATCTGGTTTTATTTTTTATTTTATTTTTTAGTTTTTAGAGTTTTGGCAAGATGTTGGCAAATGATGGATATCACCATGATATTTATCAGTCACTATATTATAGCCATATTCAATCTTGTGGATAAAATAGGATTTTCTCTGGATTGATGTAGGTGATCCATTCCTCTTCCCAAAGTTTATTATATTCATGAGGATAAATTCTTCTATATGAAAGTTTATTATGGGTATTAAACCATTTTTCCTTAGTCTCATTAGGAGACTTACTGCTGTCAAAGGCACTGGATAGAACAACTACGTTGTCATTCATCTTACAATTAATACCAATCAACATTGGCTCCTCATGACATGGAAAGATATGTTTCACTATCTGAGATATTTAACTTCTGGATAATGGATAGACTGTTAAAACTCTAAGTTTATCTCCTTGCCTCCTAAAAATGAGGTGCATGTCTCACCACATTGATATCTATCCTGAGACACCTGGTACTTAATGCCCTTTTCAATAGTATACCTATACTCATGAAAATTATCAGGCTTTTTAAATAGGTAATCCCACCTAGCATGGATATCATCTGTGGGTGAATACATGGTATAACAAGTTTAACCTCCTCTGTCATGGGATTGATACTTACTTATCCAGACTATTAAGCTACTCTACAGGAGCTTCACCAGTGTGATCAGAAAATATTCTTATTTTTAGAAACTGGTTTACAATACTGTGTGCATACTTTTATTCATTTGTTTTCATTTTGGTTCTTATGTCCTCATATTCAGGTTGCATATCACTTATATCTTTTAAACTTTTGTATTATTTGCGCTTCATGCGTCATCACATTTTGCCTCTAACATCCATATTTTGGGTGCTAGTCCCTCATTTTTCTTTTTGATTTATCTTCTTCATCTGAAATATCTCCAACTACTATGCAATATTATATACTTTAACTTTTATTAATGCCCCTCTGTTTCCAGTACATATTATTTTTACAGTGTTTTTGAGATGCTTTTCCACTATCTCAAATTTCTCATTGCTTTCATTTTTTTGTACTTTCTCATTAACTTAATTAATTTTATTATTTATATTTACTAAACCATCATCCAGTCTCTAGAATAATTTTCTGGTCCTCTTTCCAATTTGGTCTTGGTTATCATTTATTTCTTTGACAATTTTATTCTTTTATCCAATTTTGTGACCATCTCATCTTGAAGTCAGCCTTAGCTGTTAATTATTTTTTCTGTATTTTCTTTGACTACTTCATTCAATTTTTTAACCATCTCATCTTGCAATTTTTTTAACATGTTTATTAACATGACACAGTTGATACTATACATTTATGTTTCTGGTTTATCTTCACCTTTTCTTTCTCTGGTTTCCATTCTTTATTTATAAATTCACCAACAATTAATTTTCTTTATTTTTGCACATATTATCATAATCTTTTATATTTTTTTATGATACATATAAATAGCACATCCATCCATTACTCTCATCCTATTGCTCCATCTCCTATTTGTTGTTTTTATCATCATCATCATCATCATCATCATTATTATTATTATTATTATTATTATTATTATTATTATTATTATTATTATTATTATTATTATTATTATTCATATATAATAACACAGCAAAGATACATCCACTTTTTCTTTCAAAATATATATGTTCTACAATAATATCAACAAATAAAAAATCCTTCTCCTTTTTTCTTTTCAAAAACTTTATTTTTTTATCTCAATACTGAACATATATATACATTTATATACAAAACTCCAACGTTTCAACTGTTTTATCTCATACAGTCATTTTCAAGGATCTGCAACAATATTAAATACGTATCAACAAATAAACTTCAATTACATAAAAACTTTCTCTTACATTAACATAATAACAAACATATTAAACATATAGAAATATATTTTACTTACATCTTTCTCCCACTGCTATATTTTATTACTCTTTTTTTTTATTTACATTGTTTAATTACAAATATATCTTAAAATCATCCAAGAAACTTTCTATACAAATTTAAATACCAACTCTAATTTCCAAAAACCTCCCCCTTTCTTTAAATTTTATCTAAAACCCATCTTAAAACTACATTCCTAACCTATATATTTAAATGAATATAAAACAAATTTAAACACACACCCCTCTCTCTCTTTTATACAAAAAAAACTTCTAACAATTTACCTAAACCCATTAAGGAACTATTTTAATTATACCATTAAGCATCACATGATCACATTTCCTATACTAGCACATTAATTGTTGATAAACAGAGCAAAACTCTCCATACAGTATTGCCACCTGTGCTAAACAGAGTAATCAATGGATGCCAGAAGGCTTGTGCATAAAATCCCTATCTAATGCCTACTCATCCAATATCCCCAGACTAGTTTCTGGCTTGTGGCCTTCGTCAGTGAGGAGCTCTGGATCTGAGAGCACTGCATCTAGATCTTAAGATCTAATGCAACCACTGACGAAGGCCACAAGCCAGAAACTAGTCTGGGGATATTGGATGAGTAGGCATTAGATAGGGATTTTATGCACAAGCCTTCTGGCATCCATTGATTACTCTGTTTAGCACAGGTGGCAATACTGTATGGAGAGTTTTGCTCTGTTTATCAACAATTAATGTGCTAGTATAGGAAATGTGATCATGTGATGCTTAATGGTTTAACACCAATCCTGCCTAATAGGATAGTGATGTCTATGGTTGTAAAAGAGCCAAAGACACCAAAATGTATGGGTGCTGAACTGAGTTCAGACCCATATGACTATATAAGCTATTGATCTTAGATTGAAAATATTTTTTGTGTTTTCAATTTCATTCTCATAGTTTTGTAGTTAAGTAGAGATAAAAGGTGGTTGCTAGAGGATTGCATTAGATCCTAAGATCTATATGCAGTGCTCTCAGATCCAGAGCTCCTCACTGACGAAGGCCACAAGGCAGAAACTAGTCTGGGGATATTGGATGAGTAGGCATTAGATAGGGATTTTATGCACAAGCCTTCTGGCATCCATTGATTACTCTGTTTAGCACAGGTGGCAATACTGTATGGAGAGTTTTGCTCTGTTTATTTTAATTATACAGTAATTTATATTCCTTATCTACTCCATTAATTCTATTTAGAGTAGGATTATATTTTTTTATATAAAAAAATTCTTTAACCATCCTTTCCCTGTAATTTTTAACCTTTTCTAACATTTTAATACTAAATTCTTTATGACCTAAACCTTTACAACGAATGTAAATATTTGAATTTTTGTTAGACTTAGACAACATTTGTATGACAAAAAATCAAATATTTACATTCATTGTAAAGGTTTTAACAAAAATTCAAATATTTACATTCGTTGTAAAGGTTTAGGTCATAACGAATTTAGTATTAAAATGTTAGAAAAGGTTAAAAATTATAGGGAAAGGATGGTTAAAGAATTTTTTATATAATAAAATATAATTCTACTCTAAATAGAATTAATGGAGTAGATAAGGAATATAAATTAATGTATAATTAAAATAGTTGCTTAATGGGTTTAGGTAAATTGTTAGAAGTTTTTTGTATAAAAGAGAGAGAGAGAGAGAGAGAGAGGGAGGATGTTTAAATTTGTTTTACATTCTTTTAAATATATAGTTTAGGAATGTAGTTTTAAGATGGGTTTTAGATAAAATTTAAAGAAAGGGGGAGGTTTTTGGAAATTAGAGTTGGTATTTAAATTTGTATAGAAAGTTTCTTGGATGATTTTAAGATATATTTGTAATTAAACAATGTAAATAAAAAAAAAGAGTAATAAAATATAGCAGTGGGAGAAAGATGTAAGTAAAATATATTTCTATATGTTTAATGTTTGTTATTATGTTAATGTAAGAGAAAGTTTTTATGTAATTGAAGTTTATTTGTTGATATGTATTTAATATTGTTGCGGATCCTTGAAAATGACTGTATGAGATAAAACAGTTGAAACATTGGAGTTTTGTATATAAATGTATATATGTTCAGTATTGAGATAAAAAATAAAGTTTTTGAAAAAAAAAAAAGAAGGATTTTTTTATTATTTATTATTATTATTATTATTATTATTATTATTATTATTATTATTATTATTATTATTATTATTATTATTATTATTATTATTATTATTATTATTATTATTATTATTATTATTATTATTATTATTATTATTATTATTATTATTATTATTATTATTATTATTATTATTATTATTATTATTATTATTATTATTATTATTATTATTATTATTATTATTATTATTATTATTATTATTATTACCACCACCCTATGTTTAGCTGTCTATTTTATTCTATCATTTACTCATCTATTTTGTCATCTATTTAATCTTTTTATTTATTTAAATATTTTATAATTATTATTCTAGTGGGAAATTATTTATTTTTTCTTTATACAAATTTTTTTTTTGCCTTTCTTCATCTAATGCTTTCAAATGTTGAAGTGCAAAAAATTATTTAAACAGTCTACATTCTGTTTAAAATCTCAGTATTATTAATAATATAAGTAGTATTTGTTTTTTTCCTTATTTGTTCATCCAAGGATATCTTATTTTAAATGACTACACTTGGACAGCCATTGCACTATTATGCATCTAAAACAACTCAGATAACCGAGTATTAGGGGGGGAGGGGATAATTTAAAATATATTATAATGGAAATTTATTTTATAGATTTATAATATCACCAAACTTTGGATTCTAATACACAATTATAAAGATATAAAATTACATTGAGAATACAGAGTTACATTTCCTGGTTATGCATTCTCCTTTTTGACTGGAATTTATTGCATGTATCATTATATGACAAAATGACCTGAATATGGATAATTTCGGATTTATTTAAAAAATCATTATAATACAAATTTACTTTCTAGATTTATGACATAATAAAACTATTGTTTTAATATACAATCATAAAGATATATGAATACATGGAGAAAATGCAATACATTTCCTAGATTTGACCCCTCTTCTAGGCCTGAATTTATTAAGAGATCACCTACCTTAAATACCTTATAATTTTTGGGTGCTAGCATTACAGTAAATTATTAATATATTATTTTAGTAATAAGGGGAAAGTAATATGACACTTCCTTTCCAACCAATTATATTTTCTTTACCATCAAGTGATAGGACATTTGTTTTAGATAGCTGCATTATAAAATAAAATTAGCATAAATGATAAGAGAAGCTGTTGAAGTCCTTTTCTTTAAAACACTGTTATAATTGGTTTTTGTCTTTCCCATAACACATTCTGCAATACATGAGTCAATAAAAATATTAAATTACAAAAAAAAAAAATTAAAAGAAAGAAATATACATTATACAATAAAAAAAATGTCTAAAATTTAAATCCATATAATTATATATTGATAGATTATTTACATATTTTAGAGAAGGCCTTTGATAATTAATTAATTACTTATTATTATAATAATGTTTTACTGGTATTTTCAGATTCAGTTCATTTATAGTTTACAGTAGTAAAGTGCATGGATGATTTAGTATTATATTATATACATTTGGCAATACAATAAGAAAGATTAGTTAGGAATTTAGAGTTGAAGTTAGGAGATATAAAAGTTCTGAAGAAGATTGCTAGGGCAATTGAAACTGTAAAAGAGGGTGGTAAATAAAGCATTGTGTAACAGTAGTAAAGTGCATGGATGATTTAGTATTATATGATATGTTATTATAGTTACTTACCTTCATATATAGTTACACTTCTGTCTTAATTTTGTATGACATTTTCCATGCAGGCTTGATGTTCTTGAATGATGATCTTTTTGTTTTTACATTTCATTGGATAATATATTAATGTAGGGTGTCTAAAAATAATATTTTCAGATGACCACAAATGATATTCAATTTTATAGTTGAATAATGGCAACAAACTACAAATATGTACGATTCAACTGGTCAGTGAAATATTTTAACACTCAATTGTAGATTGGGCAGTGATGAACAAATGTACTTAAAGGTTTTCTGCCAACCATTGATAATACTTTACAGCAGCATTTGATGGCTTTCATAGCTTTAAATAAAGTGGACAATCTGTGATTCTAATTGCTTTCACACTAATGGGGATTACAGATATAAATATCTCATGGCCAACCAACATTTTGATGGCAGAAAAAATAAGATAGAGAAAATGCAACTGACACAACCCTATATTTTGTATTCAATTAGCCACTGCTGCATTTTGATAACCAGGATTTTCTTTATTTTAATTTTAACTTGAGGTCCAAAATTTATCTTTATATTTGCAATATTTACTGCCTTCAAATTTTACCATTGTTGCTTATTACAAAAGAAATGAAAAAAAAATATATAATTTTTTTTCTTAAAATTTTAGATAGTGTGCATTTTATGTTTTTAAACTTTGTAAAATATATCTGATAATAAAATGAATACTTCACACTGAGAATTACCTTTTTTAAAAATTTTACTCTAATAATCACATTTTTATTAAAACTTTTATTCTAGTGGGGGACAAAATAATGAATATTAGTCAATGTATTTAACAAAACTATTTTTGCTTTGATTAATATAGATTCGTTCATACACAGTAATAGTCTTTGTGCTACTGGATAGCACAATTTATATATAATTTAGACATTGTATAACACTAAATGAAATTCAAATAAATGAATGTTTTGACAGCATAGAAACATAAAGTCTGAACACCCTCACATATATATATATATATATATAAATATTGTAGTAAAATGCAGAAATAATACCATATTATAACATGATAGAAAATAGATTTGAATGTTATATTAGGTAAGCTAATTTATATGTAGTGACAATTAGTGATAGTATTGAATGTCAGCTAAAGATATGGATGTACAAGGAAAAATTAAACATTATGGATGTTGATTTATATCAGTGTGATCTCTTCTATAGATTTATGTATTTTTATTTTTAATATAGTTTATTCTAAGGTGTGAGTTGATGATTTCATATAAATTAATCCATGCCTCTGAGTTGATGTTCTTAGAATAAACATACCTAATGTATATATGACTAAAGATAGCTATTTTAAGCTAAAATGTATGTACAACTAAAGATAGCTATTTTCTTAACATGGTCAACATAATACTGTTTACTCAAATTAATTCATTGTCTATCAACTAAATATAAAAAGTCTTACTTCATAGTATACATAATGAAATACCTATTTGAATGTCATCTTGAGGACCATATGCTCCCAAAAGATGTGTTTCACATTTGTCACAGAATCGCATTATTAACATTCTTAGCTAACCATTGTATCAAAAGAATGAATTAGATAGCCATCTCAATGACTTTTATACCTATTCCTATTCTTGAATAATTAAATACAGATTCCCACTCTTCTCCCCATCTTCATCTTTGTTATAAACATATTCACATTATACTATGTCCACTTCGAGCATGAAATTAATCATAAATAACTGCTTCTATAATTATGAAAGATATTAATTTTTAAAGTTTAAATTAAAAAATATTTATTCAATAAGTTTAACAATAACGAAAACAAGTTAAATAATTATAAATAATAATAATCATTACTGAAATATAAGTTATAAGTTTTATCAATGAGATTTTTTTTCTTTAATAATTAAAACGTTATTTTGTATTTTAATGTAATTTCATATTAAAAAAAAACACAGATATAGAGATTAAAAAGAAGTAATTGAATTTCTCATGACCATGAACTTATACAAAATTAATTCAAAATTATTTTTAATTATGATAGAATAATTACTATATAGAGAGAGGTAAATTATATCATAATTTCATTTTTCTATTATATTTTATTCATTCATATTATTTCCTAGTATGAATATTATTAATATTTGATACGAAAAAATCTATCCACGCTGAAATAAATATAATCAAGACCATAAAACATTACAAAAAATATATATTCCTACGAGCTTCCGAAGAAAGTAGGACATGGCATATTTCTATTATATATAAAAATCTCAATACATACTTTTTATCAAAAAAATGATAAAAAATTTCATACCATATATAAGTAACAATTAAATTTTCACAGGATATTTACCTTAGAGACAATTAAAGAATTCCCATCTTCATGAGATCCAAAATAAATAATCATTTATGGAGGAGCTTTTATAAATACATTCCTTAATCAAATCATTATAACCATAATAAATGTTCAATCTCAAATTCTATTGAGACGTGACTAAAAAATATGTATTCAAATTTTAATATAGAATTTTCATGTCGGTGAAATCACCCATAGGCACTAAAAATGTATATGTATAACTTTATATAAGATATACTTTAATTTATTTGCATTTTAAGGGAAATAATTAAAACGAAGAAATGTTTTTTTTTTTTTTTTAGCAAATAATATTTTTTTTTATAAGTCTTATAATACTTATCCATGCATTTATTCTTTCTATCGCAATTACAATTTTTAAAAACTATATATATCTAAGTAAAAAAAAAAATGCTTTTTTAATGTAAAAAAATATTTCTAATAATAATATATTATCTGTTTGGAGGACAGATACTACTATTTTTATAACACTTAAAATTTGGAAGTCTCATATATATATATATAATTTAAATTTCTAAATAAAATTCTACCTTCATACTTTTACAAACTTTTTTTTTTATTCTTTTACTGTTAATAAAAATATGATTCACTTAGGCTTCTTATATCAGAGAAAGATTAAGAAATCAATGGGATATCAACTGTAAGTCAAAATTTAATTTTCATGTACTAATAATAGTAATACTTTTTTAAACTTTAATTTAATTTCACGATTATGATTCATCATTTCTGAAAAGAATCACGCATGGAAGATATTTTACAATGTCTTAGTATATATGAAGTTTAAAACAGGAATTAGTATTTAAATTTAAAATATATAAAAAAAATAGATATAACACATCATTCTTTTCTATAGGTTCATTTTCCGTGACCGAAGAACTTAATATTTTTCTAAATTTAGTACTACTACATTGATTAAAGATATTTTGTTATTTTGTATTAAAATATTGTAAAATCTAGTTCGTAAATGGTCTATCAGGCAGGCAGACATACAAGTGGTTACTGAGAGAATCATCCAAGATGGATTTGTTTGCAATGTCTTAAAAATAATTATGGAGATTAAATATATATAATTAATTTACCGTGAGTATTGAAACTAATTATAAAATTTAATCACTGGATAGCGTATAGATTTGCTTTGAGTAATTCTTAATGTATAATTTTGAATTGTATACAGATCTAATATGACTAATAAATATTTCTTCCCATATTGTTATACCATATGCAATTTAACTAATACAACTTCTTGTGGCAATACATACATATATATATATATATATATATATATATGTATATATATATATATATATATATATATATATATATAAACCTTTATTAACAATAAATATTTACAATTTATACAAGTAATTAAACAAATGATAAATATGATACCGTTTTGTATACCAAAACCCAAAGAATTTGATATATTCCACTATTAAGACAAAAAGTCTGCAGGCAATTAACTAGTTATCCTAAACTCAAGGATATTGACTTGTATCACTGTACTAGGAGATTCTAAGATGTGCAACTCAAATGAGAAAAAAAATAACAAAATGATTGATTAGCCAGTTCAATTTCTTGTTGTCAAATATCATAGTACATCGTATATACCATATTGTCTTAAGTGTATGCACAGTCACCATTGCATTGTGAGGGTTGACTAAGTAAAAGTTTCAACTTTATCATTGGCTTGTGGAACACTTTAGTTCTTATCTGCCTAAATGCCAAACATTCTTTGAATAGATGCTGAAAAGTTTCATTACCAGATTTGCATAGCAAACAGACTGGATCTAAATTCATATGTAGTCTTTCATTTAGAACCTTAGTTATTGGAAATAAGCCATTCACCAGTTTGAAAACAATTTTCAAATAGGATTGGTGTGCATATATAGACTGGAACTTTTTCAACACATTTTTCTTTGATATATCCAACCATGAATTGCCATGACTTTTAAAATGATTCATTAAGTCTTTATACTTAATACCTTTCAAACTGGACACATTCATATCATCCTGGAGATTTCTATAAACAATGAACAGATCAGCTACAAAAGATTTTTCTTTACATCCTATTTCATTAAAGGCACTGGCAAGATCAACAGAAGACCCAAGAAATTGACTCTTAATTAAGTTAATAAATGTACTTGCCTTGATGTAAAATACATATAGCTCTGGATCAATCAGACCAATATCTCCTTTTTCTTTTGGCATCTGCAAGGTTGATATTGAGATCCATCTTGAAGCTCTACCCCAGACATACTACTTTGCAATCTGGTTTATTCTGAGTATTGTTTTGTTATATAGGGCTACCCAGGGTGCATAGTATGCCAAAATCTCTGAAACAATGGAATTAAAAATTAACGCTCTTGTAATTTCATATAATTTAGGTGATGAAAAATTACTTATTTGATCTTCAATTTTTTTAATAATTAATTTATTTGAGTAAGTGTTCATTTTAGTCTTGGTCATATATAATGGTATGCCCAAGAAAGCAGACAGAAGCACCATAAAGTTAGATGGCATTTTTTTACCTGGTAGCTAACTGCCAGGCTGCCGACTATATTGGTTTAATAATTGAGCCAGTTTCAGCCTGAAAATTTTCTAATGATATTCATAACAATTTGGATATTATAGCTGCTTTGAGATATTATAATAATATCATCAATAAATGCTGTGACAGCTACCTGCAATCCCAAGTGCAGAAGACAAAGACTGGAAACGAGATATTCAATCTTACAAACAAGAGGGACTATATAAACTGCAAACAGAAGAGCTGCAAGGGGAGAACTCTGTGTAATGCCCCTCTTAGGAATAAAAAAATCAGATCTTCTCATAAAGTTTTTAAGAGAGATTCTACTATTTTTAATATAGTTTTCAACTGCATTCACCGACCATATGTGATCTGGGATTAAAAGATGGAGGGACTGAATCAAATATGTCCAATGGATCACATCAAAATCAGCCCTAAAATCTATTTGGATAGCATAATATTGGGTTAAGTTTAAATCCCTTGCATTTTTTAATAGCCTCATGAATTTTTAAGGCAGCATTTACTGCATGTCTATCCTTAATGGCATGGTGAGCAGAAGATATTCTAGTATGGATAAGGTGATGTAATTTTTTCAAGAGAAATCTAGCCAGAATCTTTGAATCAATATCTTCTACAGAAATATGTCTCAGTTCATCAATTGTTGGACTTTGCACTAATTTGTATTTTTTAAGGCTACAAATTACTCTGTTGCTAATAAAAGGCCACTCAATTCTCTCATAACACAACTGATTAAAAATTTCTACATTGCAAATCTGAGAGCATAGTCAAGTTGTTTATAAACAGAGGCTGGAATTGTGACATTTGCAATTATTGATTGTACCTTGAGGATATTAATTTCATCTTGAATATCCTGAATTGAAATATACTCTTTCTGTTCCCCAGTTATGATACTACTGTACTGATCAATGAAACCTGTACTGACACCAAATTTGATTTTTAAATTTTCAAATATGTAATTATCAATATAGATTCCAGAGGCAATGCCATCATCATCCTTGGTGATACTGGAAATACCCCTAGAGTAGGGGATATATAATTTAGCATAGTTTATCATGGGTTTTGATAATAGATCCAAGTTAGGAATTAATTTCCTGAGCCATATTGTATGAGCATCTTGATGCATAAGTTGATATAAGCTGTTGTATTTGTCTTGTAAACTATTTATCAATTGATGATTAGGTCTGAGGTAGGTAATATTGTATAAGACTCTCTAAATTTCAGAGATTCTATTTTTCATTTGATTCATTGATAAAATATTCTGTGCATTCTTATAACATATTCTAGAGAGATCTTTTTAATTTTAAACCAAGCAATACAGGGTGGTAGGCCTGAACATTTTGTATAATAATTAATGACAGTCAGTATAACTGATAATTGGTCAATCAAGAGCAAAACACCATCTCTAATGTTTCTCCTAATAGAAAATCTATATTGATTATTGATTTGATAATAGTTGTAAAGAACTAACTTTACACAGAGGTGATCTGAAAAACCAACCAGAGCTGTATTAATAGTTGACACATTTAGCTTATGCCCTGGTACAAAGAAAAGGTCTATAAGAGATGAGAATCTGCCATTAAAGAAAGTTTATGCGTTATCTGGATATTTTTCATGCAATGAATATAGTGAAATTTCTTTCATTTTATTTTGTAATGCAATAGGAAGAGATCGGAATGTACAATTAAGGTCACCACGCAGAATTATAATCCCTGGTTTTTGTAAGAACTTATTTTGAACATTATGGATTATATTTGCAATATCATTACTCTTATCAACAGAGTATACAGCAATCAGATAATGCAAGACTGCCTGATAAACAAAGGAAACCACAATATAGTTTATTTGTAAAGACAACAACTGAATATTTTCAATCTCTAAATGCATATATATTAAAACAGCTGCACCTTGAGCAGGCCTATCATCAGGTTTAAAAAGCAAAATATTCTGTTGAGATAATTGATAAATTATATAACCAAGTGTATTATGGTTAATTTTAGACTCAGTTAAAATTACTATTTTATATTTTTCTTTAGATAAATAGTCAACAATTTTATCAACTTTACCTGGGCTATTTAATCCTCTAATATTAAGAGTTAGTATACTGAGGGATTTGTTCATAATTATTGAAATAATTTGATCCTTTACCAACAAATATATCACTTATAGTTTCATTCATCATTTCATTTGTATCATCATGATAAACAATTTTGATATTAAACTCAGAATTACTAGCGAACTGATCCAGCATTGTAGGGTTATTCTCTATAATATTGGTATTTCTGTCAACTCCTTCTTCTGTATTGTTATAAACATAATCAGTAACAGTATTACTGTTGATCTCTATTCCTTCACCAAAATTTATATCAGAATTTATATTGTTGTTAATACAACCAATATCACGGGGACAAACAGACTCATCAACCGCTTGAGCCAAACTATTTATATAAGATGATACTTCAGCAGGCTCAGAAAATTGTCTGGGACTCACATCAATGTTATCTCTATCACAAAAATCATTATCAATATTTTCATAAAAATCATTAATATTTTTGTTAATATTACTGTCAACAATGTCTGCCCACAACTTAACGTTATTAGTTCCACACAAATAATTGCTTTTACCAAACTTATTACATTTTACACAATTCCCAGTCACACACATAGCAGTGATATGACCAATTCTGTTGCATTTAAAGCACAGGTGGGTTCTTTCCTTCAAAATAATCGAAATTGGCATTTGGTCTTTGAACAACATATGTGATAGTTGATCTTTCACAATACCTTTTTTTAGTTTAAGGACAATATTCCATGAGTTAGTAGGAATTTGGAAAGAGATACTCGAAGTCATCTCTCTTTCCAATGTAATTACTTCAGCATAATTGGCTAATTGGGTTTTAAAGAACTCTACATTAAAGTTAGTGTGTGTGTATGTAAAACCCTACTGAATACTAAAAGGTTAGGGTCTTTTGATACGTAATATATTCTATGCCCCTACACCTCTTTTATTAGACTCTCCACTAGATCTTTTTGCTTTTTATTAACATATTCAATGGAAATAAAACCCTTTGCTGAAAAGAACGCAGTGTATTTAATAGATTTTATTAAACCATTATTACTCAACAAGACTAGATACTCATTTAAGTCAGGCTTGTCTAAAATGGGTTCACCGGTTCTGTCAGTTCAGCGAATAATGTCAGTTTGTTAATAATTTTGGCTGATTTATTTGATTCTATTTTATCATTTAATAACATTGTGTTATTTCTGGCATCATCTAGGTTGTTAGATTGATTTTCATTAATCTTAGTTTGAAAATGCTCATTGTGGTTATCGGTTCTTCTTTTTTTTGTGCCTACAGAGGACATTCCAATCAGTGCCTTGACAAAGCTTCAATGTTATCATTTGCATCAACTCTGGGGGCCCAGCATTGTCAACAGTGGATGAGGTAGCATATCTTGCTTTTTTAGAATTTATTTTCATATCTACACCATTTGAGAAAGTATTACATTCAGGGGTGCTAATTAATTCAGGGTTACTAGTTATTTTTCTTAATTTAAGCTTAATATTGTTATCATTAGTAGAAGGCTGCTGTATGTTTGAACCACCATTTTATGTCATATTCATGATGGCTTGTTTGTTCAGATGAGTACAGACAGATTTGGCTACCTCATTATTATAATTATCTTTTAACTCACTCACCTTATCTTCATGGGTCTTTTTGCCTTTTTTCCCCATTGGGAAATTGTGCTGAGTTGAATATGATATAAATTTTTACATCTCCAGAAACTTCTCGACAATGTGTAATGCTGAGCATATGCATCTCATGGCAATATATTTTATTCTGTAAAAGATAAAATTCAGTTGACTCAGTTTCATTTTCACAATGCTAATGTGAATGTTCCAGGAAGATATACATTTAATTTAACTCCTAAATATAAAATGTCATAAGCTCTTTCAAATCTATTTTCAGAGTCATATAAAACATGTATCTTCAAATTTTGCACATAATCATTTTTATAATAATAAATTATATACTTTATTTTAATTCCAATAGTTTTAAACTTTTCTCGAAAAAATGCAATACATACAACATGTATACTAAGAAAAACTTGTTTAATATTTTAAAATAAAAATGATTACTAATTTATTGAAAGCATGCTCAGCATGCTATGTTGATGCATTTAACATTTTATTTTAAAGTATTACATAAGCATCATTATATTGCAATGTTATTCAAGTCATCAGGTAATAATATCTCTTATATTTGTATAATTTATTACTGGTTTTACTAAAGCTATATCATCCACATAACAGAATATGTTTCAGTGACAATTCAAATCTAATGGTAAATGATAGTTCTAAAACTGAACTTTGTGGTAAACCATGCACAGAATTATAACAATCACTAACACAATTTTAAAGTTTACTATTTGGATTCTTACCTGTAGATAAAAGCTAACCATTTACTGATAGTATGTCTCAGTCCAACAGAATAAAAATATATACAAAATTTATTATGAGGAATCACATCAAAGGCTTTTATTAAGCTTAAATATGCTCCTATAATTTATAGTCTATTATGAAATAATTTTATTCAACATGACTGCGTAATGCCATCTCTGTTAATCTTTTTGATAAAAAAAACTACATTGTTTTATTGAGAAAAACTTATTTATATTTTATTAGAAATGAAACATTTTTTTTTTTTTGATACAAACCTCCAAAATCATTAACATAGAGAAGAGAACTGCTATAGAATGATAGTTTCTATTTTTTTCCTCATCACTTTTAAAGATGGGTATTATAACCACTAAACATCACATGATCACCATCTCTATACTAGCACATAATTGTTGTAAACAAAGGAAAAACTCCCCATACAATAGTGCCACTCTGTGCCAAACAGAGTAATCAATGCACAAGCCTTCTGGCATCCATTGATTACTCAGTTTGGCACAGCTGTATGGAGAGTTTTACCTATTGTTAAAAGAAAAGTTAAATAAATAATGCAATCAAAATATTGATGTATTCAAATTTTCATTTGTATAACTGAAATTGATATTCCATCTTTATTTGCAATGATTTATTCCTGATATTTCTAATTAGACTAAACATTTCATATTTTTTATACCCAAGTATCTCATGGTTTATAAAATATAATTATTTATCATAAAACATTCCATATTAGAATGATTTGATTTTTGATATATCAGTAACAATCTTCTCATTGTCTATGAAAAGTAATAAATTATTATTATCATTATTTTTTTTTAATAGAAGATGTTTTCCTCTAAAAAATGTAACAACCAAACATCCAAAACATTTTATCTTTATTTATTTTAATATATTTTATTTGAAAAATAATTTATCATAATTTTATACATTTTTATGTCTTTATTTACATTTTTTAAAAAATAAATCTTGTTTTTCTAAATCATTGTTACACTGCTTCATTTGTTTACATTATTTAGTTCTGAAATTTATTTTATCAACAATATCATTTGTCATTCAATCATTTCTTTTTAGTAATGTTTATGGATATACTTCAAATGAGTGGAAGATGCTATTTTACTTTTTATAATATTTATAAGTTTCATCAACACTTTTTTTATGAATATGACATGTTTCCATACTTACATCTCAAGATTTATTTTGAGTTTAGAATGGGATGAAATAGAGATATTTTTATCAGAAAAATCCCTATATATACATGCTTCTATAATGATGCCATAATCATCAATAAAAGATTCTCCTATTTCACAAACAAAACAAAAACAATCATTATATATTTATTATAAAGACATTGCCAAATAGGGATGACAAAAAACTTACAAAATGAGTAAATTGAAAAATGAATTATTGACAACTATAAAATGATAAAAGATCCAAGAAACTGTCAACACCATGATTAAAATGATCTGATATAATATTGATGTGTTACCTTTAAAATGGACAAGATCCATGTATAGGTCTTTAACAATCCCTCTTAATTCATTTATAAATTTAGATATTTATTACTGCTATAATTTATACAGATTCAAGATAGTAAATTTCTTTGATGAAAATGCAATATTTAGTACAATACATTCATTAGTACTATTTTTGGAATTGATTTTTTAATAGTAGTGTATAAATTTTATAGTGTTATAAGTAGTTCAGATCTATTTGTAAGACTTGGGAAAAATCTTTATTTTTGTTATCCAGATTTCAGTTAATACAATTACATCAAAACAATAATTTTCCATTTTAAGAAAAAATCAAAAAATTGTCAAAATGTTTCCTAATACTGCTAATGCTCAAATGATATATCTTAAATTTAAGTTCTTTTATTATATCAAAATCATTCATATTCTGACATAGATTATCATATTTTTTATAATTTTGACAAGTCATTTTTATAATTAATTTTAATAACTTTAAATCCAACATATTTTCTCATTAAAACTTTATCATCTTTAACCCACACATATTCAAACTTGTTTGTTTTTGAAATTGAGTTTTCCAGTAAAGTATTTTTTTTCAAAAGACAAATTTTTATATACAAATGTGTATTAATTATTTGTAGCTTCTGGGAAAATGCCAGAAATAGTTAATTTATGTTTTCAGCAAAAAATAATCTATTAATTTGTTTACAAATAAGAATTTTGTTGTTTAGTTTGATTAATATATCTTAAATGCTTAGTTTAATGTATATAACATGTTTCAGGAAACAATTCATAATATCTATCTTCTTTGCAGAATTATATATAACATCATTTAGATTTTTTTTATTGTTATATTTCAATTTCAACAGGCTTGTCCAAATCTCATTATTTAATATTACCAATCTTTATAATCAAATTATTTCCAAATACTGGTCTTTTTGTCAGTATCAGTTAGATGAAAATTAGTGTTAACTATTTGAGATTTCAATTCTCCAGTAGACTTGGTTACTTCCTTTAACTGAAATAATATATCCAATATTTTATTAATTTGTTCCAATATATTATGAGTTTGATTTAATTAATTAAAAGAAAGAAAAAGTCTTCTATACTTATTTACATTTATAGACTTTCATTAGATTAATTAAATAAAATACCAAATTATTTATAAGATAATAAAATTGTTAGAAAAATCTAGAAAAGAAAGCACATGGATAAAAGGGATAAAAGAGCTAAAACAGGCAAAAAGTTTCAATGGAGTTTTAACTTTATGAAGGCTAATGAGATTGTATTCTTTGTCATCTCAAAAAAAAATACTATTTTTTTTTTTTTACTATGGGTATCAAGTGATGAATATAAAAGGTCATTTTAACAGTAGGTTATTCTACATGAAAATATAGAAGTTGGTTCTCTAAAATTTCATGAGAAGAGCCAAAATGTAATTCTAAGTATCAGAAATTTACTTAAAATACAGATTCCAATTTTTATCAAATAAATGTTATATTTAAATACAACTTCTAGAAAACATCTAATTTAAAATCCCTTATAGTGACTAATAAAATATAAGAATGAAAATAATTTAATTTTACATCATAATCTGAAGATTCATTATTACTCATGAAAAAAAAAAGAAAAAATTATGAAAAAATAGCTAGCTATTTGATTATGTATACATATAATAGGGTTTGAAAAATAAAAGATATTTATAGTTAGTCCAAGCTATATTAATAATCCTTTCTGTACATGGACTAGAATTGATTAAGTATTCTCTAAAATAAATATAAAGTATTGTTAGTTTTAAAATTATGTTTCCTAGGAATTTTCTTTTAAATATGCTAATGTTTTTATATTTTATGCAATGATTTTTCAATATAGTTTTTTTTTTTTTTTTTTTTTTTAAAAAAAAAAAAGACAAAGTAATCAAATAAATTAAAATGAAAAGTTTTTTCTCTCTTTCTAAGTGATTTTCAAAAAAATAATTAATTTTTAAGGAAAAATTAGACTGGTTAAAGGAATAACCAGTTTTGAGAACTTTAAAAACATCATTTAAATTATCAGTTTAAAATGGTTTATATCCAATGTCTTAGAAAATTATCAAAAAAATAATTATTATAGTATTAAACTAAAAGTCATACAAAACATACAGATGTATTTACATGTGGGTATGATCCCAAATAGAAAAGATCTAAAGATGAAAGTTTTTGTTAATTATTGTTATATTATTGTGAATTTTATGTGAGCACAATGTGTAATAATTCTGGAAAGTTGATCTCCATATGTTAAAATGTAAAGAGTAATGTTTAAACAAATTGTAGTCCAAAATATGTTGGGGAAACCAAGACAAATATTAAATATCACCTTCAACAATATAAATATATGTATAACAGAGCAAGAGAAGATGATACAGTTTAGTTGTCTTTTTATGTTCACAAGAGAAATACAGGCCATACATGTAGTCCAAAAGATTTTTTACAATATTAATGCATAAAACACATGATAAAAACGCAAGATTAAAGAATCATATCTTATACAAAATTCATCTTGTACTATGAATTCAAAATTAACCAATTTTCCAATTAGTTGTTCCTGGCCAATGCAATGAAACGATGAATTTATCGCTTAGGAGAAAAATAGGATTTTTTATACTGCCTTGATAAAGACTCATAGTAGTTGAAAGCACTTGACAATAGTTATTTTATTTATTAAAAATTCTCTATTTTAGCAATTGATGAATTGTTATATTGTAATTTATAAGTAGTATTAACAGAAGTATTATATTTATTTGTTTAATGTTTAATGACTAATTGTTTATTTTATATTTATGTACGAGAACAAGTATGATATTTATACATGAGTGTTCCAGGGTATGTTCATTTCAGGGCAAATATCGATAATGAAAATACATTATTAAGATATTTATATGAATAAAAACATAATTTGCCGAAAAAGGCTTTTATATAACAATTTTATAATTTGTAATCTTTATTGCTTGTATATATGTATTTTTAAACATATTTGACTATTGTATGAATAAAATGATATTACGTTGAGATGTAATAAGATTGAGTATTTAATAATTAAGAAAAATATTTATTTGTGTATTGCATTTACCACTTAGTTTTAAGAATGAAGTTCATTGTGATAAATTTTATTTAAGATAACTGTAATATAAAAGATATTTTTGTTAATATAAATGTGAAGTAGCATTTTAAAGATAATTAGAGCTTATATAAAATGTTTAATGTACTTTAATAATTTTGAAAAAGACGTTTCTGAATAGAAATTCTGTCTGTGATAAAATATTAATTTGAACGTAAGATTTTCTGATGTAACAGCAGGAAGTGTTTATATATTTAATAATTTAACAATTGATATTTGGCTACGATAATATATTGTAGTTCTAATTATTAGTGCATTATAATTTTTATATTATATTACTTGATATCTAAACATAATAAAATATTATTGACAATACAGATTATAAAATTTCCTTACTTATCAAATATTTAACATAAAATACATAATAAGATCACACTAATATGTTTCAGCACAGAATGATTAAAACGAATAAATGTAAATATAATTCATATTCTGTGAGCATTAAGTCTATTAAATTAATGAAGAGATAAGTAAGATTATTGACATCACACGTGGAACAAATTTAAAAGAGGTCAGCTTTATTCAATTGAAAATAATAAATTATAAATGTACTATTTAGAGTCATACATATTTATTCAATATTAACATATCAACAAATTATACATTCTTATTTAATTTGTTTTTTTTGTAGTTTTTTGGAAAATCTGAGATGGAGATGAAATTATCCACATGAAAATTAAAAAACGAATATGAGCTAAAATATGACATTTTATATTATTTATGGATATCTATTTGGCTTTTTATGAAATTAGGTAGATGGTGCTAAAATAGTGAATCACTTTTAAAATCACACATTCATGCTCCATTTATTTATTTTATGATTACGTGTTTTGGATTGTATTTATTAAACTTAAACTTTAATACTAAAAACAATAATGATTCAGTAAGTAATTCTCATTTCTTTATCTTTTTATTAATTATTTATTTAGAATAATATATAAAATAACAAAAAAGTTATAACAAAATCTATTAATTATTTCATAATAATATTATAAATATAAACTAAAGCTTTGACTACTTTAGTACAATGTAGAATATAATTTACATATACATGTGATGTCAGATATCATACATTTTATTCACACATATACATATGATTAATAGAAAAAATAAATAGTTAATGAATATAGGATACAGATATTAGGCTACTTTAATAATTAAAGTTAACTATTCAAATATTCTTTTTGTTATTATTAAGCTAATTTTAAACTCTTCTCTAAATTATATATTTATCATTATATTTATAAGGTAATTAGCCATTTGGTTTAATTTATAAATATATTGTGAAGATTTTCAATACTAGAAAATGTATCATAGTACATTTTAATTTTTAAAAATATCCATGTCAATTACTGTAAATATTTAAAGAATAATGTGATATTTGTCTTCAATTTGATAGCAAGATTATTGCAAATGCTAGACACCTGTTGTATGAAGAATAAAAGATTAATTAAATGAAAAAAAACATCATCAACAACTAAAATATTTGTTTATGTATTTCTATTCAGTTGAAAATAAATATTTTGTTTAATCATATATAGTTGAAATAAAGAACTAAAATAGTTTTTATTATATATATAAGATATAAACTTCCTCATAAAGAATTAGTTATATTTTAATGGGTTAGCTGTTGTATCAATGTAATCTACCTTGGGCATACAAAAATGAATCCAATTTTGCCTACAGTAAAATGTTTTATATAGATAATAATTATTAAGATGAACATTAAATCAGCTAAGCTCTCCATGCAACTCATTTGAATAAGCTTATAATTTAATTTCAGAAGGGTCAGTTAATTTGTAATAAACATATGAATAAATAACCAAATATTTAATAAGTAAATATAAAATTGTACATTAAATATAAATAGGAATAATAAACTTCTAATAAATGTCATTCTCTAATCTATTATCTGTATAAGATATTTTGGATTGCATATGAAGTTGGGATTTATTTTTCACCTTTAAGGTGTATTATTATGATACTAAAAGGTATTTTCTTAATATATAGATAGAACATAAGAAGCAATTTATTACTCAAATTATTACATATTATTCAGCATTGTGTAATATATTTTCATATTTAAGATTTATTTGTTTGCTTACAAAATTATTAAAATGATTATAAATTAACACTGGTTGTGTCTTTAAGTTTTAACCTAATTCAAATGAGGCTGCATTGACATCTCTCCTGACTTGACATTTATTTTATTAAATCACTAAACATCACATGATCACTATCTCATACTAGCACATAATTGTTATTAAACAAAGCACAACTCTCTCCATACTGTCTTGTTTAATAACAATAATGTGCTAATATGAGATAGGGATCATGTGATGTTTAGTGGTTTAACACCAATCCTGCCTAATAAGATAGTGATGGCTATGGTTGTTAAAGAGCCAAAGCCACCAAAAGGTATGGGTACAGAATTGAGTTCAGATCCATATGACTATATAAGCTATTGAGCTTAGATTGAAAATATTATTGTGTTTTCAATTTCATTCTCGTAGTTTTGTAGTTAAGTGGAGATAAAAGGTGGTTTCTGGAGGGTTACATTAGATCCTAAGATCTAAGTGCAGTGCTCTTAGAACCAAAGCTCCTCACTGATGATGGCCACAAGCCAGAAACTAGTCAGGGGATATTGGATGAGTAGGCATTAGATAGGGATTTTATGCACAAACCTTCCGGCATCCATTGATTACTCTGATTGGCACAGGGTGGCACTACTGTATGGAGAGAGTTTTGCCTTGTTTATTTTATTAAATATCATTATCTAATCATATTACTGGCTGTGGGCATATCTGTATATATGTTTTTTGTAAATAAAGTTACTGAAATTGTGTAATTGCAGGTAGATAGTATATTTTTAATATGATCTCTATATTACTAAGTACTCTAGAAAATTAGCACGTTGTATTAAGATTTAAATAATTAATGAAGTTAAAATATGCTAATAATCCCCGTTTATGTAAAACCGAAGGGATACAGAAGTTAGCCTGCAAGCTTAGCGAAGAGAATCAAAGATAGCTTTAAGTGAGCTGTGTCTTTAGGCTTGCGATACAGATATGTAAAATTATTCAACCGATAATGAATACTAATTAAAATAGATGTTCAGTCATCGTGATAAAAGTTATTATATTAGTGTGTGAAAATATTTGGTTAATATAAACTTATAGAAATACGGATTACAATCAATTTTCATAAGATAGTTTATTGTTAGTCACTTTCAAGAGTAAAGTTAACTCTCATGGTAATTTTTATTACAACTGAGTAAATTGATTTGTAGAATTTCAAGTTGTTTCATTGTTTATTTCTTTTAACAATTGATCGCTTACCCTGCAGATTACATTCAACAAACCCTCGGGTACTTGAGCAAGATAAAAATGAGATTCATTTTTTAATGGATAAAATAGATTACTTTAGTAGTCTTTGCATTAATGTATAACTAGTACTTTAATAAGAAATTTATTGCTCCTATTTATTTTGTATCATTCAGTACTTTATTTAAATTACTAATAATAGATATAGATATTTTTCATTTATAAATAATTGAAAAAAAAAATTATAAAACTGAAAGAATTTTGTTTCTCATTTTTCTTAAATGCACGCTGGGTAATTGACACATTTTATTTGAATTTCAATCAGCTTCAATTGTTACTCGAATTTTTTATTATTTTTTATCTATAATTGATTAATAGCTAAATTTCTTCTTTTCATTAGACTTTATCCTTGCATGTTATGAAAGACAAAAATGGCAGAAAAGTGACACAATAGTTTCTAGTTAAATTTATTATTTCATTGATATTATTAAATGCAATCTACTGGAGCTTATAGATGAGATTTAAGTTGATTAATAAAATTTATTCTTTTTATTTAGATTTTTAACTTTGAGATTTCCATAACTCTATCTCATCGGAATATAATTACATTTTTGGAAATGCATCTTTATAAAGTATTTTACTCCATTTATATATTGTACTATTTCCATCATTTAATATTAAGTATTAGATGTCTTTAGAAAAATAAACTTTATTTAAATTTTCCAATTACATTTAACTGCTAACAATAGCACACAGGTTGGCATATGCTAACCTATGTGCTATTTACTTAAAGTTAAATGCAATTAGAAAATTTAAATAAAGTTTAATTTTTCTATAGTCCAATATATAATTAAAACACCATCATCACAAAGCTTCAGAAAAGCACTATTTACTCAGTAATTAATGATTTAAGTTTAAAAAATGTCTATTAACTCAAACACACATTCTTTATTTAGAATGCTATGATAATAAATTCAGAACAAATGAATATCATTGCAAAATGTATTTTTAAAAATTAACTTATAATTTTAACTTCGCTAAAATAAGTATATACAGTATATATTTATAAATAAAATATTTTATGTACACACACAAACACACAAATTTATGTACAATAAGGTCTGAAATAAAGAATCATCAATTTATTATAGCAATGATTGAGATACATGCATTTAGGGATGGTTTAGTCCAGGTTTCAGCCTAGACCAAATTTATAAAGTAAAATAAACATTTGTGTAAAATAAATGATTCAAAATCATAAATATAAATGTAAAAACATATATAAAATTAATTGTTGTGTGTACTGTTCAGTTAGATGTTAATTAAAACTAAAATTCACTTTTTAACTCTTCCACATGATCAACATTTTATTTTAACATTAAATCTTTGTTTTATATTATGAATGAATAAATTAAGCTTGATTTATTAGAAATATATATTTACAAACAAAGAAATATTTTAAAAATAATATTTGAACTTTGAAAATATAAGGAAAGAAAGTGAAATATGTAATGTGAACAATAACATTTTTTCTTATTGGATGATTCCCACAATGCAAAGAAAAAATGAATTAACAGAATATTGGTTAATTGAACCTCATTTCTAAAACCTCAACTGATTATTGTTAAATTATCATAAAGCTATGAAATTTTGTTCTGAAATTTAAAATTGCATTTATAATTATTAAAATATTACAAAAGTTCTGTCCAAGCATTACTAAGTGTACATTTATTTTGGTCATTATTACAATTGTTTTAACTTTGTGTTTTCAAAAATAAAACACATTTGAATATAATCTAAGTTTAATCATAAAAATACTTCTTTAATAATTACTATACAAATATTTTGTAAAAATAATCATATATATTTAAATTATATAAACTATACATTTGTTTTCTCATTACTAAAAACAATCAAAATAAAAGAGAAGTTTATAAGTAGTCTTTCAACTTCTGTCAAAGAATCTACTAATTAATAACATTTTTAGATCATTTGCAATACTATTTTTATAACATGCTGCCATATTCAGATGTTTTTTTAACTAATAAATCAATATTTACTTTAGTCTCAGTTTTTACAAATCAAATAAATACATAATCAGTAAAGTACTACTATTGATAGTTTCAAGAGAGTGACAAAAGTGATAGCAGAATTGTCAAGTATTTTGTAATATCATGCAGGTGAATATAAAATAAAAAGGTAAGCAAAATTAGATATTCTCATAATTGAGTTCATAATTTTTATTTTCTTTTACAGAGATAATTTATAAAATTTTAATGTTAAATCCAAGCCTTATATTATGCAATTCAATTCTTTTCCTGAGTGCTATACACCACTTTTTGTTGATAATCAATTTTTCAAAGAAATAGGACAGGAATCTTAACAAAAAATTCTCTAACAACTGTTTGATCTTTACACAAATAACCATCACCCACATTGATGCCACCATCTAATGTTTGTTTTTGAATAATCCACATTATCAAATGTTTTCATTTATTCCATGATTTTATCATATAAATTGCTTTATCTAAAACTCTGTTTTTGCTATCTGTGCAATTTTTAATTCATTCTTTTTTAAAAAAAATGTCTAGATCATTAATTTAGTCAGATCACACTCAGAACTTAAATTGCCAATCATCACAAAACTTTCTATTTGACAAATAATTTTTTTTCTTCATTACTTATCAATTTTTTGATCCCATTTTTCTGATTTATGATTAAAAATAATATTTGTAGATGGATGGAAAAAATTAAAAGAAACTAGCAAAGATAAATAAATTGCACAAGAAAAACTGATACCAAATTTGCAAAATATGCGAGAAATGCCTAATACTTTACTCAAAACCAAAATTCTCTACAAAGTTTTGATAACATTTTTTAAATTTCAGCAAATGACATTTCTTGTCTATGTTTAACATTTAGATTTCTTGTATTTGTTTTTACAGTATGACCACTTTGAAATTATTATTTTTTATATATCATTATTAAACAACTATAAAATTTGGCATTCATGGCTTCTGATTAAGATTATTACATTATATGCACTTGTGAATAAACTTAAAAATATACACAATATTTTTACTACTAAAGATTTAGCAATTCCAAATTTAGCACTTTGATTTTGATCATGTTTTACTATAAGTTAGCCAACAATGTTTTTTGTTGTCAACATTAATCAACTGTAAAATTTTGTATTTATGCTAAAACTATTATAATATCCACTTAAAATAATAGTTAAAAAAACTATGTGCAATATTTTCATCATTAGAAATAGAAAATGTAAGCAAACTAAATTGATATTTAAGCCTTACATGTCAAGGCACTTCTCATTCTAGTGTTAATATATATATATATATATATATATATGTTTTTGTTGTATAAATCTTAATTTAGTGATAACCAATCATTGTTGAATTATTTAATCACTTTACAAATCTTTGCTGTAGCAATCCTTACTGTACACATACGCACACACACACACGCACACACACATATATATATATATTAGACCATTTAGGTTGCCTTGACAGCAGTTTGAAATTGTTGATTATTATTGATATTGGGATTGTCTAAGTGCTGACAAGTTTTTAATGATATATATATATATATATATATAAGTAATTAAGTTTATAATATATATATATATATATATATATATATAAGTAATTAAAGATAGAATTGAAACCAACTACCAATTCAATTTTTTTATTTTAGTGATGTATCTATTAAACAAGGCTTGTGATACAATTTTCTTACAATATTTTTATGAGTCTTCTATTACTATTGTAATATTTACAATAATTATTGCTATTAAATAACTTTCTGCTTGAAGGATGATGAGTTATCTGAGCAATAGAATAAAAATACCTAATAATTTATTTCATTTAATTATGTTACTAAAGAGTTTATTAAAGTTTAGATTGTTAATTTCTTTGAGTCAATGTCTTTTAGTTTGTTTTTTTTTTACAATAAAAATCTTATTGTTTAATAGTAGCATATCTTCCTGCATAATTATAATCTAGATTTAAACCCTAGCTTTGAAGACAAAAATATTTCAAATTCTAATAAAGTTTATATTTTTTTATATGCCATATTTAGATAATTATTCAATATCATATTGATATTTAGATATTTAATTATTCTAACTGGGATTTCTGACCATCATTAATCAACTATTGTAAATGTTGAATAATACTGACTTATATAATTCATTATTTTGTCTTGGAAATAGAGGCAATTTAAAAGATGTTTGTTCTGCATTAGGCTATTTAAAGACTGTTTATCTTTTATAAAATTTTTATTATTGTTTTATTCTACAGATAATAATAATTGTCTAGTGAGTTACTATTTTTGATGGTTATCTAATTTAATCATGACATAAGTGCTTGAAAAAATTCTAGCACTTTAATTCTGAATTTTCTATCAGTTTTATTCAATCTAAATTTAAATTTTGGTTATATATTATAACTTTTACCTTTGGCAGAAGCTAAATGTTAAGACAAATTTTGTGCCAAAACATTTAGAAAATATATAAATATACAGCTTAATTTTGTTGTGAATTAATTGTTGCTGATGCTTTATAATGCCACAATTTTATATAAGAACTGCTATATTAATATTTTTTCTGTTATACAGCTGTATAATAAATTTTATATGGCCTAAATAGTAAGAGTTTAACTTGAATAAATATTTAAGATGCTAAAGTCTTTAAGTATTTAAATAACTGGTAATGTTGATGATAAAATAATGTAATTTTAAATTAATAATGGTAGTTTAACTGTTAAAATGTTTCAAAATGCTTTCAAACCCTATATTTTGGTTTGCTGGTATCTTAATACTAAGGCTAAAATATGTTAATTCATTTTAATTTTTAACACTAAATATTTTAGTTAATATTTTGAATTCACTTAATTAGAAACAGTTTAAATAAAACTAGTAATTAAAGTTAGAATTTTAAAGTAGTGAAAAAATGAATATTTTAGGAATGAATATATATTATACTTATTTGATGTTATTTATTTTTAAAATATTCTCAAAAACTATTTTAAATTCTATTCTGTGATATTTATTTAAATTTAAAACAATACTAAATAAAGGTATTAAATTGTATCAACATTTATTTTGTCAAAAATGTAATATAAATTTTAATTATGTAATATTTTAATTTTTGTCCTGGTGTATTTTTCAGTTAGTTATTTTTGTTTTCAATGGGGAAGTGTTCAAGTGTCTAAAAACTGACGTATTGTAAAATTGAATATTAATTAGATAATTTTTGATTAACAACCTTCCCTAATGATAAATAGGTTAAGGACTTGCACTAATCAGGGAAAAGGTTGTAGGTTAAAGGTTAACAAACAGTTTGTTAAAATCGTCATGTGGCCAATAGTATAAATAAGGTGAGATTGACACTTGACATCATTTTTTTCTCTTTTCTGAGGAATCAACACCACACTTGTTTCATATTATTCAACTGTTTAATTTGTAGCAGTATTATTTTAAATTGAAAAAAAAAAGTAATTTTCTTTAAATTTATTTTTTTAAGCCAGAAAGATACAGTAATTTAAAAGTATCCTGACACAATTATCTGGATGGAAATACCAAAGGAACTGAAGTCTCTAGTTATATCAGCTTAATGGTAGCATATTTTATTGTTACAATGTTTAGAATATTATTTTTAAGATTAACTGCATTGGCAAAATCAAAAATTATTGTTGTTACCATTATTATGACTCAATAACAATTGCCAATTTTAAAGACCAACTGAATATTTGTGTTATAATAAAGTTGCTATAATACTTAATTATTTTATTGGCAAGAACATTATAAAAAATATTAATAATTTTTTGATATTTTCTTTAAAATATTCATTTATGTCAAATTGTCTTGAATACATTTAACTGAGTAAATAGACTTTAAAATTCAAGATAACTGTATATTGATGTAATGAATATATTTTCATATGTTTAACAATGATTTAAATTTACAAAAGAAAATGTTAAAATGATAATAATTTTATGCATCAATAAAATAATTTACTTGTTCTATAGTTTAATAAAGATATTTTATTATTATTTGAAAAACAGCAATAAGACTTTTTTATTATAGCTATTTCCATTTTCTCCCCCAGAAAGAGAAAAAGAAATAATTTTCTCCAAGCAGGGTAATTATGACAATCGACCTATAGCAACCTGTTAATGAATACTATGCGAAATTTAAGTAATTCTTCACATGATAAAATTTTGGAAATATAAATTCACCTGCTAATGACTTTATATTTAATAAACTTAAATAACTTTTCTATATTTAAAGATTTATAAATGCCTGTAATAATATTTAAAACTTTTAAGTTATTTCTTGCCTCTGCACATTACTAAGAAGATTGCTGAGGTCACAGATATGATATTGGAATTAAATATATTCTACTACAAATATTTAACAATGTCAATAAATACTATTTATCAGAAGTACTTTATTATAAATATTTACATTGCTACTACATATGTGAATAATTTGTATAATGGGTTAATTTAAAATCTGAGTTCAAAACTTAAGATATCTACTGCAGTATTATGAATATTTATTATAATTTAAACCCATGCATGCATTTAATGAATGGACATATATTTGTCATATATTTGCTAACAGAATTATTTGAAAAAAAAATGTGTTCAACATTTATTAGTTATACTATAGATTTTAATATCTTAGTTATATTGTCTTATATAATGGATATGTTTGTTGTCCACAAGATATTGTTCCCAACATTTTTCTTTATATTTAAGTTTAATGGGGAATAATTCAAGAAGGACTTATAAGGACATTATTTTATTTTTTATTTGATGATAAAAGATTGAATTTATTTGTATTACGATTTTTTACACTGTTTAAATTATGTGCATATTATTTTCATGTTATATGCTATATTTTGAAATAGGAGAGGTTAAAATTCTCAGAATAGTACTTCATCATATTTACATATTTTAAAAAGTAATATGTGTCTCCCTATTTAAAATATGAATAATTTATTTATGAAGATATATTGTTATGCTGTAATCTTAATAAGTAGATGTATATTTCTTTGATTTATTTTATAATTATTTATTACCTACTGTTAATAAAACAATAAATAGTTTATTTATATAGCACTTGACTATATATGCAATATAAAAAAGGGAATAAACCTTCAGTGGTGCACTTTTTACAAATTTAACTAATGCAGGTGAGTATGTGTAAGTTCATTAAAAAGCACATGACCAAATATTTATTCCGTTTTTAATATTATTGGTATTATTATTTTTATAGCTGTTGTTATTTTTCTATTTTCTATTTCTTGGAGTTGGAAAATTATATATAATGATATATTTAAAACTTCGATTCTGACACACATTCGTGAAACATATGATTAAAGATAGATAAAAAAGTAAATGACTTCCTAGGTACATTGCATGCTGAACCACTTTTTAGTTAGTCCTGATTATAATGTTTAGTATTTTCCAATATCAAATTATTATAATGGGATCTATAAATATCAAAATTTCTGTCCATACATCTTTCACACTCTCCATATTAGTTAAGTATATTAATGATTACTATTAATCATTTAACAGAGTAAAGATTATTACATCATTCCTAGCCCATATATAAACACTAAATCCAATTAAATACTAATATATCTGTTTATGGAAAAATACCGACTTACCATGAAAGACATTGTGGAACTCATTTATTCTTTTCAGATGATTTTATTTATATGCTTCATGCATTTGTATGGCCAGAATAAAAATTGAATATATATTTAGATGATACTAAACTGATGGAAAAGAAAAAAAAAAATATTATGTGCACACTATTTATTTAAAAAGAAAAACCCATAAACATATCAATCTTTAATTGGATTAAAAGTTTATGTCTAGGCTGGAATGAGGTAATACTCTCTAGTCTAATAAATGATTAATATTCATCCTTAATATTGTGATAGTCAGTCTTAAATGACAGGCACAAAGATGGCTGCAAGCATAGTTGCAGTCTGAATAAACATATATATATATATATATATAAAAGAAATAATAAAAGTTGGTATGTGCAAGTATATTTTTTCTTCGTTTGCGCAAGCAATATATTTTAAATTAAAAAAGAAGATAAACGGTGACGATACATTTTAAATGTACAATCATATACATTTAAAGTGAAATGCATATTTTTTTTTTTTGTTTTACTAATGTGTCATTTTTGATATGGTGGAGAGGATATAAAATTATACTGGGAAATTTAAATGTAAACAACCCAGCAACTAAATATGTTTTATTTTTAAATTATCAAATTCTGATGTATATTTTTATTTTTGGGTTACGTGTTGAAAATAACTTTATGTACAAAAATTTGAAAATAATGTTAACCTTGTTATAACATGTAATCTTTACAAAATTTTTGTTTTCTTTGTTAGAATATGGTTTTAATGACTGCAGGCAAGTCAGTGACTTCTCTCTTTTGTTATAATATTTTTAGAGAAAATTGCAAAAGCATATGAATAGTCATTCGGCTTGACACCTGCAGATTAAAAATTAATTAAAACGTGGGATAGGAATGTTTAATGGTCTAAAAGAAAATTCTTAAACACATTAAAAAAAAAAGATAAGAAAAGTTTTGATAAAACAATGTAGTTTAATTAAACTAATTAAAAATCTAAAAAAAGCAATATGGGGAGATATGTAGGTGCTGATCAGGTAATATAGGGGCATTCAATTCAGATATTCAATTCAGTTCAGTTGAAGGCAAGGACTTAAGTTCGGCATATTGAATTCAGTTGAGTTGAAGGCAGCCAGTTCAATGTGTGCAGTTAAAACCAATTGACTTATTTTCGATTGATGATTGATTCAAGCATTCATTTATGCAGAGATTGTTTTTTTTTTTACTTTATTTGAATTTACTTACATGGTTGACTTTGCTTTTCAAAGAGTGTATAATTGACAGTAAAACTTCAAAGTCATCTCAAGCTGTAATCATGTCCAATCCAAAGAAATAAAAACTGCAAATAGAAAGGAATTGGGAATGTGACCAGAAAAGTTTGCTGAAAGAAATAGATTTGATGGAAAGATATCACAAGTTATTTAAAGAATTAATATAATAATTTCAATGAGACATACAATTTTAACATGAATCCCTTTGGAGTAAAAATCAAAGACATTTAACCAGCCCGAAGAGCCAGAGGACACTGATAAAATAAAACCAAGTGCAGCCCACCAAAATGGAAAGAATAAAATCAAGACTGAGTATTATTGCCCAAGCGAACATGGAGTAGAGGATCCAATTCAGTGCATTCGCACCACTCAAGACCTATGTAACCACCAAGTTATGTGACTCTCTGCACATTCAAAAATGTAGCTGTCTACAAACTATTTTTGCCTTCCACCCATAGAAGAGATCCTTTCAGTCACCTGCGCATGATTTATGTATCTCCTTCAAAAGCCCTCAGCCTGGAAGAAAACGAAGCTTTCAGGAAGTAAACCCATTTATATTTCTAAATATAATTATTTTTTTTTGTGTATAAATATTTCTTATGAATGATTTGTTTTTCTTTTTATTATTATAGGTAATTACATAATCTTTTACATGTATTTGATCAATGATTTTTTTTATCATTATTAAGTCTATATGTGATTCAATAGATATTATTTACCAAAATAAATTTTAGTATATTATGAATGTTATAGATTAAAGATTTAAAGGAGTTAGATTACTCATAAAGTTAGATACACACAAGTGGTAGGCATTAGCCTGTTCACCATTTTAGTCTTATTTTATTATATAAATATCTGCTACATGTAGGATTAGTGTACAGTCAATAACTGTTCTTTTTTTTAAGAATGTATCATATAAAAAAAAAGGGTTATTAAATCTACCTTCCCATCTACTTGAAAAGCTATGGAGTGCATGCATTCATTTATAATAACTCTATCTTTTTAATCCACCATGTGCAGGATTCAATACATTATAACTTACCACAAATTCATTTCGATTAGTATAAATTTATTCCATCCGCTATGTGCAGGATAATAATAATAATAATAGTAAAAAAATAAAGGAATAAATAAGTCGATTAGGTCCTTGTTTGGATGATCCGCTACATGCAGGATCGATTGAGGAACTCTCTTACTTAAATATTATAAATTGTGGTTGAATAATGACACAAAATAATAATAAAATCTTTATTAGATAAAGAAAAAAGACAGAGAGTTGTTTAATGAAACACATACCTACCATGGATCGTATATATATATATTGTAATCATGTATAGAATAATCTATTCTATAAAATGCTATAGAGTGTGCAAGTGAAGGTAAAATGTAGACCATCCTATCCCATTGAGTAAATATTTAAGATTGTAAATTGGGGTTTTTGATTATAATTTCATGGTGTGTTTCGTATTTTTATATTTCTGCTGTTATTTCATTTATTTGTAATATTATAATAAAATTAAGGGCTAAATAAATGTGGGAATAGAATATTAAAATTTCAATATTGTGCTGTGTAATTGGTAAACGTTTTATCATTTATCCTCCTTTATTAGTTAAGCAACAAACCACTTTCCCAAGATAAAGAGTAGATGAGCTAGTCTCGGATTAACCTCTATCAGGACCAAGAGTATTTCGTTAGGATATCCATCTTTCTTTTGATTTATTAAGTAAAGCATCCATATCACTATTGATTTTATTAAGTCCACAATGGGAATAACCCTTATCTAAATTATGCAGTTATATCCCTCTGGGGAGGAAGCAATCTTTTCTCAGAGGTGGTGTGTAAAGGTCTTGGAGAACTGGATCTTTCAAAGGTATGAATGTAATAATTTCTTTTAATGATGCAAATCGAGAAAATAATAAATGATCATATCTAACTGAATAGCTGCAATCGTTGCTCAGTTGCATAACATGCATTTCATGTTCAATGCATGTATACAAGGTAAGACCATCAGACCAACCGGTACAATATATTTATCTAAAGGCAATGTTGTCAAAAATGTGAGTGCAGAAATTTTGATATTTATAGTTTAAATTAAAGTAATATAATAATAATAATAATAATAATAATAATAATAATAATAATAATAATAATAATAATAATAATAATAATAATAATAATAATAATAATAATAATAATAATAATAATAATAATAATAATAATAATTGTGATGATATGATATTGTTTTGCTGCAGTATTATATCATTTAAATATTCCACTCATATTTGGATAAAACCTAATAAGCATATGTGAATTTTTATTTATATATATTGTGTGTGCATCTGTTGATGCTAACTGTATAAAATATAATTTCAGTTTTATTTCTCATGATGCAATGGAGCTCTTGAAAATGTTTCATTTATTGATTCATTATTTGTTTTATGTCCAAAAAAATTCAGAAATCTTTTCTGTTGATAGAATTTTTTTAAGGATCTATATTATTTAATTTATATGTAAAGTTTAATATTTAGAACTTAGATGAAAGTCAGATATTTTGCATAGTCAGTAATATATATATATATATATATATGTGTGTGTGTGTGTGTTTCCTCAATTTATAATTAATAATTATATTATCATTTTTTAAAATTTTGCTCATACTATAATTTTAATTTATATATGCATACTCCATATGTGCATGATAACAATAAATCCTTAAGCTATCAACAATCTCAACCTGTAAACAAAGCAATGAACTTCCTTTAATAATAAAGATGGTGCCATTTTTATATTTGATCTAATATGTTTATATAGACATTAAAGATTGCAACTTGACTAAGAAATGTGAGATTAATAATGCAAAAAAGTTTAAACAAACCTCATTAATCAGACAAATATAACTTGTTCTGAAAGAAGGCTAATAAATAGTCATTTATAATTTCCAAATTCCACATAGAATATATATATTTACTAAGACAATAAAGTCAATTACTCAAGGCTTTAATAGGTTTATAAATGTGGATAATAACAACCAACTTGTAAGATATCAACAATCTCAACTTGTAGTCAAGGCAACCTCCTTTAACAATAAATTTAATGTTTCAAAGTTATAATTGAGTATTGATTAGTCTGCTTTCAATAAATTTGGTATTTTAAAGTTATAATTGACTATTGATTAGTCTGCTTTCACAACAGGTTATATTTGCCTGATTAATGAGATTTGTTAAACTTCTTTCATTATCAAATCTCACATTCCTTAGTCATATTGTAATCTTTAATGCTTATATAAACATATCAGAACATATATAAAGATGTTACCACCTCTATTGTTAAAGGAGATTGCATTGATAACAAGTGAAATTGTTGAGAGCTTAAGAATTGATTGTTATTATGTACATTTATAAATCACATGATCACCATCTCTTATACTAGCCCATAATTGTTGTAAACAAAGGCAAAATGAGTAGGCACTGGATAGAGATTTTATGCACAAGCCTTCTGCCATCCATTGATTACTCTGGTTGGCACAGGGTGGCACTACTGTATGGAGAGTTTTGCCTTTGTTTACATTTATAAACCTATTAAAGCCTTGAGTAATTACTTTAATGTCTTAGTAAATATATACTTTATATATAATTTGCAAGTTATAAATAACTATTTATTAGTTTGCTTTCAGGGCAGGATATATTTTCCGGATTAACTTTTTTGCATTATTAATCCCAGTCTCCTTGGACAAGTTGCAATCTTTAATGTCTATATAAACATAACAGACTATATATAAAGGTGGTAGCACTTTTATTGTTAAAGGAGTTTGCCATAACTACATATTGAGATTGTTGAGATTAAGAGTTAATTGTTATCATCTACATTAATATGTATATTAAAGCCTTAATAATTGGCTTTATTGTCTTAGTGTATATATGCATGTTCAAAAGTACTGTTGACATTCAGTTCAATAAATAATACAGATTATATTTTAATCAAAGTCAGCTATTATTTGCCATGTATAGTGTACCCATCAGGGCTTGGATAAAATATAGTTGATATTAAGGTCTCATTGTACTTTTTTTATATTTATTTTCTGAATAGATGTAATCTTTGTCTTGTTTGATGTTTAAAAGTATCCCAGATATTTCTTCTATTTTACATATAGATAATAAACTTGTTTAAATTTTCTTTACTGTCTACATCTTATATAATCCCTTTTACATATTACAAATTGTTAAAACTTTATCTTCTTCTCTAATAATTTTCTCTATTCCTGTCAGGTCAGCATATTGAATAATATGTTCACTATATAAAATATATTAAAAATATATCCAAAAAATAATATTTTGATAGAAAATATTTTTGATTATTAAATTCTATATTTGCTGAGTTTCTTGATAATTACATAGACTTCTACTGGAAAAAATAAAGTACTTAAAGTTTTCATGATTTTACTTCCATAATTTATATAGGTCAATACAATTAAAAACCTTAGAATTTTGATATATTATTATTTAATTTCTTCAACCTTTTAATAATAATTATATATAATTTCTTTATTTCTATGTTTTGTGTAAGGGGCTTAATCACAGCCATTAAAAATTTTACATGGAGAATGTTTTTTTTATTAACTATAGTGTAATCTGTAATGTTAATGAATTTAGTAAAATGTTTAAAATTTAGATGTATCCAAATTTTAATATGGATTCACTTCACTTAGAATTTCTTATATATGTAATGATATTTTCCAGTTTTTATGACCATATTACATCATTGTCAAATCTATATAAGTGATTTTTTTGCAGAATTAAGATTTGATCTTTTGCATTTTATAGCTTATAAATTAGTTGCAAGGCATTTTTAATTGCATATATTTTTCCAAAAACACCTTGTTCTTTTTTTTAGCAAATAATATTTCTATTTAGATATTATTTTGTCACCTTTTGTTGGCTGTGAAACATGTATTGACTTTCTTAATTGTCTCAGTGTCACTTTTGACCTTTTTTGCTATATTTTTTCCTCTGTGCTTTCTACAGTTGTAATTGGCCTCCAATAGATCATTAATTTTTTATTATCAATTTTTGGTATATGTCTAATTGCATCTATTTTGGAAGCAATTTTAATTATTTTCTTACATCTCAATGTGTTTGTTTATGTGTATGTTTAATTTATTTCTCTAAATCAATTTTTATTTTTTATCCTATAAATATATAAAAAACATTTTAGTTGAAATATAACCATACAGATTGCTATTTTTTATTTTTCTCTAAATGCAGAAATAAGTTGTAGTAAGTACCTGATTATCCATTCCAAATTATGTATCGAGCAATGTTTTGAAGGCAATAGCTACTGTTTTCACTATCCTCCAACACAGAAAATATTTTACTTGATATTGGTAGTGTTGTCTGTGAATATTTTGTGTCTATAGTATTAAAAATATATGGTAGAAATGAATAACAAATCTTATTCACAAAATTGTATTAAATATTATTGTGATTGAGTGCTCTAGCAACACTTTCACTTAACATTCTTAGCCTATTTGTATGCTACCAAACCAGTCCTTTTCAATTTACTATAGATAGTAGATAATAATAATCTTATTTCTAGATTGAATTCTGAATTAGTATTTATTAATAAACATGTAGCATTCAAAACTAAAATTAATGCATTAGCATTTTTTATAATTTCAGGTTATTTGCTTGAATAGTATAAAGAAGTAAAAAATAGATTATTGCTTCATAAGGGCTTTAATTTTAGTTTTGAATACCATGTGCTAATTAATAAAATGTAATATTAATAATTAGTCATTAAGCTAATGCACATGCACTTTGTGGATTTTTAACTATAAATGAATACTCTCATTTTCAAACACAAGATAAAGTCATTGTGAAAAGATAGAATAAATCCATCTATCTTTTTGACCCAAATGTTTTTGTATGAGAAAATCTTAAGAATTTGGAAAAATGAGAGCATGAAGATATTAATTGATCACTTTAAATTATTAATATTACAATGTATAAACATAGCACTATATAAAATAAATATCTCATTTACATATAATTAATAAAAGTAAATAACAGAAATTGTTCTGGGGATGTGCATTACAGCATTATACACTGTTGTGTACATTGATTATTTAAGCTTAACAATATATTTTTAATGTTTAGATTTAAAACTTGTTGACTTTTACCTCATATTTTATTTTCATCATTCTGTGGAGTTACTGACATAATTGTCATACTGATTAGAAAATCTTGGATTTGAAACTTACAAAATTGCACCATATAATATTTTGTGGTACTCATTGCAACCACATTTCTTGAATATTCATAATTAAAATAAAAGATTTTGAATTTTTCTGATAGAAAGTATCAATTTCTAATCCAATTATAATGTCCATCTTTGTTCAAATATTTTTTGTTTGTTTGTTTTTGATAGCATCCATTGTTTTTTTTCCATCAGTATCAGAGCATTTTATATGTCAGTTTTAAATATTATTTGATAAGCTATGATATTTTTATCCAATATAAGTTTTATCAATGGCCAAATTTTCTAATGGCCTTGATTTGACTTCAACATTAATAATTTTTATTAGTTATTCATTAGACTAGAGATTATCCACTTAAGGAATAACATTTCATAGTGTAATTTTCACTACAATATTTTCACACACAATAAGGATTGACTTCTATCCACTTTTAACACTCTGTGGAGAGAGGTAATCATAAACATAATGTATAATCTCCAAGATGCAAATTTTGTGTTGAACCAGCTCTCATCAATTGGTTCAGATCACAATCACTTACACATATCTTTATCATTGTTTTATATATATATATATATATATATATAAACAATAGTAATATATATATATATATATATATATATATATATATAACTAATTACTACAGTTTAATTGATAAGTGTCAAACTTACTTTCCTCACAACTTTGATACACACCACTTGATCAAAGTATATTAATAATTTTTACTAGGCATTCATTAGACTAGAGATTATTCACTTAGTGAATAATATTTTTGAAGTGTGATTTTCATTACACAACACTTACACAAGGTAACGATTAGTTTCAATTCACTTTTGGCACCTTGTGAATGGGTGTAATAATAACTATATGACCAAATGTGCATCTTTTTCATATGTTTTTGGTCATAAGTTTATAATTACATTCCTGCACAAGGTGTTAAAAGTTAATAAAAATCAGTCCCTACCTTGCACAAGAGTGGTATAGTAAAAATTACACTACAGAAATATTATTGACTCTACTAAAAAAGCTCTTATGTTCCTTCTCATTGTGAATAAGTTTTCAAATTATTGCCTTACATTCACACTTTGATCAACTTTTGGATGTAAAAAATATCAAATTTTTTTAGCATAAATTTAAATGATAGTTTATATATTTTTTCCAAAATAAGGTGAATATTAAAAAGGCGTTTTCTTCTTTGTCCCAATTACTGGAATTATATTTTCCAGTGTCAGTTATTTTTAACATGAGTCAATAAGGCCATCCCTACTACTTATTGACAAGCTATATTTTTTTATTCTGGTTTTTATTCCAAGGATTTTTACTAAGCTTGAATTACAGGAATAATGTGAAATATCACTCTGAGAGTTGTTAAACATATAAGCTCTAAATGACTATTTAAAATGTGTAATAAATAACAACAAAATCTTAACTTATCCAATAATTATATAATTAAAAACTATAATTAGTATTTTTCAATATTTGTTTTTGTGTGTGTGTGTGCTATATATGCTTTCTGTAAAGAAAGATAAAATTCAGAAGTTTTAAAAATTCTGGATATCAAAAAGAAATAATACTGTTACTAAAGAAAGCATTAAAAAAAATGTACAAAAAGTATTAAATATACAGAAAAAAGATCAAAGGTTTTAATATAAAAAATAATTTAAAATAAAAAAATATTTTTATATATAGAAATTAAAATCATATTAATAAAAAATGTAAACTAATTTACACCTTACTAAGCCTATAGTATAATTGGACTTCAATTAATATTAATGACATAACTCGATGTAAACAAGTTTTCCGGTTTAGTAAGAAAAGATTGTGTTTAACAAGAATTCATATGCTTAGCATGCTTTCAACTATTACATTGACGTAATGATAGCGCTAAAATTTGTCCAGACTAAAAAGAGATTATGTGAACGATGTGCTTATTTTTGCACCAGCAGCACAAATTACAAAAATAAATAGGAGCTCGTATTCGCATCATCTTTAGATTGGACAATCGAGCAAGAAGATAATCAAAATAGCTTTAAGATTTTTGATTTATACGTGCAAAGATTGACAATAATTTGTGCTATAAAGTGATGCTTAAACCGATCCAGATTAGAAATGCAAGTTGCTAACTCCTACAGTTCATAAGCTCGCTGTCTTTAAGATGTTCTTAGATAAAAACATGAAATTATGTAAATTTGAATCTGACATAAAGCCAATACATGAAGAATATATTAAGAACTTATATAATATAGGATATGAACATAAATACCTAATTAACACAATCAATAAATTTTACTCCAAAATCAGACCTGCAAAAATGGTAGCAAAACCATGGATATCACAAATACATACTAGGATATCTCAAAACTTAATAAAAATCTACTCTGAAACATATAGCTTTAGCTTTCAGATCCCATCCACTCTAAATTGTTTAATAAATAACACCAAAGACAAGATGCCTCTGGAGCAGACCCCCCAGGCTATTTTCAAGATTATCTGCCACAACTCTCTTTGCAAGGCCATTTATTTTGGTAAATCATGTGCAAATATCACAATCAGGGTAACACGATAGAGATATTTGTATAATCACACCAAATCAACATCAATGTCATGTCTACATGTTTAGAGCATGAGACTGAACATGGCCACATCTTTGAATCAATGTGTATGTTTCAGAGCAACTTTTTATTAAACTTTGAGATACCTAGTATATATCATAGTGATATCCATGGTTTTGCCACCATTTGTGCAGGTATATTTCTGAGTTAGGAGTAAAATTTTTTGACTGTGTTGATCAGGTTTCTATGATTATATCCTCGAGAAATGACAAAAACTGAAAGAAGCATGGCACATAGCCAATATTGCAAATTCTATTAATAAGAAAGACTCCTATATCCCATTGTTGAAATAAGTGGATTATGTAAATTATCTCATTTACACACTTTTCATTCATGATAAATGTTTATGACTATGTAATAGTTAAAAGCATGCTAAGCGTATGCATTTTTAGTAAACAAAATCTTTTCTTACTAAACATGGATGTGTTTACATCAAATTACAATTGGAAAAGAAAAGAAATAAATACTTGTTGAATTATTAATGAAGTACTAAAAAAATCAGCAAAAGTAAAGTTAGATCAAAAATTTAGGGTCTTGATCTCACATTTTAAAATCCTCCCAGTTGTTTAAAAAAATTAGACAACATGAATAGTTGAACCTAAGGTGATTAAATTCAAAAAGTGATAACTGTATTTTTAATAAGCTAATGAGTTCGTAAATGTTTTAAGCATTAAAAAATACTAGCATTCGTCTCATAAAATTTTAATTATATAAAATTATTAATTAAACTGTGCAAAATAATAATAATATAGTTAAAAGTCTCTTAAATTATAAAAATGATACTTAAAGTCAGACTTTCACATGACCCTCAACTATCCACACTATCTCATACTGCAGATACACTTGATCACACACATGTTGAAAAGATAAATAATCACCAATATACATATTTCATGTTAAACCAGCACTCATCAGTTGATCCAGATTATCATCTCCACATATAAATACAATAAATTCTCAGCTTAATTAAGATAGACAATCTTCATACTTCAATGGACAGGTTTCAATCCACTACACTCCACAACTCTTCAGATGTCCATTTCATTGAAAATCTGATGCCAGAATGCTCAAAACTCACATTGGTGCTAACCTTCTCATCATACTGGAATGCAGGTATGAAAAAGTCTGTACTGTAAAAAAAAATTCATATATTAAAAATGATACTTGGTAAAAAGTTAGTAAATGATTTTCAAATTGCATAAGTAAACTTTAAAAAGCACTAATTAAATTAGATACTAGTAAAATAAATTTGCTATGAAAAAACTACATTTTTCTAGCTACTGAAAACTTCTTAATAGTAATTCATTAGTATTATTTTTTTAGTAGGTAGGGATGTCTGGTATTCTATTGTTTTGCCTTACCATGTTTGATTGTATTCTTAGAATTACATTAGACATATTACTGATGCAATTGATTTCTTTACAATATATTCCGAAGTCATGACAAATACATAATTTAGTTATTTATTTCATTTTAAATGCAATGTATTATTTTTCCTGTTAAAATAAATAATAATTTTTTTTTTTCCAATCTTGGCTAAGTTTTTTATATATTATGAAAAAGACATGATAACAATTCTCCTACTTTTTAATATTTGAAGATAAATTTAATTGATATTAATTAAAATTAAATCTTAATTTTTATTTTAAAACACTACTTAGTGACTTGTTTTCTATCAGTAATTGTATTTCTAACTCTTTAGAAATTGTTTGTAATTGTCAACTTTTATATTAAAGTAATCTCTATCAAATTTTAAACTAAGCCTCAGTTTTTATATTCCATCTTTTAATACTTTTGAATAGTCACAAATACATTAACAAAATTCTATTGCAATTAACTTGTCATTAATTAATTTACCACATGCTCAATATTGGATATAGAAAGAAAATGGGGAAAAAAGGGCAGATTAGCCAGTGAATTTGATATTTTAATGCAGATTAAAAGTTAGCTATAAAAATAATCATCAAAACTTAATTTAATTGAAAAAATGAAAGCTAGAAACACAATTGTAATTACAAATTTGAATGCTGAAATTATTTGTCAGTGACTACGAATTACAAGTTTAGGCATAGTAGCATTTAGTAAAGTTAAATAATTATTGATGGTCTCTCACAGACACAAGATCTCTTTATTTTTAATTTGAAATGTTAAACTAAAAGTTATGTGCATTAGAGCAATGCTATCACATTCAGTATGAATAATCATTCATAGGTATAATGGTAAACTATTATATACAGACTTTCAATCTGCAGGTCATCATCATCAACCATTATTAATCCACTGCAGCATGAAAATCTTTCCAAGTTCAATCCATCTTTTTCAATTTTTAGCTTCTATTCTCCTTATCACCCCAGCACACTTTCTTATTTCATCTGTCCATCTCACCTGTGGTCTTTTTCTGGGTTTTTTACAATCTCTTGGATATCAGTTTAAGATTTCAATTGTCCATCTGCAGAAGTACCTTGGGTTAATTCCTTAACATACTGCAACTGCCATTTAATTCACAAAACAAAATGGAAGCAAATGTCATCAATTCAAATCCTATGAATTCCAAATTTTAATGTTAGCAGCTTGTCTATTAATTATATTCATTTATTTCTATTTATTAAAATTGCCTCCTTATTTTTTTTTCTTTTATCGTGATTTCTCTCTTCATGAAGAATTTTAACATTTTCAATATCAAATTTAAATTTATATTTACATGTCCTTTTATGATCCAAGAATAACTTTTTTTATTTTTACTTTTCACATGCTTGTATAACAATTCATGCTCCTTTAATTTTTTTCAATACTGCACCTTGTTTCACCTATATATGATAACATACATCCACAAAAAATTTGATACACAACATTACTTTTCTGCTTGACAGGTATGACATTTTTAGAATTATTCACTAATTTATTAACATTATTTGTAACACAAAATGAAACATTAAACACATTCTTATATATATCCTTAAAAAATTTCACTTGAGCATTTGAAATATATGGAATAGATATCCATTTTTTACTATCAATCTTCAATTCCTTTAAACCATTATAATTCTTTTTAAATTGACATAAAGTATTGTTAATCTGTTCTATCTTATAACCAACTTCAATCAATTCCTTGGCAAATATCTCAATATTTTTTTAATTATCACACTAGTAATGACATAATTTTTATTACAAAACAAAAAAGATCTAAAACTTGCCATCTTATGCATAATTTATACTTTTGATTTACAATTTATATATTCCCTTTTTTTACAATGGTTTGATTATTAATTTATAACTTAACATATTATCTCTTGTAATAATTAAATCCAAATACTTAATACTTTTGTCCTGTTCCTTTTCAATAGTCTATTTCAAGCCATTCAAATTATTTTACTTCTCTACAAGAAAATTTATAGTGTTGGTATTTCTGCACACAAAAACATCATCCACATACCTTTTGTAAATTTTAATATCTTTAAAAGAATACATTTAAAATATTACTCTCATATGTAGAGAAAACAGAATTGCAAACTTGTGTAATACACATAGGCCAAATTTTTAGACATTTAATAATATCCACCTTCAAAAGAAGCAACAATGTTATCATCAAAAAAATTTAAAGAATGAATAATAAATTTTATCACATGTTTACAAACATCTTTATTTTTTAATGCATGATCAATTATTTTTATGGAATCCACTCTATCAATAGAACCATACATTTCTGTCACATCTAATAAAGCAATAACATCATTCTCATTAATCATTATATTTTTAATTCTATTTACAAAGTCAAAAAATGAAGCAATAGTATTTTACCCAAATCTTTAAAACTCATATAACAGCTTACCAATATATTTAGAAGTCTGATACATAAATAAACCAACAAAATCAATTATAATTCACAAAGGATTACCTTCTTTATGTAACATTATATTTGCAAAAGTGAGGACATACAGGACAGGACGGATATATCTTACAGTTCACATTATTATTTAAAGCTTTATTTTTAGCATTTTTTAAAAATATAGTGATTATTGAGAATGATGTTATTGCTTCATTAGATGTGACAGAAATGAATGATTCTATTGATAGAGTAAATTCCATAAAAATAATTGTACATGCATTAAAAAGTAAAGGTGTTTGTAAATATGTGATAAAATTTCTTATTGATTCTTTAAAAAAATTTGATGATAACATTGTTATTCTTTTGAAGGTAGATATTATAAAATGTTTAAAAGTTGGCTTATGGGTCTGCCTGTTGTTGAACAACTTTGCAATTTTGTTTTGTCTGCATATGAGAGTACTATTTTAAATATGTGTTCTTTTAAAGATATTAAAATTTACAAAAGGTAAGTAGATGATGTTTTGTTTGCAGAAATACCAATACTATGAATTTGCTTGTAGAGGAGTAAAATAATTTGAATGCTTGAAATGGATTATTGAAAAGGAACAGGACAAAAGTATTAAGTATTTGGATTTAATTATTACAAGAGATAATAGTGAGTTAAGTATAAATTAATAATCAACCATTGCAAAAAAAGGGGATATATAAATTGTAAATCAAAAATACCAATTATGCATAAGATGGTAAGTTTTAGATCTTTTTTGTTTTGTAATGAAAAATTATGTCATTACCAGAGTGATAAATTAAAAAAATATTGAGATATTTGCCAAGGAATTGTTTGAAGTTGGTTATAAGATAGAACAGATTAACAATACTTTATGTCAATTTAAAAAGAATTATAATGGTTTAAAGGAGTTGAAGATTGATAGTAAAAAATGGATATCTATTCCATATATTTCAAATGCTGAAGCGAAAAATTTTAAGGATATATATATATATATAAGAATGTGTTTAATGCTTCATTTTATGTTACAAATAAATTAGAGAATAATTCTAAAAATCTCATATTTGTCAAGCAGAAAAATAATATTGTGTATCAAATTTTTTGTGGGTGTATGTTATCATATATAGGTGAATCGAGATGCAGTATTGAAAAAGATTAAAGGAGCATGAATTATTATATAAGCATGTGAAAAGTAAAAATAATAATGAAAATGACTAATTCAGTTTTCTTGGATCATAAAAGACCATGTAAATATAAATTTAAGTTTGATATTGAGAGTGTTAAAATTTTTCATGAAGAAAGACATCAAAATAAAAGAAAAATTAAGGAGGCAATTTTAATAAATAGAAATAAAAAATTTGGGATTCATGGGATTTGAGATGTTGATGTTTACTTCTGTTTTGTTTTTAGAATTTAAAGGCAGTTAAGGCAAGTTAAGGAATTAACTGAATATTTCTATAAATTGAAAGACTGTATATAATAGATTATTACCATTATATTTATTATTTTTATTGTTATTACAATAGTTTATTAATCAATGGACATTTTATTTGTATATACTTAGTGTACTGTTCTCATTATCAAATTATAAAGTAATAGCTTTATACACAGAAGGAGTATTATATGCCTAAATATATTTTCAAAGTATTGTTACAATAGTTTCCATCTATTATAACATTTTTTCTTTCTTTAGGAAAATGATAGGATGATATAGATGTAGATTAACAGTATGTACTTAACAAAAAAGTTAGCTTAAGATAAGAAGTACTATATTAAATTCATGCCTTGTATAAAGATTAATATATATTTTAAATTAAACATAAATACCTACAATAAATCAACTCTACCCTTCTTTTTCTATGTTTAATATCTTTTTTTAATTATACTTAAGTCTCACATCACATATTTTTGTATATGAAATGATATGTTTTAATGAAAAGTTTTATCAAATGCATAGATAAATGTCTATATACTTCTCAAAAGTTTAATTGAAATAAGATGCACTTTCAAACTTTTTTAAAGTTGCTGTTTTAGCTTTCAGTACGTTCACACTATATTCATGACTATTAAAATAATATTAAATGAAATCATACTATTAAAATTTTATATATGGATTAATTGGCTACTACTGGGCATTGGTTGAGGGCATGACATAAAAAAATATGAATCACTTTTTTTTATGCCCAGTGGTCATGTATTGTATTATTGAAAGCAAATTTGATGTCATTTGTAAAGTTTGGATGTCCGTTCTATTCTGTGTCAAACCTTTCTCAAGTGTATAATGTTGTTTACAAGAAAGGATTAAACAAATATCAAACTAGATCTTCTCATAAATACAGATAAGTGAGGGAAAGAGGGAAAGTCAAACAAGGGGTATCATAAATGATCCTTTTATATTATTATTTCAATAATTAATCATTCTTTGGTTTGTTGCAAAGAAATAGACATATATAAATATGGACTATCTATCCGATCAATTATCTCAAATATATACTATTGGTTGTGTATGTGCACATATATAAAATATTGGATTCAAAAATTACTTCAGTAATTTTAATTAAGATCTGGTTTATGATTAATTTTTTTCTTGATATTTATTTATAACTTGTTTGGATAATGTATTAATCGATTATTTAAATACGTATTTTCAATAAAAATACACTTGCGCAGAAAAATAAAATAGAAACAAAAAAAACAAAATTTTTTTCTTTGATCAAATATAAAATCTGATATAAAGATATTACTATAATATATATTATAATTTTTTATTTTCAAATGTTAAAACTAATAATATTTTAGCGTATTTTAGTAAAGATTTAAATAAATCATTACCCGATGTCCACCCAAAAACTATTAACGGTATTAAACTTAAAATAAAACGATTTAACAATAGAAGTGAAAAATGATTTTATGCTGATTAATGTTAAAAAGAGAAGTAGGATTTTTCTCATACTCTTTTGCAGTCCAATACAGTTTATGCGTGCAGTCATATTTTATAACATGTGGAAAAATACTGATAGATATGGCAACATAAGTGTTAATGAAAATAATTTTTAATTTAATAATAATAAAAAAAAGCAACGATATTATTCTGGATATGATGAAGCACAAAAAAAACAAACTATTTTTTGGAATTTTTGTACTACTTTTAACTAAAATTAGTTTAATCGTATTTTTAATTTTAATTAATAATTCAGCTAACAAAAAAAAAAAACTAAATTTTTAACAGATGTTGTAGAATTAATACTACATTCAATTATGCTTGTCACTGTTTCATTAGCTTTTATAAAAGTTAGGGATTTACGTCACATCTTAAATCAACATGGTGAATTAAATGATTTTTACTGATTGTTTTATAAACTGGAAATTATTTGTTTGTTATATTTAATATAATTGGAGGGCATCGTTCATTACATCTCGATATAATATTTGTTTGGATAATTGAATTATTTAAAGTTTCACAAGCTACATTTCAAACAATGTTGATTTAGATGCATCTAGATGTTATAAAAAGGAGCTTTTAAAAAATAAACCGTGAAGAGAAGTAGTAACATTTTTTTTTAAAATGTAATTTTGCTACAAGCGCTGTACATTTTTTTTTAAAAAGTCTAACACTACAAAAGTACGAATTTTTGGATTTGGACAATTATAAACAAAACACGTTTTTTTTGTAGCAATATTTTATAAAATTTCAAAATATAATTTACGTGAGATAAATTTTGAAAATCTATAAAAAACTTGACAATGCCGAAGTTTAACAAATTTTGGGATTTTAAATCTGTAAATATATGTAAATAACAAGACACGCACATATTTCAATATGTGTTTTAATATTAGAATTATTATGTTTAACTAAATATTGTCAAGGAAATTAAAATTATTATTGATTGTAATGAAAAATGTATAAAGATATTTAGTCATTAAACTCTTTCGCATTTGTATATTTTGTTTTTATACTCGTGGTTCAGCGTGTTGTCTTCAAGTTAATCAGAATATTTACCATCTATTATCAATAAACCCATTTATCAACCAAGATTAGTTAAGTAGTTTGGTATTGTTGACTATGAGTAATTATTTTAAAATAAATTCAAATTTTATCTAGACTAGATTTAACCCAAAATTATGAACTTAGTAATGATGTTCAATCACTATACCAAGATGCTTTTATATTTAAGCAAATGTTAAACGAAATCTAACTTTATAAATGACATACTATTATACATATTTTTAATGGATGTGTAAAATATATAAATAGAATAAATGTGAATGGCATACATTTAAAACACATATAAGCAAAAAGCTGGCGATAGATTTGTTAAAAATAAAAAATCATTAATGAGTGATATGCGAAATATATGCAAAAGCAAAGCTATAGATAAATCTGTTAGAAAAACAGTAGCAATAAATAATATCTCTAATTTCAGAATATTTTCTAGGAATATAAATGAAAATCCATTGACAAATCATTTCTAAGTATTAGTAATTTTAAGATAGCTCAGATTTAATCATGTACTAAAACATCTACACATATAACAGAAACAAAAAAATAGTAGTTAAAGCATAAATATTTCAGTAAAATAGAACAAAGTATTTAGAAATCAGAAATAGAAAAACAAATGAAATGTCAGAGCAGAATAAAAATAATAAAGATATAAATGAAATATTGGAATTGAATGAATTGTTACAGTAATAAACAAAAGAATTGGTTATAGGATAAAAAATGGTAAATTGTGTGGAATAATTTCACAAAATATTATTTAAATAAAAGCAGAAATTACTAGAAATCCACAGTGAGCTATATATAAACTAATACGTATCCATCAAAAAATGAATAATTACAGGTGGAACAATCTGTATTTTATCTTGGATCATATATAAGCATGCAATTTTTTGACATGTTGCAATGCAGAATGTGAATTGTGTATATTAATGCAATATCAGTACATCCATGAGCCATTTTAAAATCACTATGAAAATCAGAGAGAAAGTCTGTACTTCATATTTAACAACCCCTGCATATTAAATGAAACAACAGTTAATAGATGTAAACATTAATAGTCATAACTCAAATGTAGATGAAATTATCTACTGAAAAACCTCAGTAAGATATATATATATATATATATATATATATATATATATATCTTACTGAGGTTTTTCATACTCAGATCTCGCTAGAGAGAGAGAGAGAGAGAGAGAGAGAGAGAGAGAGAGAGAGAGAGAGAAAGAGAGAGAGAGAGAGATTAATTTAGAATAAGGTCTCCTGCACTTTAACTTGGATTATATACAATACTCAATTTATTGGAGTGTCACTGTGCAGAGCAGGAATTCTATGTATCAACATAATCTCAATATACATGTAATCTATTTTTAAATCACTATATCAATCAGAAGAAAAGTATACGTCTTACATTTAAAAACACCTGAATAAAGAATAAAGATCATGTTTATATTTAATAACTGCTAAATATGAAGCACAACATTTCCCTCTGTTTCTTTATAATGATTTCTGAGTAGATTAAAGTTATACTGAGATTGCATTAAAATATAGAATTCCATGCTTTGCGTTGTAACATGTCAATAAATTGAATACTTATATACAATCTAAGCTAAATAATAAGTGGGCTTCTTCTGTACTTTTTTATTTATTGATAGATTGGTATTAGTTTATGTATAGCCTGTGGAGGTTTCACAATAACTTCCACTTTAAATTCATCTCCATTTGAGATATTACTTAAAAATATTTATTATAAAAAGTGATTTAAACAATAATTTGAAATTAAAATACCACATATTGTAACTAATATGCATTTAAATATAGAAAACATTGGCAAAGTTACACACAAAATGTTTTAACATTAAACATAACCAGTACTATGAATTACATAAACATCTGTCTTTTATTACATTATATAAAATAACCACTAAGATGATTATAAATTGTTTATAAAAAAAACTTTTTACTCAAGCCAATTAAAGAAACAAATTAATCTAAAACTAGTTGCAGCATACTATCTAAGTATTAAAAAAATAGAATAGAGCAGAAAGTGTGAGATTTTATTTTGCATACAAATTATAGATTTTTAAAGAACCTTTGATTCAATAAATAAATCTGTTATAACAAAAGCTTTAAAATATGATGACATTGTTCCAATATAATATTAAATTTTGAGGAAAGTATATCAATAGTAATTAGGCCACATAATGAAACAAGATGATATTTACTGACAAAAAGGAAAAGTGGCACCTGGGTTTTGTCTGGATCTCTCCATCCCACAGGGTTCCCCACTCAGTACTTTTTTATTTATAGTGTTCATCAACCTGCTAAGAGGGGGATCTGCTGGCTATCCACATTCCAAACCTGGGAAGAGAGGTCAAGGGTCTTGCCTATGTCGATGACATTGTGGTGTTTCTTCCATCGGAAAAATATATTCATAGTCTCAAGAAGATCATGGACTGGTATTCTAAGAACTATGACCTCAACTTTAATTGGGAGAAAACTGTGGCATGGAGGTTATTGAATAGGAAGTTTCTTTTAGTTTTTTGGCCATAGCACAGAATTTTCTAGGTTTTCCCTTTATGGTTTCTGAAAGAGATATGAGAATTCAGGTTCAAAGAAAATTACTTGAGGTAGTCAATAGCACAGTTGATTCAATTTCAGGGATTTATCTGTTGTTAGTGGGAAAGGTGGCATTACTTAATATGCTAGCCTTCCTGAAGATAAAATTATTTTCTGTCAGCAATAGTGCCAACTAAAGGTTTCCATGTGAAGATTAATTCAGTTTGTTCTCAACTGCTCTGGAAAAAATTGTTGCCATAAGCCACAGAAGGATGTTGTCAACCCATAAAGGCTGATGGTCTTGCCCTTTACTATAGAAGGCCTATAAACTGTTGGTTGGGCTGAAAGATTGGTTTACATAAGCTATTTTTCATTTTTTAATTCACCCCCCTCCACTAACTCACCACTGTCTATGGATAGGTCCCCCACCTGTAAAACCTTTGGTTTGGCTGGAAAGGTTTATTGCATTGGTTAAGGGGTGGGTATTAGAGGTGACTTGTTGTTGGTTAAATTGAAATATTGGGATGTATACCAATTTCTTAACCCTACCACAGCCACTCCTTATGGCTTCTTGGGACTTTTGAACAATCTGTTAATCAGGAAATTTAAATTCTGGATGCTAGAGGGCAGATTTTTGGATTTCATCATAAAATTAAATTTAACTGCACTCCCCATCAGTGAATTTTTAGTCATGAGGAGAGGCTTTGCCAAACTAAATCTGCTCTGCCAGATGTGCAATCAAAAGAATGAATCAATGCAGCATCTCTTCTTTGGTTGTGTGATATTAAATAAATGCAGAGCAATACTCATTTGTTGTATGAACAAAGAATTTTAAACCTGAACGAATGTCTGGAAACTGGAATCTTTAGAATAATTAGACTATCAATCATCATAACTATATAGTCTGGACAATTAGATGCCATCTGATATTTGGGAAAAGTAACGGTAATTTACATAATGAAATTTTGTACAAGATTAAGGCTGTCAGAAAGAGTGATCATATGATTTCACTAGAAAGAATCTATAATGATACCTGGAACCTTGTGGTGTTGCCAGAATAGGTTTCGTGTCAGTGCTGGGGGGTTTCCTTACTGATCTGTCCAAGGGTTTCTCTTCATAAGCCACTAAGATGGCTCTAGCAAGGGATAGGTATGCTCATTTTGGATGATTGAGATCCAAAAGATCAGCTCTCTTATAATGGTCATAAGGCTGGGGAATGTGTTTTGTTTCCTTGCCCATGTTTTGTCAAGTAAAGATACCAAATTCTCAATTTAAAGAAGAATGACAAAAATGCTGAAAAAAGTCTGAACGCTCATCATGATTCAAGACAAATTATTTGTTTTTCCCCTTTGTATTTACTTTACTATTTTTACTTTGTATTCATAGTCAATAGATTTACTTTTAAAAATAAAAAATTAAAAGTTATTTTGGGATAATTTTTTCTTTCTAAAACTTTTTACAGTAATTTTACAGAAAGGATTTTTGTAAATCAAAATTAAAAATTACAGAAGTAAAAGTACATTTATTTGGATTTGAAAATAGAAAAGATTTCCAAAAATTACTTTTCAGAGTTGCTGGAATTTGTTACATATGGTATTTCATAAAAGCAAACAAAAAATAATTGGGAACTAAAAATTAATATTCATAGGTTGAAATAACATACAGTATTAAAAAATAAAAGTAGTTGTTAAAAATTATAACTATCTTAAACAAATTATTAATAAATGAAAATATAATAAAATTATTTGAAGATTTAATTTCATTATTTTTGATAAAAAACGATTGTAATATTAAAAATATATATTATCTATCAAAAGAAAAAAAATGTTCTTAATTTATAGAATCATTGTCGCTTAGAGATTTAAAATGTTGACATTTATATAAAAAAAATCATAAAAATCAATCAGAAAAAAAGCAAAATAAATGGTAGGATTTAAACAAAATTTATGAGTGAGGAAATAAAGAGGTAGCTTTTATATTAAGAGATTTAAGAGATTAAAGTTTAGCTACACATTTTATCAGACCTTATGATAAAGATGGATGACTAAAGTATTAAATTGAATTTCAGAAGATTTTAAAAGACATAGTAAGAAATTGTATGTAAAAAGAATGATTTTAAATAGATAAGCTAGGAGTAAACTGATAATCAGTCATAATAATAATGATCCTAGAACACTTTTAGATTTCAATTATGATATATATATATATATTTGTCTCTTCTCTCTACATATATATATATATATTCTCTCTCTCTCTCTCTATATATATATATATATATATAGATATATATATATATGTTCATACGAATATATCTCCCATTTTATATATATATATATATATATATATATATATATGTTCATACGAATATATTCCCAGGTTACAGATATATATATATATATATATATAGTATTCTTTCCCAGTTGAGGGCTTGTGTGATAAAGTTGAAATGTTGGAATATCTAATTAAACTCTTACACAGATTAACCCACAAAATAAAATTTTTAAATATATATAAATAAATAATGCCTATTATATTACATAATAAGAACAGATTGAAGAATACAAAATTATTTGTGAATGAGTTTTGTGATCAAAAATATTAAAAAAATCTTGATTATAACCATATTTAGGTTCCCATAATTTTTTATTCAAATAAATTATTAGGAGTTTATGTAGGATTGCTACCACTTAACTTTGAGTTTGAATTTAAATTGAATAAAATGGATTTATCAGGTTCTAATCAAATTTATAATCTGTTTAAAGCAGAGAAAGCCAAACTGTCCAATATTAGTCTAAATGGGTAATCAATTATTCAATGCTAGGTATTTTTCTGATGCATAAATCTTTCCTGCTTTTTTTGTGTGCTCTGTGTTTCTGATACAAACCTACTTTTTAAACTTCTTTCTATGTTCATATTCATTTATTTTATTTATTAATTTTTTTAACATTACTATTTTTAAGTCAATTGGTATAGATATATTTTATCATGAGCCTCTACTTTGTACCAGCTGAGAAAATGAGAGTGTATGTTTACACAACCATATTTCATTTAGTGAATTACACAAATTTTTTTATCATAATTTTTTTTCTGTATAAATGTGTAAATATACAAAGTGTTTAGCATCGAAAAAGCAAATCAATGACAGGTTCAGCAATAAAAAACTCATTAGTTGTGTGTTCTTATATGAGACACACAATTAATAATGAGATAGTTCAAACTAAATTTGAAATAAATATTTTATTGGAAAAATTATCATATGTTTGATATTTCTTCTTAAAAACTTCTTTCTCCTAAAAGAAAGATGAATGAAGCTAAAAAAAATAGAAGTTTTAAATGACCTGACTCACAAAATCTTGATATGTAACTGCAGTTTGCAAATAAAAAAAATTAAGAACTAGAAGTAGTTGCAATATCAATAATGGCAATGTTAAAAAGCAGAAGGTAGCAGTAATAATAAAATAAATATTACTATATTTATCAGGGTACATATTTTGTTTAATGTAGATTCTTATAGATTTAAATATTGGAAGTAAGGATATTCAAGTAAATAATAAGGTATTTTAGAAGATCAATTTATCAAGTGCAAGTAAATTGAATAATATTAGGATCCCCATAAGGTCTTACTTGATGTATTTTATTCTTTGAATTTTCAAATACATTGATGGAAAGCTAATAGTAATAAAGATTGTTTTATGCTATAGTATCTATTTCCATCTTATTAGTGACCTTATCTCATAATTAAATTTAGAAAATTCTGATTGAATTTTTTTTACTTTAAATTGGATAATGTTATTGTATCATAACAATTAACAAAATATTTTTTCTTTTTGGAAATTTTACTGCTTGTGTTAATAAAAAGAGTAAACTATAGTCATACAATGACTTGTAATGAATTTTTATTTAAAGCTGAGAAAAATCAGGAATGTTTTGTTTAGACAAGTAAATCATAAAAAAATCAGATGCATCCATAATCAAAAATTGACTACATACATATTTAGTTACAGCCAAGAGCTAGAGTGTGAAAAAAATTTAATTTATATAGATTGTTGGAAAGATTACAGGTTCAAAAGATAATTAGATTTTATATAAATGCTTTTTCAGAAAATTTATTGTTATTTTTTGAAAACAAAGCTTGAACTAAGTTTGAACACTTGTTATAAAGTTAAATATTTAATTTTGGATTTTCACTTTATATTATTGAGACATGAAATCATTGAAGGAGAGTCTTGTAGATATAATTAAGTTTATTCTAGGGTCCACTAAAAACAAAAAATTTAAAACGTTTTTATCAATAATTACATTATTATGACTTGATTAAAACAAATCAACTTAATAATATGAGTAACAAGATTCATTAACAAATAGAAATACAAATACAATGTTAATAACTTACAAGAAGACTTAAGAATAATTATTGTGTTAGAATTGCAAAAAAAGTATAGGCAATTGTTAATTGTATTTACCTTAGATCTTTTTTACAATTAAAAGTAACACCCAGGTTTGAAGGATAATGCTATAATTTATTAAAGCAGTGTTTGGGGATTTTTATATAAGAATGATATTTTTTGAAGGGATAGAAAGTCTATTTTGTCTACTTTATCCAGTTTTAATGATGAATAAATGATTTGAAGATTGATTCTATTGATGTCCCTATTCTACAAATTCATTTATATTTGTAGGGAGTATATTCAAATTGATAATGTTACAGTAGCAACCTTTATAATCATAAAATTAGAAAGAATGCAGGCTTTGTTCAGATGTTAGAAAAATAAAATATTATGGAAATATATTAGTTGTAAAACTATTGGAACTATTTAATAATACAATAATCCATGGACTCATGCAGCATGATATTAAAAATGTTTTTATTGTTTTAATTTATAAAATAACAGCAATAGAACATAGTGGGCAATAATTTTACTGATTTATTGAAGAGATTGTTTCCAGACATCAATGACTTAGTTTAATTATAGAAAATCAAAATGTACTTAAGATGTTTTTAATTTTCAGCAAAATACAAAAAGTATTATGAGAAAGATGTAAATTATATCTTGTTCATATCCATTTTATTAAGACATTTCAGTTAATAAAAAGACTTATGGCAACCCTTGAGAGTTAATGGTTGTTCACCAAATTTCATAGACTATTTTACATGTTCTACATGCTAGTATCAAAAATATATCATGTGATAAGAAAGCTGATGTTAAGTAACAACGTGTACTAGCTTTAACGTTTTCATTTTTAAGACGGTAGTCTTTGAATAGTTTATAGGAACATTTATCAGTTACAGAAATAATGTTTGCTATAGATTAAATAATGATGTTTTTAATATGATTTTATTAAAAGAAAATAGCAGATTATTCTTTCTGGTTCCTTTGTTTACATTATATTGATGATTGTCTTAATTTTATTCTTTTTAAAAATATATAGAACATTATTGATTTTTTGAGTGCAACTTATAAAAATTGGGGTTAGTAATTAATCTTCTAAAACTAAGAAACTTTTAGATTGCATATCTATTAGTTTGAAAATGTGAATCAATTTAATGATTCTGATAACTTTATAGAAAGAAATGCAGACTTGGAAGTTGAGGTTAAACACACACTTAAACGTGTTTCTGACTCATTTAACAATTAAAAAAAGAGGGAATTTAATTATAGTTATAAGGGTTTTTCATTAATTTAATTCTGTATAAAGCAATTTATTCCTATTTCCTTTCTTTTTAAAAAAAGAAAACAAAATTCCATATTTTTGTAAATAAAAGAGGTGGAATTTTTTTATTTATTAAAGATGTGTTGTAATATTCTGAAAATATAGCAGCAAAATTTTAAGATGGATTGTTGAATGTGTTAATATTTATATACTACTGTAGTTCATCATTATAATGAGCATTTTGATGTAAATTATATTAACAAACTGATTAAAAATTCTTTATGTATTTTTAAGCATGCTTTTTTTTTTATGAAAATGACAGTGTCTTGTATATTATAAGTAGTATTTTTAAGATACTTTAAACTTGCCACAAATTGTACTGTTTTTAATGAACATCATATGATCACCATGACATTACTGTATGGAGAGTTTTGCACATTAACAATGAAGTTAGGTCTGAAGACAGATTACAGAAAAAAAAAAAAAAACTACACTTAATAAAGATGGTGAAGTCAGTCAGAAAAAAACACATTTACTGTAGATGAAATGAATACATAGTATCAAAAGATATTAACTTAAATAGACTAACAATATAGCATGTATTATTTGATTAAGTATTTGTTATTCATAGATTGGGTGAAATATTCATTGTAAAACTCATCTTTCACTTTTTTTCTCAATCTTTTTTTATTATTTGCAATTAGTAATAATGCATGAAAAACATTTATTATATAAAATAATATATAATGGAATCTGTAAAACTATATAACATGATCTCTTTGCCACTGAATTATAAATAATGATAAAGCCTATGTGATTCATTTTTCAACAATACACTATCTATTATTTATGACTCCATTTCTAATATTTTTTTATTTAAATATAAAACTTTTATCCCATACTGTAATGTATAGAGATTGATATTTGCTAAGCATTCAATAAATACAATCTTTAAATTCATTAACTAATTACATAAGGCATAGGTATTTTATTCTGTTTTATTTATCTTATTCTAAATTTAACGAATAAATAGTGATTTACGTTATTTTACATTATAAATATTCTTTTAAGAATTATTATAAATTATATATTACTATTTATTAGATTTATAGTAAGATTACTAGAATGAAGTTAAATATTCTACTCTTACTGAAATTTTTTCTGCATTTATCGTTTAAAAATTATATTCAATTAATGCATACAATTTAGGAATTTTTGTAATAACTATAAAAAATGAGTTTATTCATTGTATAATAGAATTTTTAGTTTTTGTTAGATTACGTATGGGAATGGATTGATTTAATGATAATTAATGATATAAAATTTATTCCCAAATTCCAGATCATTTTCATCATCATTTTCAACCATTAACAATTCATTACAGTATGATCTCTCCAAGTTCAATCCATCTTCTCTAATCCCTAGCCTCTCTTTTTCATACCATTCCAGATCTATCCATATCATATGTGGTCTCTTTTAAAATCTTTTACACATTTTTGATATCCAATTTAAGATTTCAACTATCTCTCTATTATCGCCACTTTGAGTAATAGAACCAGCTCAATTCTACTTCAATCTCTTCTTGTTACTCCTAATATGTATTTTTCATATATCATTGAGAAACCAGAAGTCTCTGTATTACTTTTCTGTTAAGAGACCACATCTCAGATTCATAAATAATAACTGGTAAAACACATTTATTAAAAATTTTCCTTTTAAACACATAGACACATTTTTTTTTTAATATTATGCTATTTCTAACTAAAAAAGTTCAAGAACATTTTATTTTATAATTAATTTTGTCCATTATGTTTCCATCTGCAGTAATACCCTGACCAAGGTATTTATAGTTGTTAACTTCTTCTAACTCGTTATTATACATCTTTATTTTTTTCTTTTGAGAAAATTCATTGAACATTACTTTAGTTTTTTAACATTTACCTTTAGTCCTTCTTTCTTACTTTTATCTAATAACTATTACAACATGACCTGAAGCTCTAAAGCATCAATGTCAAAAAAATAATTACATAATCTGAAAAATCTTGATGACTTAAATAATCTCCATTTACTTTTATTCCCTTAGCTTCCCATTTTAATCAACAAAGTACTTATTGGAAAACAACTGCAAAAAGTTTGGAAATATGGAGTCACCCTGTCATACAACTTTCTTAAAATTAATATTTCTAGTATCATTATGTAATATAATTATTGTTGGTGAATTTTTATAAATATTCTTTATAATATGATAATATTCTGGGTTTATAACTTGATGATCCAATGCTTTAATCTCTAAAGAAATGCATATAGAATCAAATACCTTTTTATAATATATAAATCCAAAGCATAATGCCAACTCATATTCTTTGATTCTTTTTATAACTTCTCTCAATACTTGGATGTGATCCACTATATTAAAACACTTTTAAATTCAACTTATTTTTTGAGTTGGTTAAAATCCAAAGTTTGCTGTAGACAAGTTGTAATTATCTTGGTAAAAATTTTCTAAAAAATTGATAAAAGATTGATAGGGATCTGAAATTTCTAATATCTTCTTTATCATTTTTTTAATATTAATACTGAATTCTTCCAATCATCTGGTACACCTTCATCATTTCAACACTTGGTATATAATTTTGTCAAAACAATTTTTTATTTCTTCACTTGTTTTTTTTTAAGATTTCAATTATAATTCCATCATTATTGCATATCTCACTTCTTCATTTAAAATTGTGGGCAATTCAGAAGATATAATAGTTATAGGAGGTACTTTTCTTGTTCTTTATAGCTGTATACATCTTGATAGGATTCTTCTACACATATCATAAAGTCCTCTTTTTTTTTAGTATTCTATCTATTTTTCTTATTCCAGAAATAAGTTTCCTAATAATACAAAGTTGTTGTTATATTCTTAAGACTTTTATTTTCTTCTATAGTTTTCTTTATTATTTTATAATTATATTTTCTTATATCATTATCAACTATTTTTGCACAATTTTACAAAATTCTAGTTATTCAGTTATTTTTAATGCATAATTTTTATATATTATCATATTCATTTTCTCAAAAATTGTTTTGTCTCAGTAAAAATTTTACTGACCAATTGCTGACATTTTGCACTAGCTGTCTTGTTGCAACGTTTAAAAGTGTATCAATATCTTAAAATCTATTAATATTTGAAAACAATTTGAAAGTTTTAAATTCATTGGAATATTTCTGAAGATTAGGAATCTCAACTGTGATCTGTTTTTCTAAATAATTTTTGTCTCTCTAGTTTCAGATTAACATATATCTTACATTTCGTTAATTAATGATCACATCCTGGTTTTCTACTTATTAAGAATATTAAAACCTTGAAATATATATTTTCAATTAATCAAAATATAATCTGATTTTGCTGCACCCTTGTTTAAATGTTTCCATGTTCATTTTCATTTAGCATTTTTTTAAAAAAAAGAAATTCACAATATAAAGTTTTTATTTTTTTGTAAATTACATGTTTATGTCCTCTATAATTTCTATCTCCATAACCGAATTTACTTATAGCACTTTCCTCTTTCAATTGTTTACCAAATCTAGCATTGAATTCTCTTTTGTTTGACTTGTGTATATACATATAAAAATTCTCTATTTTTTCATCAAATTTATTGGGGTATAAACCTCAATTATCTGCATTTGGTACATAACATTACGTTGAATAACTAATCCTACCTCTCTGACAGTTACACCATTAATAACCACAATGTAATTCATCCACTTTTTATTTATAATGAATCCTACTCTATTTGTACTTCCAATATTTGTGCCTTTGTAATACAGTATATGTCCACTATTTAAATCTATTGTCTCTACATCTTTTTTTTACCTTGACAACATCTGATAATAACCCAATTAATATTATACAGCTCTTCCAGTTCTTGCAGCCTTTTTTTTTACTAAAAAGTAATCTGCAGTTGTAAGTACCTAAATAAAAGTTTACCATAAAATGGCACCCTGGGTTTAAGATAAGAAGATTTTTAGCACTAGCCATCTTTGGCTGCCAAATGCTGCCTTGGCTGGTGATTTAGCCTCCTGGGAATGAGGCCATAATTTCATTTTGTCTATTATGATTATAAATATTTATTTGAGAGAAAAAATGTTAATTCACTCACACTTTAATTTTGCTTTCCAGAAAATTCAAACTGATATTTTAATTAAGACATATCAGGTAACCGAGAAGAGAGACCATGAAGCTTCTTGATCTTAAACTCACAGATAAAAAGCCAATAAAGTGGCTAAGGCATGTTGATGAATAGCTCATTCCTATTCATATATGATATGAATAATCACATAGTAATAATGGCTGCAAAATAAATGTATGAAGTTGACAGGAATTTGTCCCACTCAATTCCTTTAAGATCTCGAAGAGAAATCAATGTGTTTTCTTTCAGTCAATAGAAAATTTCTTTCTTCAACCAAACTCTAGACATTATGAACATTTTGTCTGACTTATATATATATATAATCATAAGTGGTGATTTTATGTAATACAGATAGAAGCAAATGACACAGTTTACTAAAAATTCCAGATGTATATCCATTAATAATGGACTAAAATTTCTTCTTTCTGTCAGTAATTATATAAAAAAAGAACAAACTGTTGTCAAAAACCTTGCAGAAACAGCATTTATAGTAGAAAATACAGTATTCTGAAAAAGTATTAATAATTATTTATTTAAGAATTAACTTGCTCTGACTTACTTAATAAAATAAGAAAATGTAGTGTTGTGTGTTAAATATATGTTAAATAAAAATAAGAAAAAGATTAAAGATAATTTTATGAAATAGTTAATACAGACTTATTTAACTTGAATTTTTCTTTATAAAGAAACAATGTTTTATTATTAACATTTTTGGCAGCTCTTATAAGATTCTAATATATATGATATCATAATTAAGTGTAGATAAAATTAAACTTTTAATTTCATAGCATCTGTACTAAAAAAACTATTAACTATGAATTTGTTTAACATTAAATTTGCTTTGACCCAGTTAATAAAATAATAATGTGCAGTACTAAATATATATTAAATAAAAAAACAAAAAAAGAGAATGAGGTGATGTTGGCAAATAGAACTTAAATTAATTCTTATAGACAAATAACATTTTATTATAAATATTTAAATTTTTTTTTGAATAAGTTAATATATATTGAAATTGTTTATCTTATATGTATACAATCATAAGTTAATTGGGTTGCTATGACTAATAAATTACAACTTGCATCTATAATTGATTATCATACATACTGAAATAATTTAGATGTGCTATTAAATTTTTTTTTGCTAGTTTTATTCTAAATTTAAAAAAATACTTAATAAATAAGTTGAATGAGAAGTGATTGGAGAAACATGGATTTAAGTTTTAAATTCTATATATGTCACAACATATTAGAGACTTTCAAGAAGATAAATTCAGAGAAACACATCTTCTAATAAGTAAATAATGCCTTATCAAAAAAAAAGGAAAATATAACTTTAGTACAGATGAAAATACTCCAGTGTACAAACAGCCTGCAAAAGAATCTAATCAGCACTGAAATTGTCAGGGAGCACAGCCCCATAGTTATATTAAAAACAGTTGTGAACTATAAATAGTCAAAATAAGAGGCATAGATCACATGACCCTATACTCTTAAGCTTGTTCTGACAGAGATATTTTAAATGCTTTCTCTAGCTAAGCATTTATCACAAAGCTTGTTGAGGAATTGGCAATCCTCATTGTTTATAACTTACAAGCTTAAGAGTATAGAGTCATGTGATCTATGACTCTTATTTTGACTATTTATAGTTCCTGCCTTAAGTCTTATGCAATGTTATATTGCTAAGACTACTAATATATGGTATGGCTGAAGATCTTTTAGCCCCATATAGCTATTTGAGTTGGATATCTGGGTTTGAAGACATGTATGTGTCTGAAAATTTCAGATTTTCCACTCAATAGATAACTTTTAGTTAAATGCTGGCTTTGGGTTAGTGTTTTTAGATGTAGTGTCTGAACCTACCCTAGCACCTCTCTGAGAAGTGCCAGAGCATGAAACCATAGTCAGAGGTTTGGGGGGGGAGTCCTGACAAAAATATTTTAAATACTTTTTCTAGTTAAGCATTTATCATAAAGCTTGTTGAGGAATTGGAAATCCTAGTTGGGAACTATTTGTTATTATAACACTGTTAGTTTCAAAGAGATAATAAAATTCATCAAGACATATTTTTAGAAAATTAATCTATCTCATAAGGAGTAAAATCTTTAAAATATGGCATAGAATTCATTCTATTGACATAAAATTAATAAATCTAGCCATTGAATATTTACCAACATATGGAAATGTAGATATTTCTAGCAGAAGGATAATGCAAGAATCACAAATCTCTAAAAGAATAACCATTTTAGTGACAATGCATTGTCTTTCTTTATTTTTCTAACCAAAAAAATTACCATAGATATCTTTGCTTTATAGTAGATTATTTAAAAGATATTTTGTATATATACATTGCACTAAATCCTGAGAGTATGTAAATTAAATTACGCATTATAGATCTGAATTGTGTCATCTTCCATTGGTCCACTTTGGCCTAAAAGTATATATATTATAACTAATGAAAACTACAATGACAATAATATCTATAAAAGAATAATATAACATTTAGACAAAAGTATACATATCATATTAGGTTAAGCTCAATGTTCTCTATTATTGATATATGCCAGCAATAAAAAGAACTACATGGATTAAAATAATAATAACAAAGTATTATAAAGAGGCTAATAATCATTAAAATTCAAATAAAGAAGAGTAAAATTCTTAACTCATTCTTAAACTATAGAAACTCTTAATATTAAAGCATGCACCAAGACTAGTTTGGTTATAATACATTCACCTTTTCATAATAAAATTTCTTTTATTACATCCCTCTGATATATAATCTTACACCTCACAACTACTATTCTACTATCTTATTTCTATGATCAGATCCACAGTTCCAGATTTTAGATAGGAATAATCATGTTCTTAAATCTTATTTATTTGTTTGTCTTACCTTGCTTTTCTTTTCACAATAGTTTATATAAAATATGATTTCTTCTCATCACTGAATTATAATAGCAACATCTTAGGATTCATTATTCATAGTCCCTATTTTATTTTATTTATAAGTTGTTAAGCAAATGAATGGTATCCTAATGAATAGTATGAGAATACATACAATAATTCCAAAGATAATGTCTACCTATTGTACAATAATAGTAACAAGAATGAATTTTCATAGAGAATATTTTAATTAAAATAAAATGCATAGAAAATCTTCATTTAGAATAATATAGTCCTAGGATAGCCTATGAATACCAAGAGTGGGTAAAGGATTTTATAACCACTCAGAATCTATTAAAAACTTAAACCAAATTTTCTTAGAGGTTTAGACAATTTAACCATTTCAAGTGATTATGGTAATCCACTAATAATGTTTAATAAAGCAGATAATAGCTTATTATTAAAGCAGTCTTCTTTAAATAATTGCAATTAAATTATAGTGATCAATAAAAATTTTAAGAAAATGAATAAATATTCTGTACCTTAAATGAATTCTTCACATCTGTAAATCAATATAACTAAGTGATTTATTATCTCTAATTTATGTGAATGTACTCTGAATAATTAGAATAAAATATAATTGTATTATGAATTATATAATGTTTAGATTTCTGGATAAAATGATATATGAATAAGATAATATTTAGACTCTAAACAAGACTTAACAACAAAATATACCATTTATTTATAATAAGACAATTCAACAATAACACTGTTGGAAATCCATAAAATTTAAATGTGTATGCGTAAATACAGTACAATGCAATTTTACTACATTGGAGAAATACAATTTCAAAATTTGCAGTTTAAACCCATGAACAAATAAATTAATGAATTAAATGTTAATTAACCATTGTTTTTTTTTTGATTGACTAATATAAATATTATGAATACTTTCATTGGAATACACTATGAATAAAAAATAATGAAAACAAAAAGCTTATGAAGAACATATCAAATAAAACTTCAAACTAAAATTACAGGAATATAAGAATAAAAGTATTTTTTTTAAATAAAGATTTCAATTGTAACTATCCATACTAAAAAAATTTTCAATTCAGCAGAGACTTATAAAAAATTACATTAATAAATTAAAGTAAAATCTCAAAAACTTGTTATTATATTTTAAAGCAACAAAATATTTAATAATCTTGTATTTTATTTTGTGAAATAATTAAGTAACTTCCTTTGGTAATTGTATACATAGTTGCAGTGTTATAGAAATAACATTGTACAGAGGGGAAAATATTACTATTTATATACTTATTATTTATATATTTTTTATAAAAAGCAAAGATTGTGTAGATGAGTCAAATATTGGAATATATATGTGCATATATAAGAAATTAATATTAAGCGAATTACCCCACAATGACTGCAGTGCAGTTTGTAACATAAATGCCACAAAAAGTATCCTATACCATTTCTAAGAAAAGTAATCGTTTTATATAATTATCATTCCAAATTTTATTTTTTTATTATAAGCATTGATTATAACAAATATTACAACATTTAAGTAAAAAAAATATAGCTATTAAAATGCAAAAGAGAAATAAAATTACTTTCACTTATAACTTTTAACTGAAATGAGTTGAATGCTTTCTTACATTCAGTTGTTATAATGAAATAAACTTGCTTTTTATTATTGTAAGCCATACTTACAACAAGTATTAATATTTGTATAAAAAGTAGAAAAATAAAAAAGACAATTTACAAAAAATGGGAAGGGGAATACTTCCATTTAGACCACAAGCAGTATGAGATACAGCTAAATCCAAAAAGGAAAGGCATAAAAATTTATACTACATGCGTTAAATTTAAACTAATTTGATTTTTTCAAAATAAAAATATACTATAGAAGGGACTGAGACAGATGCTGTTCAATTAAAAACATTATATGAAATTAAGGCATTTGAAAATTATATGAATATCACACACCAGTTGTAGTCATGGCAAATTAATATCTATTTTAACTATAACTCATATGTGTGCACAAGCTATAAGTTTATTCAGTTCATTTATTTACTTGTGTAACTAAGAAGAAATAAAGTAATCTGAATAATGTTGATATATAAAATTCATTCCTGGAAATTGCAATGGTGGAATTACTTTTATTACTTGTATGTTACTATTGAATTAATTATCTATTAAAATGCATTTAAAAATAGATTTAAGTCTACTTTCTCTATGTAATATTATGAAAATGTTTTCTGGATTTTTATAATTGAAACATTTATTTTTATATTAAAATTGAATCTTTTCCATAATATTATATTGTTTACTGATATAATGCATTAAGAATAGATTGTAATTGGGAAAAAAATAGGATCAGCATAATATCTGTAATTTTATCTACTGTTGCCTGGAAGTAACTTTATTTATTTGTTACAATATTAACAAATCAAATTTAATGGTACCAGATTCTAAGATATATATTTTAAAATCCATACTATAAAGTATTTTTGATTTATTTACTATGAAAAGAAATGAGATTGTAATTTCTAATCAAATATAATGATAAGTCTATTTTAAGTGAACTGCACATGATATTTTCCTGGAAAAGTCTTCATTAGATCTTCATAATTAGCATTCAAAATAAGTTCTTTCTTTTTTTTTCATGCCTATATTTGTATATCAACTGGTCATTAGATTGTTATTACTCATTAGTCCTAAAGGAATTACAAATATGTTATTGTTTACCTGACAATTTATTTAGACATGAGTTTAGTTTATATTACAAAAAGAGGCTTTATTTATAGCATATTGTACAAAAAAAATACAAAAGAGAGTGATTTCTGATGGTTACATGTATTATATATTGAGGGTTTCATGTGTTACATTATAGAAACCCCAAGCAACATCATTGTCACTGAAGGCAAATTGAACAATATATCAAATAAGAATTGCAAGGTAGATAATTAATTGTCAACAATCATAATAAACCATTCATCATTGAGGACAATCTGTGTTAACATAAGGTGGAAACTGGCTTATATTGTTCCCTAACAATTCAAAGAACATAAGAGTACATAGGCCTAAATGAAAATAAAATCTGGGTTGACATTATAATTCAATAAATTACATAGGAATAATTGATACAATTTGGATATAACAACAAAGGTGAAAGCAAGGTGTGAATTGCATCTATGGTCTAGATGCATTTTAAATAATAGAATGTTTGAATAATTGGTTTACTAGGTTACATCAGTATAGTCTTGTATCTAGGTCTTATACACAAGTGTTTAGATTATGGGCACTATTTTTTTGAAATATTATCTCATTTAATGTTGTTTTAATAGAGTATGTGGATCCAAGACATATATACCTGGTTACATCTCTCCATGTCTATGCTATGATATAGTTTATAATAAAAAAAAAACTCTATCTCATCTGAGTTTTAATTTAATGATATTTGATCACTATATAATCAATATTTAATTGACAATATTTACAACTAAAAGATTGTGAAACTTTTGTAATTATTTTATATAATTCCTTTATGAGAGAGGTTAATTTACTTGTAAATCCATTTATAAATTTTGTGATATTTTCGAGTTTTATATTTATAGAATAATAATGTCTGTTATATAACTAATTAAAAATTTAAGGAAATGAACAAAAAGAGTTTTCATTTTTCATTTAAAGATGCGTTTGACAAATACTATTATTGAATAGTATGATTTCAATTTACAATGTCAGTTTTTAATTAATAGTTTATTTGATTACATCACAACTGAACTTTATCTAAATAAATTATAAATCCTATTACATTTACAACATCTTCAGAAAGAAGTTTGATATTAAATAAAAAGGACTTTCTGATTAATTTTCGAGGCCTTAAAAGAATCAAATAAAACAAATCACTAATGCTCATTCCTTACATTCTCATTGTTTCCCCGCATTATTATTAATCAACATGATACAGTTTAGCATATTTACCAAACCATTATGCATATGTTTAAAATCAAGAAATATTTTCTTTTCAGATATGTGATAGTCTTTAATACAATCATCAGTTGAATTTTCTTGACTGTGGGGATATGGGAATGTGATTATTTTCTTTTGTATTTGAAATCATACTAGATTTTATAGTTTTATATCCAGAAAATAGTGAAGTCATTTGTGAAAGAATCATCCGATAACAGAAAGAAGAGTGTATTAAAAATCATTGGATTAGAAACCCAATCTGTCTTATGATAAATAAATTTTATTTTGCTACATATAGTTGTAGATTATTTTAAGCTGAAGAAAAATTGCCTTGATTGAAAAACCTCTCTAATATAATAAAAAATTACTGAACTTTATGAAGATTAAAAAAGGTAAAGTAACAATTTGTTTGAATGTAAATATGTATTTTATTATAATGCCACTTACATTGAAATAATAAGTCATGTGGAATTCAAATCACTAAACATCACATGATCACAATTTTTGATGTGGAATTCATTATAAATAAAAAATGAAGAAACAATATTGTGAATATTACTCTAATAAATTTAAGTAAAGACTTTTATTTAGAGACACAGAATGCTTTAGATCACACTAACAACATGTTAAAAAGTATCATAGACTTGATTGTTAGAATTAGAAAACTATTTAAAGATAAAAAGTCTATGAGAAAAATTGATATGGGAATGGGAAGGAAAACAGACTTGTGGAATTTGTTAAAAATAAAGTTTGTATATCAAAAATTATTTTGTGAATAATCCAAAGATGAAATAGACAGGAATGTTACCAAATAAAAGACAACAGATTTGGATTATATTTTGATTACAAAAAATATGCCTTTCAAAATGGTAATACATGTAATAAATTCAACTTAAGAAGTTATCATTGATAAGGAATTTATAAGACATATATTGATGCAAAATCAATAAAAAAATTATTAAAAAAGGTAATATTAACAATCAATAATTAGTAGTTCTCACAAATACATTCATGAATTTAAGCTAGAGTATATTAGCAATTTTAACAGACTTAGTGATGTCTTAGATTTATAGAATTCAATATCAGAAACAGTTATATAGGCAGCTGGTACAAAAAGATAGAAAAAAAAAATCGATATCAAGAATTTTGTAAAATTATATAAATGACTTAATAATGATGTAAAGAAATATATCAGTGGATTATCAAGGACAGAAGTATTGAAAATATAACACAGCAACTAAATATTAAAAGAAAAATTGTTCCAACAATCAGATTAAAATACTTTATTATTTAAAATAGGAGTAACATCATAATGTATGTGAAAAGGTTTTATAAAAACTTGGATGGGGATGCAATAAAACAAAATAACGTCTATAATTACAACAATTTCTGAAAAGTGAAGTATTATAAATGAAGAGATGTGACAAACAGTTAAATATATGAAGAATAAAAAGATTTCAGGAATTAATAAATTTTTTAAATCTTAATTTAGAAAAAGCAGATAGTGAAATAAAGATATATATATATATATATATATATATATATATATATATATATCTATATATATATATATATATATATATATATATATATATATATATCCATTGTCTAAATAATAAATATTAAATCAGGTAATTACAAGAATGAAACAGGCAAAACTTTTTATACAGTACTGTGACCCAGTGCAATCTAGAGTAATCAATGGATGAAAAAAGGTTTTTACTCTGACTTGTACTGAATGGTATACTACTGTATGGAGAGTTTTGCCTGTTTTAACAGCTTGAGTAAGCATAAAAAATAGTTATCATGTGATGTTTAGTGGTTTAATTACAGGAATGCAATAGATATAATGATATTTAAGAGTGGTCAAAAAGATTAATATCTTTTTAATCTTTTTTAAATTTCTGATCTTGTCAGACAGCCTTTACTAAGATCATTGCATTTCATCTAAAAAGAACTTTGTATTTAGACAAACTAAAAGAACAAATTGAATTTAACAGTCATCTTTGTACAGTAGACCATATCCAAATACTAAAAGAAGTTATAAAAAAGACAAATATGTAAAAAGTGCCATTACAGTTTGATTATAAAATATGAAAATATAAATGATTCTATGAACATTTCTTCAATAATTAAAGCTTCAGAACATGAAAATATCGATTTAGAATAGTGTTAAAATTTAAAGAATATTTACTAACATGCACCAGAAGTGATCTTGATGTTTATGAGAAGGCTTGGAAGAAAATAGAAAGGATATTATTCTCCAGTGTACTACTGTTAAAAATATGCTTGAGATATAAATTTCTGTTGTAAAGCATCTATTAGAATTATCTCAGTAGTAGCCCTCATGCAAGGAGAGAGGAAGGGAGAAAAAAAATTGAAATAAAATTTCTTCATAAATTAATCCATGCATTCCAATTTAAATAAGTAATAATAATACTAAACCCTGAATATTGAAAACAAAAATATACTCAACTTTAAGAGTCTCAGTATAAAAATGGAAAGAAGAGTCATTTTGTCAGTGAAATTCATGATAACATTATCTATTCAATTCATCATTATATCATAAATATCCAAAAAATAGTTATTGATAGTATTGATCAAGTTTGATAATTAATTATTTTAATCTCAACCACAAACTATTAAAATATCACCAAAATTCTGGACTTGATCCTTACCATACACAACATCTATTCTCACATATAATATATCACATATTTTATTGAGACATCAGCTTTCTTTTGTTATAATAATTTACTAAAGACAGTGTGGGGAAAATTAGAATTTTGTGTCAATATTCTTAGCTTTTACTACTGCATACTTTTAATCAGTCTTTCCTTCTATCAAAAATTTGTAGACTATAATGTTTAGTGCAGTATTGTCTAATACCTATCAATTTTATATGTCAGTTCCAAATCAATGTCCATATTTATTAAGCACACATCATTTTCTATGGGCACAAAGAAAAGTTATGTTATCTTCAAAAAATTAACTTTAATGGTTTAGATTCAACTTTCTTTGATTCATACATTTTTGATGTTTGAATGTCTTCTTCAGTAAAAATCTAAGTTTTTCAAAAAAACATCATGACAAATGTATTTTCATACTAAAATATAGAATGCTTTCTTGCCAATAACATTTTTAGACACTTCCTGATGATTAATATTTTTTTTACTATTAGTTTTTATGGATTTAATCTTTTCTCATAGCAGTCTTAATGGAACTTGAATCTTAAATTAATATATCAAATTCGTATTAATTTATAATTAATTACATGTGTGAACATATTAATACATTATATATCTAAAAATATTTCATTTTTTTTTGTTTTTGAAGTATATTTTTTAAAAATCATTTTGCAGTAAAAAAAAAAAGATAAAAGAAATAAAATATATGTTGTAGTATCTTTGCACCTGCTGTTTTTAATCTGTAAGGAAAGCTAAAAATAAAATCCAGTAATATAATTAAATAGTACTCTTTTGAAAATTTTCTTTATTATAGTGGACACTTAAAAATAATGCGATTTTCAAATCATGACATATTTTCATTATATTATTGTAATGGCATATTTAATTATTTAAAAGTTGAGATCTTCAACCTTTGCTATTAAAATTTATTAGAATGTTTCATAAAAAATTTTAAGCGGGGAGGAGGAGAGCGGGAAGAAATTCTTTGTTGAAGTTTGTTCTTGAAAAGCAAAAAAAAATGTATTCATAATGATTTTATAAAAAAAGACGAATGAAATCTACATTCTTTTTTTTAAACAATATACATATTCATAACATTTTTTTTAATTTAATTTTTCTAATATCTACTAATACCGTCCACCATTATTATGAATTTCTTAATATGTATTTTTTAAAATAAAACATTTTCCAGAGATCTAGACATGAAAATATTTCTATTTTAAAAATTATTATACAAATATTTTGTAATAATAATCATAAATATTTAAATAAACTATGGGAAATATAAATCTTTTAGCTCCTTTCTAATAGTAATTGAAAAAGAGTTTACAAAAATGTTTCATACATGCAAGACCAAAGACTCTATTAATCAGCAATATTCTATACTTTTGTCAATTCATCTGTAGTATTTCTCTGTGGATTATTGATATATACAGAATTTGTTTGAGCTAATAAATCAGTATTTATTCTTAGTTTTTGCAGTCAAATGAATTTAGAACTGGCAAAATAATATTAAAGATAACTAAAAGAGAGTGATTGAAACCCTAAGCACAGAAACACCATCACAATATTCTATGAAATCATAAAGCTCAGAATTATTGAGTTAATAAAACAAATGTTTTATGGATTGTAATTTTAAACATTATTTAATCTGTTTGACATTAAATACTTTATCTTATTTAACTATACTTGGGTAGATTACAAAACGAATATTCAAAGAAAAAATATGCTGGAGAGTAATACGTTATCCTTCACTATTTCTTTATAATTGTCTATTGGAAACGTCTTTGCCCCGTTGTGGGCTATGTGAAAACTATCTTACTACTAAATTTAAATTTACGCAATATTAAATAAATTGAGTAAAAAAATATGAATAAGTATAAGTGTATTCTCTGAATGATTAATTTGTGAAAAAAAAGTTACAAAAAGTAAAAAGAAAGTGTAAATTGTCAATATAGTTTTTATTGAAATCAATCACATGATCACCACCTCATACTAGCACATAATTGTTGTAAAAAAGGCAAAACTCTCCATACAGTAGTGCCACTCTGTGCTAACCAGAGTAATCAATGGATGCCAAAAGGCTTGTGCATAAAATTCCTATCTAGTGCCTACTCATTCAATATCAATAGACTAGTTTCTGGATTGTGGCCATCATCAGTGAGGAGCCTGGGATCTGGGAGGACTGCATCTAGATCTTAGGATCTAATGCAACCCTCCAGTAGCCAACTTTTAACTCTACTTTATTACAAAACTATGAGAATGAAATTGAAAACACAAAAATATTTTCAATCTAAGCTCAATAGCTTATATAGTCATATGAGTCTGAACTCAATTCAGCACCCATGTCTGGGGATATTGGATGAGTAGGCACTAGATAGGAATTTTATGCACAAGCCTTTTGGCATCCATTGATTACTCTGGTTAGCACAGAGTGGCACTGTATGGAGAGTTTTGCCTTTGATTGAAATCAATGTTAAAATATGCTGAATTAAATAGCTCTAAAGAGGCAATCTTTTTATAGAAACTAAGAATTGGAATTAAAAAGTTGATTTTGTCAATAGAGTATTTCAATTTTAATTTCTTAGATAAATTTATTATTGAAGAATATTTGTTTTTATTATCATATTAAAATTACAATTCAATATTATTTATATCTTCGAACGGAAAAGCAAAATCATTATGATCAAACAATAAAAGTAAAATTTGTGTAATTTATATACCAAAATGCATGAATATAAAAATAAAAGGAAAATTATAAAGAAGTTCTTATAATGTTCAGCCATAAGTTATAAAAATAGAAAAACAACAGTAGTTATTGTTTAACTTTCTTATACTTTTATTAATTCCTAATACATTTGAATGCTTTCTTGAAAAAAAAAAAACTATTATCATAAGTATTTTATTTTAATTTTTCAAGTTGAAAGACCTATTTGAAAACTTTCAGAAATTATAATTATTACAATTAAATTAAAAAGTAACAATTGTTTACTTTAAACATTAATTTATATATTGCAAGAATAATCCTAACTAGTGAATTTTGAAAAAATTCATACCCTCTAAGATAAATGACATTTATGAAAACCCTTCATATGTTTATAAGCAATTTATAAGATTATTAATGGGTTTTTTTTAAAGTATTGTTATTGAATTAATATAGAATTTGAAAATAGTAGATGATATATATAAAAAAATAAAGAATATGGAAAACAAATGTATAAATGAATAGTTGATTTAAATATAAAATAAAAATAGAAAAATAGTAAAATTTGAATACTTTGTGTAAAATATATAATAGACTTTACAAATATTTATCGGATAAAGGCAAAAATATTGAAATATATTCAAATGAATTATTAAATGTTGGTTACAATTATAATCATATATATATATATAATTTGAGAAAGAGGATGCTCTGAGGAAGGTACTTGACACTGTACTGAAACGTCAGCATTTAGCTTTTTCACTACACGAAATATCCCGCAAATAATAATATGATATATATATATAATGTTATTAAAGATTTTAATACGAAATATATATATATATATATATATATATATTACTATCATAATGACCTATTTAATTTAAAATAAATAAATACAATTAAATTTTGTCATTTTGTATTTATTATAAACATCACTATGTGACAGTTCCTTATATTCCACTAACTATACACACAACTGAATTTTAATACTACATGTGCAATAGTTAGTGACAAATGTAAATCGGCTAAAGAAATTGATAATTGGAAATAGATTAAAGAAATTAACAGCTTAATACATTTTTTTGACTTTAATAATAAACACTAATACATTAATTCAATATATACCTGTTAATGTGTTAGTGAAAATAATTAGATGTAAAATAATTTAAATTTAGTGAATCATAGCAATGTATATATTTTTCTAAATTTATTGTTCTATTTCAAGAGAGTAAATCCTGCTGAAAATACATTTTATATATTTTGTTGTAGAATTGTTTTAAAAGAGTTTATAATTTTTGAGTTTTCAACAATCAACACATTTTACAAAATTAAAATTTTGTTAGTCCATTTATTTATTTTTAAGTAACTTGAATCTCAAGTATCTAGTTAAGTAGAATGGATAGGACAGTTGAAATAAAAATAAATTTCAATACTCTTTATTGCAATTACTTCCCATATACTCATCTCTTTTTTCTAGCAATATATATATAATATTATAAATCGATGTCTGTATTTCTTCAAAATAATATACTCAAATTTATAAATAAATATTTAAAAATGCAGTATTTAAAAGCTTATAAAAAATATATGTATAACCGTCACTTAGGAGCGCTTTCAACCAACTTGTGGCTTTGTCAACTATCACATTTAAAATGTCAGCTTTCTCATAATTCTATGATGTCAACATTCCCATAATTCTGTGATCTTAATGTTTGCTGCTTGCCTATTAACCAAATGTTGCTTGTATTTACATATCAACATCGCCTTTTTAATTTTCCTCTTATTATTATTTTTTTCAATTTCCAATATTTTTATATTGTTATAATTAAAATCGAAACCATATATACATGATATATATGGTTTCGATTTTAATTATAACAACGTAAAAAATGGTTTCGATTTTAATTATAACAACGTAAAAATATTGGAAATTGAAAGAAATAATAATAAAAGGAAAATTAAAGAGGCGATGTTGATATGTAAATACAAGCAACATTTGGTTAATAGGCAAGCAGCAAACATTAAGATCACAGAATTATGGGAAAGTTGACATCATAGAATTATGGGAAAGCTGACATTTTAAACATGATAGTTGACAAAGCCACAAGTTGGTTGAAAGCGCTCCTAAGTGACGGTTATACATATATTTTTATAAGCTTTTAAATACTGTATTTTTAAATATTTATTTATAAATTTGCATATATATATATATCGCTTCTAATTGACGGTTAGATATATATATATATATTTTATAAACTTTTAAATACTGTATTTTCTAATATTTATTTATAAATTTACACACACACACACACACACACACATATATATATATATATGTAATAGAAGAAGAGTAGATTATATAATATATATATATATATTGAAACATTTTGATATTATATCATACCATAAAAATATATAAGTATATATTTCACTTGATGGTTATTTCTTTTAAAACCATTATGTATTATATATATATATATATAAATGAGTTAAACTATCAATAAATATTTCTTAGATATTGTTATTATTAAATAATTTTCATATTCTGAATTTTAATTAAAGGGATAATACCTATTTAATTAATAATTTCATAAGTTTAAGGAAGGATTTGATTTATATTGTCTCATATAATTTAGTTAAATTTTTTGTTTACTATTTTATATTATAAATAGAGATTTTTATTTTTGAGTAAATTAATTAAGAGATTAGAATGTATAGGTATAAATCACTATTCATCATATCCAGAAGAATAATATCACAGGTATTATATATGTATGAGCCATATTAAATCAATTTATTTTAATACACATTAAATAAGTTTTATAATCTTAACTAAATAAAAAATATGAAGTCAAATTTAAATAAATAAATACAATTTGTTTTATTACAAAAATCAGAACAAATATTAAAAAAATATATAGAATTAATAATTCATACAAAATACTACTACTAAATCTCTCCAACCCTTTTGCCAATTTATTATTATGCCAAAAGACTGAAGCAGTAAATCTTAGCATAAGATTGTGCTTCATGTTTCTACCCACTAACCCATATTCAAACCCCTATATCCCATCCCGCTCCTTCTTGTTGTATATATATTTCATGTATATATTTGAGATACGTGCCTAAATTATAAAATTTAATGTTTCAATAACATGTTTTAAAATTATTATTAATTCTTTTTATTAATTATTAGTTCTTTTTATTAAAGTATTATAGATGCGGCTCAAATATATACATAGGAGCAAAACTTACTAACAAAATATTGATGTTTTTAAATATTTATTATATGTCATTTTTAGCTTTTTCTTTTAAATTGCTTGTTTTTCTATTAAACTATATATTTTTTATAAAATCCAATATGGAAGATGCAAGTGTTATTAATTGTCTAAAAATAATTAGGGGTTGGAAGCACTATTGTTTTAATCTAGGGAAGGTATTTTTTTATTAAAGTTTTACTTAAAATAAATGGGATTAAGTAGATTAAAGATTTACTTGTGTTAAAAACATGTTGTCAAATCTATTTCTAATCTGGAAATAGATTTGAATTTATTTTTGGACGTTATCTTACAATTGCATCTTCAAAAACAACTGATGAAAGAAAAAGTATAAAATGACTGAATTTTGAATCATAAGGGGATTAACTACTATTGAAACAGGGGATTAGCTACTTTTAGAGAGAGGTATTATAAATATATTTCGTTTTGCTTGAAACTTACAAATGATGTAGCAGTAAATCCACCACTCTTCAGCGGCCTCTGCCGCTACTGTAATATCCTGCTGCCCTGAAATGAAGAAAGATCTAAAAAGAACTTTAGAATGCTAATAAAAGTTTGCCATCACCAAGAAGAATTCATTTTGGATCCTCAATTTGCCATACATGAGCCGTACTTGGAAAATAGACTTATTAAATGTGCGCAAGGTAACTTTTATGCTACTATTTGAAAATGAATCTAGCCTCACTAATCTCAAATCCCGCTATCAAGATTCTAATGTATTGTACAATTTTCTATCTTTTAAATTAATATGTTTTTTTTATACAAATAACATGTAATTTGCTCTTCAATAATTTCTATAAATTTAATCCTATCTCATATGCTTTAACTTCTTTTTTATTTTGGTGCGGTCATTTATTTATATATATTTATTATTTGATTTATATATCTGCTTGCTTATTAATATGTCAATCTAAAACAATCTGACGAATTGAATTTTCTAAAAATCCTTTCTTCTTTTTAAGTAAACCTTCATGAATCAAGTTTATTAACATTCCCTTAAAATATAACATATTGTTAATTAATACGTTCGCCAGATTGTTTTATGAATCAACATTTTAGGTTTGTTTTTAATATAAAATTTGATTTGTTTAACTCTGAAAATCCAGAACTTAAGCTAATTAACGCTTTGAAATCTTATAAAATATTATTTATTTAATTCATAAATAAGGTGACTTAATTGTTTTACATATATATATATATATATATTTTAGATCTACTCTTAATTTTATATATATATATATAACTGCTAGTTTTTTTTATTTATATACTCTTAAAATGTATGCTTAAAATATCAAATAAAGTACTTATATATTTCATTTATTATAAAACTGTGAAAGTGGGATTGATTTATTTCAAATATCAGAAAAGGGATGGGGGTAAATCTTAATATTTCTCTTACTAAATCAAATCTTAACGTGTATTTTATTAATTTGAAATCTAAATCTTAATGCTTTTTTTACTATATAAAATCTTAACATATATTTTATTAAATGAAATATTCTCTCTCTATATATATTATAGTTGCATGGTATATTATAGTATTCAAACAAGGGTCATTTATTTTTAAGGCAGTAAAACTTATCTCATGTTGTTAGAGACATTCATTCATACTGCGTTTCTGTCATATAGCCTATCTTCGTTCTATATATACATGCTTCTTAATCTTGGGGTTACGACGAGTTTGAACCCATAGATTTCTTCTCAAGTCTTCATATAAAAATACCTCTGGTGGTGATCCCGTAAGTTTGGCACATGCTATGCATATTCTTCCTTTGTATCAAAAGCCTCTGGTGATGATCCCATAAGTTTGGCACATGCTATGCATATACACTTTGTAGATAAAAGGCCTCTCACATCGGTTATACCAGCAAAAGTCTGGGCCATGCCATGCCTATCCACTTTTCTCTAAGCACTATCCAAGAAAGGAGTGTGAGATTTCATTTTTCATCCAGAAGCACGACCTTTTTCCTCTTAATTATTTTAGGCTATTATGTCAGCACCGCAAACTTCTTCATATTATTATTATTATTATATTTCTTTTGCTTCATGACCCAGTTTTAATGCTCTAATATTAAAATTAAGCTTTGTTTAAAAGATATATATATATATATAAATGCCAATTACTTCTATTTATTAATTAAGTTTATTTCAATCATATACAATCTCACCGTCATGATATATATATATATATATTTAAGAGTATCTATATGCGTTGGGAAAAATAAAGCGTTCGTCTTACTATTGTTTAAATAATTTTTCAATAAATATTTTTGTCATAGTTTCAAATATAATTTTTCAACTGTCTTTTGTTTATTTTCATGACCTCAATGGCGTGAAAATAATTTATATCATACGTATAATGAATTTCAGAATGCTCCCCTCAATCATATGTTAGTCACCATGTTTCTGAACCGTCAATCAAAGCGTTAATGGCAGTATTATCATAATTCTTTCTAATATTCGATTGGCATTTTAATATTGGACTCACCAAAGATGTGTGTTTATTTGTAATATATTATTTAGCTAATAAAGAGCATATGAGAAATAATAGCGTGAATGACACTATGTAATTATCTATCACTTGCTCATTTACGCACATACTAATGTAGTTAATTTATAAATGTATAATAATAATTTGTCAGTATATTAAAATATATTTTATTGTCTAACTTATTTGAGTAGTTCGAATTCCTTCTTTTCTCCACTTCCAAAAGTAAAGCCTGCTTATATGTATTTTAATATAGTCATAGTTAAGAGATGTCTCATTGTCTTCTCCGCTCTCCTAGTCAGCCTGATTTAAAATTAATTCTCATGTGCCATCACTATTATGTTATTCATTAGGTGTTTGATCTGGAGCTTATGGAGTGGGTTTGAATCCAGGTTGGTCCCTGACCTAAATCTTGGGCTGGTCTGGGTTTGAAGTACATTTTGTGAGTTCCAGCTCATGTTAGATGGATAAACATGTTTTGACCAGTACAAGACTAGCTGTGAAGGTGAAATATATATATATATATATATATCAAAAATAGCATGTAAAATATAGCATAGCTATTAGATTTTTCTTGAATGTGAATGAAAATATAATTCATTTTTATGAATACAAGAAATTAAAAATCATGTTTGAAAAGTTCTGCTAGAATTAGCTGGTTATAAATTTATAAAGTATGGGAAACATTTCTATATATACAAATAAATAAATATACAAGTAAATAAACAAACCAAATACAAGATATTTGGAAATAATGGCAGCATCTTCAGTTTAATAAAATCCCCATCTGAGGCTTAAAATTCTAAAATATAATTAATAACATTTATCTACTTCAATTATAAAAACATTGAGGGGCCTTCTGCCCTATCTATGTGGGATTCCTTTTTTGTTAGGATTAATTTAAGAAAAACCACATATGGATCAATTCTATGACGCATGGTGATTCTTAGGTGATAATTGTATTGATGTTAACAGTGACGCAAATGACTTTGAAAGATCTGATAGTACCTTCCTACATAAAACTTGCTTCTTGTCTAACATCCTTTTTGTTTATTAGTTAATAATTGAATGAGTGACCATTTTCCAAGAAATTAGAAAAAAAATATAACTTTAGTATTGGAATTGATACATAACAATTAAGTAAACAAACCATGAAGATTTTAAATAACTTTTTCAAATATTTATGCATTCAAACTGTTATTTTCCAGACATGATTAGAATACATTTTTAATTTCAATAAATAAATAAATTCTAAATAATTATTTAAACCTTTTAAAAATATATATGTAATAAATTACATTTTCTTATATATAAATAAAAACTTAATGCATTTGAAATAAAATCAACAATCTTCTTCCCTTTCTTTTTATTTCTAAAATATTGTTTTAAAAACAGAGTTTAGTTAAAAAAATAAAGTTAAACTTAAGAAAGTAAAATAACAATGCATGCACATAAAACTGTTATTGCTATTTTATTACATTTAAAATTCCAATTTAAAGATGTATTTATTTAATTAAATATTCACATATTTATTCTCTCATTTATACATGTATATATGTAACCATTAAAAGCTAGTCAACACTTAGACACTCCTAATATCAATAACAATCAACAATTTCAAACTAATATCAAGGCAACCTCCTTTTATATATGTGAAATGTATTTAAGCAAAATGTATATTTATAATAAAGTCCAAAACAAAACTTTAATATAATATTAATAACTTCAGATTTTATCTTTTTATCAAGATAAGAATTTGGATGCATCTTTAACAATACATAAAAGTTATTAAACCTTACTTTGTATTTACTCCAAAAAACTTTCATGAATTTTGACTAATCACAGACTTTAAATCATGTTAGCTTGTGATTGGTAAAGACTATGCATGCAGAGAATATATGATTATTTTCATTATTTCATTATCTTTCCCTATAATAAAATTTACATTTTTTTTATAAAATTGTTTTTAAAAAGAGATTTTTATTTTTCTTACATTTTTATATTTCACAGGAAAGTTTGAATGTGAATTTATTTTTAACTGCAAATAAAAACAATAAATCCTATATGTTAGGATATATGTGAATTGGAAGGCTTGAATCAACAACAATTTTATAAAAACACCAGTAATAAATTTTTCTATCAGCTATGAGTATATAATCTTTTTCTTTTTTTACATAAAATTATACAAAAGGCTTTGGCTATGCTGAGCCTATTAGAATATGGTAGATCTGAATATACTTCAGTCCCATATAGCTATTTAAGTTAGATAGCTGGATTTAAAGACATTTTCATGTCCGAAAAATTCAGAGTTTCTTCTTAAATATACGTTTGAAATAAGTGCTGGTTTTTTGAGTTGATATTTTAGGTCTAGTGTCCGAATATTCTAGCTCTCCACTGACGTGGGCCATAAGCCCGAAACCATGGTCTGGAGATAAGAGTGTTCTGGATAGAGATTTTAAATATTTCTCATAACCGCACTTGTTAATTTACGAGCTTGTTAGAGCTATTGGTACGCTCTCTATGTGCATTTTTGTAATTACAAGCTCATAAAAGTAATGTCATGTTATATATGACTTGCTTTATTAATTATTATAATTTTACCTTTAAGGCTTTGGCTATGCTGAGCCTATTAGAATATGGTAGATCTGAATATACTTCAGTCCCATATAGCTATTTAAGTTAGATAGCTGGATTTAAAGACATTTTCATGTCGAAAAATTCAGAGTTTCTTCTTAAATATACGTTTGAAATAAGTGCTGGTTTTTTGAGTTGATATTTTAGGTCTAGTGTCCGAATATTCTAGCCTCCACTGACGTGGGCCATAAGCCCGAAACCATGGTCTGGAGATAAGAGTGTTCTGGATAGAGCTTTTAAATATTTCTCATAACCGCACTTGTTAATTTACGAGCTTGTTAGAGCTATTGGTACGCTCTCTATGTGCATTTTTGTAATTACAAGCTCATAAAAGTAATGTCATGTTATATATGACTTGCTTTATTAATTATTATAATTTTACCTTTAAGGCTTTGGCTATGCTGAGCCTATTAGAATATGGTAGATCTGAATATACTTAGTCCCATATAGCTATTTAAGTTAGATAGCTGGATTTAAAGACATTTTCATGTCCGAAAATTCAGAGTTTCTTCTTAAATATACGTTTGAAATAAGTGCTGGTTTTTTGAGTTGATATTTTAGGTCTAGTGTCCGAATATTCTAGCTCTCCACTGACGTGGGCCATAAGCCCGAAACCATGGTCTGGAGATAAGAGTGTTCTGGATAGAGATTTTAAATATTTCTCATAACCGCACTTGTTAATTTACGAGCTTGTTAGAGCTATTGGTACGCTCTCTATGTGCATTTTTGTAATTACAAGCTCATAAAAGTAATGTCATGTTATATATGACTTGCTTTATTAATTATTACAAAAGAATTTATAATGCTGTGTAATAATGGTCTGTTTTGTGTACAGTTTATTTCCAACAGAAGCAAATTTATCTCTAAATTTTTTGCAATCTATAGTTATTTTCTACTTTTATATATTGTAACATTTTCACATTTTGCTAGATTCTGTTAGGCCTTTTTTTTACACAATATGAAGTGAAAGTTAATCACGCTATGGATAAGAAAATATCTTATTCCTATTTCCAAAAAACATAACTATATTTTCTAATTAACCAGCCTACTAATTATTATGACAGGAATTTCCGATGAAGTTAGTTTTAATTTATAAGAGGGCGCCATAGTCAATAGACTCCTAACTTCCTCATATCCCATAATTTTGATGCAAGTTACTAAAAAATCGGAGTTATGCTTTTACGTAACTTAATTTTTTTCGAGAATATTATTCCTGGGGCTTAATCAACAAATATTGGCAAAGGTACATTATACACCCTAAATCCTAATAAAGTAACATTAATAAATTTAATAACTAACATTAATAATATACAAAAAAAAGTTGATATTAAAAATAAATATTTAATTCCAACAACTTAAAATATTTAAAGATAAATTACTAATAAGTTGGAAAGATTATATGCATGCTAATACAGACATGAATCAATTAATTAAAACAGTTCATATTACACTTAGATTTCTTAAGTAAATAAAAGGCTCTTGAATAATAAAATTTAATGTCTCTATTAGGATTATATTATAAGCTTATTAAAGAATGGTTTGCAAATGCTTAATTTAGTTATAATCGGGAATAGTTAATCTTAGCTTATCAGTAAGTTTAGCGAGTTAATGAAGATTATTGATTACCATGCATAGTTTTTCATGAGATAGAATGAGCTTGTGGCCATTGGTTTTAACTTGTCTTTTAGTTTGTCCTGAAGGCTAGTCAAGAAAGCTTTTCTGGGGTTGATGGTCCTCATGATGAATGGTGTCAAAAGCTTCAGTCCACTCCAGCATAAAGAATTATTTCAGCATAGAGTGGTCCTAGATTTTATGATCCAGGACCAGCCAAAAAAGAAAAACCAGACAAGACCCTGATCACACTGGTATTCTTCCTTTTATACTAGAATTCTAGTTTTTGGACTTCTGTGCATATTTTTTTGTCCTTTTATCAATAAAATATAGAAGATAATAATCTTGTACATTCTTTCTTAAATTTAACTTACAAAGTCTTTTTTTAAACATAATTCCATCATCATTAATTGGAGTTAGAAAGATTTTACTAATTAAAATCTATGTGTGGAATTCTTTCTTTTAGTTTAACTGGATTAGTAATCTGCTTGTTTTATTCTTTCCAATTTTAACTTTTATTTTTAATTACATAAAAAAAAATATGAACAAAAATTTTAACTTTCATTGTACATTTAAAAAAAAAAACTTACACACACACACACACAAAAAATTTAAAATGCGTTAATTTAAAAGATCTTTAAATTTACTTTTTTTTTTTTTAGCTTTTAACAAATGCCAATATATTTGTACCATATATAAATAACTGGTACAATGTATATATGTTTTACAAATAATGCTTATAAAAATCAAATTTATTTCATTGTCATAACAAGTACTGAGAACAGTATCTCATAATCTGTTTTGTGTACATCTGTATTTTATATATCACCGTAGTATAAACATAAGCAATTATATTTTATTTTTAGCAATCAATGTTTTTTTTTTTTACCTTTTATACAAATATTATACTTTTCATAAATTATGCTTAGAATCATATTTATCTCATTATAACAATTGATCCTAATTTTCCAATAATAAAATCATTTACCTAGTGAGCTGTAGGCATTTCGATAAAGTAAAAGGTAGAATAGATAATAAAGAATATGATGTATACACACCTTGAAGAATGATTTTAGGTTTCTATTCTGTCAGTTTTCTTTTTGCACTTTCATATTTTATATATATATAATGCCCTTTTCTATAGGTCATAAATATATATATATATAATATAGAAAAGGGCACTATATATATATATATATATATATATATAGTGCCCTTTTCTATAGGTCAGAAATAGCTAATTACAATAAATTACTAAAAATTTTAAATTTTAGAATGTGTTCTCTTGATGTGTTGATTATATTTTATTAATATTGTCTTAAAAGTATGATTTGAAGCTAATGAAATTATGTAGCACATAATATTATAATGAATTACTTAAGAACAGTTAAATAAAATTAAAAATATTATTTCATATGGTTGAAAAAGCTGGCCATAATAAATAACTCAGCTATAAATATTTAAAAGTATGTTTAAAAAGTTCAATTTTAATAGTTTTAAAATTTATAGTTAAGTAAATGTTATATTTAAATTTATAAATCATATTTAATAATCATAATTAATATTGTATATTAAAAAAAGTAAGTTTTATATAGTGAAAGTTGTATTTAATTCTATATTTCCAAATTATTCTTCCAAATTTTATAATTGTAGTATTTTATTTAATACAACAAGTGTAGCAATTTATTTATTCTCAGAGAAAAATCAGATAGTCTGTCTTGATTATTAATCATGTGACTTCTGTAATATAGAGTTACACACACTTGCTTGTTAGAATTTATTAGTAAAGTTTAAAATATTGTAGAATTGCATTATAGAATTAAATGTAATTATTACTTAACATAAAACTAATAATAAATATTAAGTTAACTATCGTTATAAAATGTTTTAAATAGTGTAATAAAAATGAGTACAGTTAATAAAAAAGTTAAATATTTTATTAAAATAAAGATAGATAAATTAAATATTAAAAGGGGGATAAACTCATTAAATATTGCTTTAAAACTTATTTTAAAGATATTTAATCAATTTACTAAAGTAATAATTGATTTAAGATTAATATTTTAAAATAATATTTAAGGTTTTAATACATCATAATTTTATTTTTTGAAATTTAATTGTGTAAGTTGCAACATATGCAAATTTGGTATCAAACTAAAAATAAGAATCAACCAATAGGATAAGGTATTCTTCCAGGGTATAAATACCATAGCAGTTAATTTATCACAGTGTGATTAATAATGTTTTAAAGGTAGCTGAATCATATCAGAAGCTATCAAGGTGATTGTAATTTTAATTTTATTATTTTAGTCAATTTTAGTGCTCTCTTCTAATTTTTATTTTCAAAGCTAATTGATATTTTAAAAAAAGTATTTCGCAAAAAGAGAGTGTAAACTAAAAATATTTTAATAACTTCATTGAATATGTGTTGCTAATTTTTAAAAAAGTTCCATTACCAGACGTATTTTATCAAAAATCTAATTTAGAACTTCGTGATAATAAAATGGATATACCAAGAAGTAAAATATATTCAATTTATAATATTTTAAAAATGTATATAATATTTGTTGATACAGTTTCATTACTGCTGAACAAGAGAACTGTTCTAATGGATAAAATAACAGTATGGACATTATACAAGAAACTTAAATGGGAAAACTGTTTGCCGTCTAAAAGTAAAGATGCATTATTTTATATTGTAAGATAAGCTTGTCTAAAATTAAGAAGCAGTAAGACAAGTATACTTTATGATAAATTTATAGAAACATCAAGTTGTAAAAGTAAATGTTATATCCTTTGTGAATGAAACATTAAATAATCCTACAAGAAATTATTTTAAGAAAAAAACAACTCACAGAGAATATTTACTAAAGCATATGTATTATAAAGAAACCTAAGGTCTAAAAGGATTAATACACACTTATAAAAGTTTGTTTGGGAAACCTGAAAATTAAGATAATAATAAAATGCTGAAAATAAGTAATAAATAGAAATAAATTCACTAAGGAAGAAACCTATAAAAAAGTAAATATATGATTAAATAAAAGGATGGAACCATGGAAATATATTTATATTACTCAAAAGTTTATCGGATAGATCAAGCTAAACCAAATGGAATATAATGCATTACTACTCCTATATGGGAAATTTAAGAAGGTTCAGGGGATTATTTTAGTATTATAATTTCAATAATTATCTTTCTGGACTATGGAATCCATAAACTATTAATCTATAAACTCGTATAGGATGGATTGATAATTATTTTGTTTAATTTTCAAGATTTAAAAAGACATCGTATTTTTTTTTACTACACATTTTTTTGTAAAATTGCTCACTGCTGCCTGTCCGACAAATTGTCTTGTTTATCACCATAGCAACGGAGGAAGATGAAGGCTCTTGAAGAAACAAAGCATTTTGAGGAGAACATTTTTTAAAAAAAACTCTCAAGAAAATAATAAACATTTTTTTTTAACTTTATCAAAAACCTTCGTCAATTGAAGAGTTAATTGAAGATATACATAATTATAATCTTGATTTTTTTTTATTTATTAACTTAGTTAAAGTGTAAATTTTCTGTTTTAAAAGATTAGGAACATGAACATTAATCTATTGATAACATTAGAATCCTATAGTATAATATTTAATAGTTTAAATTAGAACATTTAAAGAGAAGCATGGCTGTATATTTTTTATGTATGCAATGTTATATCTAGTTGGAGAAAAGAAGACTGCAAAAAATGATAATGATGAGCTAATGTCACTTGGTAATAACTAATGAATTATTGATATTTATTATGATGTATTTTCTTGTTTTTATTTTTATTTTAGATTGCCTATGAATAATAATGAATGATGTGTAAATGTTTTAATTATATGTAAACACATTTTATATACTTTAAAACATTGTGAGATCAGGATTTATTTTGAATATGCCTACTATGATTTTATACTAGTAATATAACCCAACATGATAATAAATATTTGTGTGATTCTTTGTATAAAACTTTCATATTATTGGATGTTCAAGTATTATCTGATTAGTTTGTATGTGGTTAAGAATATAGAATAATGAAGTAAGCAGACTTTTCTTATGGATTAGTAAGATTGCTCTAATTATAGTTGAATTTTATTTATTATTTGAATATGCAAGCTAGTAATTTGTCGATGTAAGACCTGATAAATGTTTAGGAAATAAGAATAGGATAGTGACCTGGTATTAGTAATATGGTGGGCATGAATCCAGGAGATTATTAAGTTAGGATATTTAGGAAATATGAAGAATATTTTATAATATTTGTAGATGTACAATGCATTTAACATAGCCTGTAATTGTATATTTATTTTGGACAGTGTTTATTTTTCTTGGAGTATTGATGTTCAATAAATCTGAAGGAATAGCTTGACATCATTTATAGTATTTGAGGATATTAGACAGAATAGGTCTTGCCTCTAGTTTTATAAATACACTGTGCCATGGTATATGTTTATTCAATATGAGTTATGAGTTATACTCTAGTTTTTCTTCCCATCCTATAAATCTATTCGCTATTTAGATTTCCAAAAAGTAGCTGCATTGTACAGTATAGTATATTTAAAAGAAAATAATAGATGATTTAGAGTTAAAGATATGCAATTGTTTGGAATGAGATGAGTTCATTTACTTGTATGAAGAAATAGAATTTTTATGAATTGGAATTGAAAATCCAATGGAATTCAAATGAAAGAATCATAAAATATGTTATAGATTTATTTTATTTTGGAAATAAATGTAAGATCTTAAGAATAAAATATGTAAAGCAAAGTTGCTTTTGAAATATTAAATAATATTAAAATATTTATTTCAATTTTAAAAAATGAGTACTGCATATTTTTAATATAATGCTATAAAGTAAAAACGATCTACACAATAAGTTTAGGTACAATTTATACTTATTCAATAATAGAGAATGTAACAGTAATTATCATTATATGGTATTATAATATTTTTATAATGGAATGTATTATAGTTAATAAATAGTGAACAATAGTAGCCATAATTTAGAAATAAATTATCAATAGATATTTTACATGATATCGATGATATTGCTAAAGTGAAATTGTCTAGTAAAAAAGAGGATATCCATGTTTTCGATTAGTATTATTTTATGTTTATCCATACTATGTTTTCTATAGATGTTTAATAAAAAAAAGAAGCAAACTTGAATAATAGCTAAAGGATGTAAAAAATATTTTTGAGTAAGCATTAAATAAATGTAATTTTTTATATAAGATTGATCAAACAGGGATTAATAATATTGTATTATTTTATTTTATTTTTTATTTAAGTCAGAGTAAAGACTTAACAAGGTTCGAATATAAAGAATGTATAATGGTACAAATCTTTAAGATGTTTTAAATATACATATTGTAAATAAGTTGTTATGTTGTTAATGTAATAATAAACTTTGTTAAATTTGTTTATTCAAAATTTGTGTGTTTGAGTATTTGTATTTCCCATCATCATCATCATGCATCAAAAACATAGTGTCACTAGAAATAAACATATAATTTTGCACAAAAGATAAATAAGAATTATTTTAAGAATTTGAATAGTTTATTGGTATTCTTTTGATTAAGTAATCATAATTTTACATTATCTTATGGTCATAAATTAGTTATCATAATAGTATATCGGATTATATGCTAGCAGTTGTCACACACCTTGTTTGTCAGATTATCGAATGCTACCACATATTTATTACGTTCTTATATGAAAATAAAAGATTATATTATGATATTTTATTATTTATCATAATAGATTATAGTGAAAAGAAAAAAATATGCAGAATTACTTCATACAATGAAGAATATTATTAATATTATTATTGTTTATTATTTATTATTATTAGTTTAAGTGTAGTAGATTATGACATAAAAATCCCTTCTCATATTTTACTACCGTAATTTTAAAATTAACTTAGAACAATTTTATGAACCTGAGATTTTATTGAGCTAAATTATAGTAGATAAAGATTAAGATTTAATTATTAGATTAATCTTAGTGAGTATAATTTATTAAAGTCGTAAGAATACTATAAGTTTGTTTATTTGAAATAGCAATAGGGGGCTAGTGTTCTTATGCCATTGAGGTAGTATCCTGTAGGATATTGGCTCAATGTAATCTATCTTGTCACCTGTATTTTCACTTCCAAGTCTCATGAAAATATTAAATATTTATTTAATTTATTTTATAAACTGAACCTTATTCATATTTTAAATTTGAGCTACTGGAACATTTTAGTATTAAGGTAGAATATTTCATTTATTAATTATTAACTGAGCTAGAACCTGTTTTATTTAATATAATATACTATCCGGAAGTGAAGATGCAAACGGACTAGGTTAGAATATATATATGTTTTCACACTTATATGATGCAAATATAATAGTTTTTGGGTTAATTGTGTGAAAGTCTCCATAAAGATTAATAATATTATATTAAAACCATTTAACCTTAAAAACCATTGTGTGCATATATATATATATATATATACCATTTCTTTTTATCACCGAGGATGCCACTAGACCACTGTCAACCTAGAAAATTTGATTTACCGTGAACAAAAAGTTAATGATGTTGAATATAAATGCTGCCAGCTTTACTCAGGGAGAGAAAGAAATCTTAAATATTGTTCAGACAATTGAGGGACAGGACACAGAAACAAATATCAGCCAAAAACAAATATAATTATTAATAATTTTTAAGTTATTTGGAATTCAAAAATATTAGTCAAACAAAATATAAAAGTTTGACCTAAATTCTACCCCTACTTGTTTGAGAGTGCACAAGAGTATTGGCACTAAATTGTTTGGCAGATAATTTTGCTTTCTCACTAAACTTATAAGGGGTTATAATGATCTTTCTGCTATCAATTTCTATTTTCCTTTATTTAGAGATTTAGTGAAGACAATCTTATATGGAAGTCAAAGAACAGTGTGGAGTGAGCTTTCCTTAACACCATAAAAACAATGGAACAAAACAAGGATGTTATATGCTCCATAAAAACTCATAAGAGGTCATGTTACAATACAACTCATAAGATTATCTCTGTACAAGAAGAAAGATAAGATTATAATTTATTAATCTTTAATATAATGAATAAAAAGAAAATCTTAAAATCTCTATGCCATGCAAGAAAAACAGACCTATATAATCGATAAATCACTAGCCAAAAGATCTACGATCTGCAGGAAATGCAAACACACATTGAACTAAAGTAAATTCAAATAAAATGGGGAACAGGTGAGATAAAAAGAAAACTATTATTATCTGCCAAAGCTTTTAACAACAAATAATAAAAAAAAAATTGAACATAAAATATTAACTCAAAATACACTCTCCCAACACAGCAATAAAAATAAAATATTAATTTAATTTTCTACACAATTTATAGATTTAAAAAAATACATACAATAAATGTGAAATATTTATAAATTACTAATAATATCAAAATTCCTACTCATAGGCCTATCATATGTTCCTATTCTTTTCTTTGAATGTAAATTTAGAGATTTCAGCCTGGGTTAAAATAGAAAATGTTCAATTATCTTCCAGCTTCAGTTTTACTGTCTGATTGAGTCCAGAATTGTCCACAAAGTTTTAGTCCTATCAAGAGTATACTATTATGATTTTCAGTCTCCATTAATCCGGTAAAAGTATATGGAGGCAATCTTCAGGATCAGTCTCAAACTAGACAATTAGCACACGTCCATGATGGCACAATTTCAAGCTTTAGGGTTCATCTTATATGGCTTAGCATTGCATGTACCGTCGATATATGTCATTCATTGATTGGATCTGAGCTCGTGAGTTGGGTTTGAATTCAGTTTGAACCGCCTGAGTTTGAATCCGACTTTGAGTTTGGGTTTGTTGATGTGTTGGCTTCTTTTCGACCGGTACATGGTTATGTTTTTGGCTGCCCAATCGTTGTGGCTCGACTTAATAAACCCCACACATGCCCTGGAGATAGTAATTTTGTTTTAGTTACTCAGATCTCAATAAATTAAATGTTTAAAGTGATATGTTTGTAGAATGTTTTATACATTTGAAAAAGTTATGCGATTTATAATGCATAACTGAAATGATTTAATAAATTAAAATATCATTTTCTAATTCTTTCTTATAAAAAAATGTTTTCAAGATTTTTTTTTAATGTTCTTCAGCAAAAGATTCGTAGTTAAATATAAGTGTAATTAATTATACGTGTATTATATCCATTTATATATTATACGTTTGTTTATACGCGTTCGTGACAGTAAGAAAATTATCGTTAGCAAAGTAGTAAGAGTCCATAGATCAAAGCATTGGGGTAAAATAAATGAAATATTTTGTCTTTGCCATAAATGAAATGTTTTTCTGTGTCAAAATTAATTAGTTTATCTCAGTCGTTATAAATAAAAATATCTAATATCGATATCATGTTAAAAGTTTTAAATTTCAAAGTATTGCTTGCTAGCACATATATTTAATGTTCACTCCGTATTCTTTCTTAGTAGCCTCAAAGTAGGCGAAGACCTTCAAACTGGGAATTATCTGTCAAGTGGTCCGATGCAGTGTGACATTACGCTTCAATGACAATAGTTTCTAGAGTAACCTCAAAGCAGGTGAAGACCCTTTGTGTACACCAAGCAGCCAGATGCAGTTGGCAAAATGCTTAAATGGTTTGCACGCTTTCATGCTAGCAAGATTTAGAATAATATCACCAATAAAAGTTGCTTGTAATATTAATTTTGACATTTCTTTGTGTGTGAAAGCCTCATGCTTAGTAATATTTAAACTCCTATATTTAAACTCAGGTCAGGAACGCGTTATCTTTATTCATTAATAAATATTCATCATCAATTCAATTGTTTTATCAAAAGTTAAGTCAATCATATGTGGTTTGGGGGTCAATGGGTTATATCACATGCCCTATTGATTTCATTTTGCTCACTGGCGCCCATATAAATAAATTTGTCAGCAAATTTGATTGTCAGCACAGTAGTGGGTCAATCGCCATAATAAAAAACCAAGTGTGTCAATACAGAATGATTTGTTGTATCTGCTAATACATAATATTTGTATATCACTGTATAGTTTTTTTTTCAGACATGGGAGAACAGAACAGCTGAACAAAGGGAAAGTGAATAATGTTTTTTTTTCTTATCTTTAATATTTTTGAATACATGTCTCACTCAAAGAGTTAATATAAAGAGCTAACTAAGAAAACGTAGGTAAACAAAAAAAAAAAAGACAGATTACATAGATTGGGGAAATAGTGTGCAGCAGCTGGTGAAGATTGGGACAATGGACCTGTAGTCAGAGACCTAGTTAAAATTACTGAAGAAAAAAAATATTTTTAAGCATACAGAGAGTACTATAAGTTAATCCACGTTGTTCATTATATTGATTGTTTATTACATTATTTTCTTATTTTCAAAAATGGGAAAAGACACTTTCCAAACGATCCTCAGAGAAATGAGAGAAGACCGAAAGGTACTGATGATGATGATGGAAAGGCTTGTAAGGCTTGAGGAAGCACGAGGCATCCAAGCCAACTCAAACCTAGAGAATGTAAAGCTTCAGCAAGAAATAAATCCCTCTGAAGTCCCAAAAATAGATGATGAAGATGATCAGGCCACACCAAAGGAAGTTGTAGATAGCAAGGAAGACGACAGTGGTGAGGATGAGTCCAATTACGCAACAGGGGAAGAAGCTGATATAGATATAGAGAAAGAAAAAGATGTTCAGACCACTAGTCCAATGAAATTAAAAGTGGAAATGGGACAGATGATGAGTCCTCAACTTAGTATAAAGAAGTTACAGACGCCAATGCCTGGATCCTTGATACAGATTCAAACTTTCAAAGAAGACCCAGGAGAGAAACCCATCGTTCATAGAGATAATGTTAAAGAATTGTTTTTTGTGCATTCGGTCGCAGAAAAGGCCACAGAATTAATGACAGCAATAGATTACAGAAACTTGACACTGACGAGAAAGGACCAAGACTACGACCATTATCAAAAGTTAAAACCATATGTGCCACCTGATCCAGGGAAACAATAAGACAAACTGTAGAGACAGATATATGTACAGAAGACCAACTGACATGACCATAGGGAAAAACGAGACTTGATAAACGGACCGATTTTTTTTAACTTATTATAAGCGGAATATTCAAAAAAATTGATCGTAGTGAGACATGTATAATTTTTGTAGTTTGGGCAGGTTATATTATTCACACTCAGGCTGTTCTCCCAGAGTCTATACACTTATGCAACTGTATCCTGCATAAGTAAAGTCATTTTTTTTTCATTGTTTTTTTTTGAAGTGAAAAGAAATGAAGCAGTCGGATCTGAGTTCGATCCTAGCTTCATGTTATTTACCCTAATACTAACCTTAAATTTCCGATGCAATGGGGCTTTATACGTTCAATCCACGCTAATTTCCATAATAAATAATTTATTTCAAATGCGTATTAAAATTAATTAGTTTAGCTTAAAATTGATCAATTCTCTAAATAAATTCATGAGAAAATATTCATGAATTTATATATATTAAATTGCGTGGATTGTGCGTATATACTTGTAAATATTAAAAATATATAATTGTTCGAAAGTTTCATTGCGTCGGGAATACTTGTTTTTTTTTAATTTTAAATAATTTGTTAAAGTGTTGTTGATTAAAAACTACATTCTTTCGATAAGCTCTCAAATTCTCAAAAACAACAGTAAAGTTTTATTAATTGGAAAAAGATAAGAATTCAATTTCTAATTAAAATCATTTCAGATTTTAAGAATTCATTTTCTAATTAGGAAAGGAATTCAAAAATTAGTTTGAAAGCCTTATCGAGGGAATGTATTTGAAAACAACTAATTGATAATAAAATGAGCGCTAGCCTTAAGGCATCTGGACAATATATATAGCCCTGAAAAGTCAGGAGAAGGGGCTAGCTTTGTTGTAGAGTAGTGCAGTGAACTCTGTGCGTATAAAAAATTAAATACATCATGATAGAGGGCTAGAACATCAGGAATCTGGCTACGGTTCCTAAAGTCCCGAGAAATCTTCACTGGAGCTGTTGAACCTTTTCCGGATCGATCATTCTGCTAAAATTATGGAGGCTACTAAAATGCTGTTCCAATAATCAATCAATGGTGCCTACGTTTTTAACAACCTGGAGGTGTAACTTAAGGACCAGCACGGAAGGGGTAATATATGTTTCTATAATGGACGTTAAACTTTCTGGCCAGTTCGAACTTTATTTTACACTCCTCCTTATTAAGAGCTCTTTTATTCTTTAATGTAAAATCTTTGTAACACCTTTTATTTATAAAATGCTACTGTAAATCTATAGCGTAATTCTTTAAATCTCTAGTCTTTAAACTTTTTCTTTTCTTACCTGGCGGTTCGTTTAATATATATATATTAGTGTGCTTTATTAATGTCGTATTTAAAAATTATATGCCAATAATCTTTCGACTCGATGAGCTCCTTGATTCCATTTGCCTCACGCAAATAATATAACATTAATTTCAAATAGTAATTCTCGCCCATTAGAGCTAAATTTATAAGTTCTATTAATCATCGAGTCAAAGGAAAATATTACATGTTTACTATTTTTACATTTAGCTAATAATAAATTATTAGCTCAATTTTTCACCTATGTCCCCAGCTCCTATCTAAGTTATAAGTATTTATATATATTCACATAATGTTAAATGATTTTCTTGTTCCACTAATATTTATTTATGCAAATATAATCTTAAATGTCTTTATTGCAAAAAGGGTCGATAAAGGGTTAAATGTATTTTAATTCCACTTTTGTTATTTTATATTAATATTCAGGAAGGGCACGATATTAGGGCATAATTAATATAGTTTATAAATGTTTTAAAATAGTTCGATAAAAGTTCGTTTGACTTTAATTAATTGGTCAAGTCATCACGTAGAGCATTCTACATGGGTTTTATTTTTCAACGATGACTATCAAGTCATCATCATCAAACGTTGCTGACGTAGGGCCATCTTCCGCTCCGTTAGGCTGGTCGGTGATCATATTCTCTTATTTAAATTTCTCAAGGAAGAAAGTACTTCCTTTCGTATTCATTAGTCAAAGGGCGTAAGACTTGCCAGATGCAAGCCGCCATAGGACTTCGATCATCGACTAGCGATCATCTTTCAATTTGACTCTCTGCCTCGTAATTCGTCAAGCACCATTGCATTTTTGTTCCGGTAAAACCCGCTCCATGCTCGTAATCCATGATGAAGGGATTTAAATTAAAGTCGAACAAATTTTCAAATATATTTAGTTTAAATCAGTTTTCAAATCAAGATTAAAGTTATGCCCTAAATTACGTATCTTGCTCTTCATGAGTAGATTTTCGAATGTGAAAATAAATATCACATTCTGTCATAATAAAATTAGAGCAATCATTTCCTTATTAATGAATACCTTTATCTGCCTTTATATTTCTCGTTGGGGGCATAGACATAGAATTCCATGTTGTGTAATACTTGTTGGCATATGATAAGGACCGCCACTCTTATTATAATTGTAAGATATCTTAAAGACTAGAGGTAGTTAATGTATTTTATATTCTATGAAACAAAACAAATTATTCTTATTAAATACTTTCCAACATACTTGGTTTCTTAGTTCATCATTCTTTTTATAATTATTTAAATGTTAATACTCGCTGTCTGTGTTGGCAACCCGAACATACATATGATTTGATTTAAAAAGTATTCAAAGTAATTAATTATTAGATATTCGTGTCAGTGCAAGGGTCTCTAGTCCTCACCAACCATTGAGCTAGTTCTTGGCGCATAGCACTGTGCCGTCGATTTCTGCTATCTGAGCTGTTAAGTTGGGTTTGAATTCAGTTTTGGTTCAGCTGAGTTTGAATCCGATGTGACTTGCGGTGGTGGTGGATTTCGACCGGTACAATATAGTCCTTTAAGGTAGGTACTTTCTGCATTTTGAACAAAGGGTCTCTATGTTCTGTATAGAGCATATTTATTCCTTTTTTTCTTCTTCTCCTTCAATGGTTTCTTTAGCCACTAACAGTCAGCACTTAGCAATTTTCTATTAGCTGTCTTGACCACAATTAGGAAAAGAAAACAACAATCAGAGAATATAAAAATTTATAGGACAGCAGTCCATAATTAGCAAATATAAAATATATGTCACATCAGTAGTTCTCAATTAGCAAAAATATAATTTATATGTGAAGTCAAAAAGTATCAAATATAAAATATATAAAATTATATATAAGATGGTATCAGACATCAACAGTCCACAATTAGTAAATATATATAGAAGCCATCTAAGATTAACAAATATAAAATCTTTTATCACATCAGTAGTCCACTATTAGTGAATATAAAAGTTATATATGTGTCTCAATCAAAAACACAGAGCTTTTATATGCAATTGTTATCTCCCACCAGATCTTAAAATCTAACTAGGCCTAGCATTTACCTTCCACCAGATCTTAAAAGTATTAACCAGGGCTCTTTTTTATTCAATTTTAATAAATTAGAAAATGAGTTTCTGCTTTTAAAATAGATTAAAACAAACAAAACAAAAAAAAAAACTTATCTCAATCAAAACTCTTTTAAATTAAAATATTTTTTACAATTGCCATTCATAATCAAGTATGTGTGTTGTGGCACATATTCTTAAAAAAAAATAAATAAATAAATTTAAATACAATTTTTTCTTTTTTTAAAAAAATTTCTATAAATATATATTTTAGTTTTGATTTCACAATGGTTGCTTTTGAAGTGGATAAAGTATCTGGTTCTACTTCCCCATCATGCCATTAAAAAGTTGTAAAAAAATTTCTTTATATAATTTTTAAAAATCTTTTTTTTTATATTGAAATCCTCCACACAAAAACCCTGTTGAATGTTAGCTCTATCTTCTGTCTAGTGAGATTGAGAATATTTTTTTGATTTGTTCCTCTTACAAATACTGAATTTCTCTTTTTTGAGAATCTGTCTCATTTGTGGTGGAGTATCCTGTATTTTAATCTTCTTGTTATCTTCTACAGAATCTTTCATTTCCAAGAACTTAATAGCTTAAGATATTTCAATCATTGAATGATTATGAGTATTTCTCTTAGAACAAGAAGCAGCATTACCTATCATTTCTACAAGTATACCTGAATACCCTTTTGTGTAGCAAAACTCCACATTTCTTCAAAGTGTCTCACTTTATTATTGATAGCATCAACAATAGTAAATGAAACAAATCTATCTTCTACAATATTTTTGAATGCTTTAAACAAGCTTGCTCTGTAAGTAGCTTCCATTTCTGCTTCAAACTTATATTCCATAATCTTTTTCCTGACCCTTTTCTTTGTTTCAAATTAATGTTCAAAATGAACAGTTACTTTAATCAACATATCCTTGCTTTTTTGTGGAGAATTCTTTAAATTATTTTCTGTCTTTAACTTATCCCTACTTTCTTCTTTCTCTATTTCCACCTTATCTGTCCTAATACCATCTTGTTTTAATTCATCTTTAACTTATCTCAAATTTTTTACCATCTTAACTTCTTTTTCTTCTTCTTGAATTTCTTTGGTCAAATCTTTCTCTATGGTTTCTACAGTCTCCTGATTTTTCTCCACTCTTTTCATTATTTCTTGTCTCATTCCTTTCATTTCAGCTTTCAAGAATTCCCACATTGCCTGCTAAATTTCTTTCATTTCTTTCATCATTTTCATCATCATCTGCATCTCCATTGCTTCCTTTTCCTTTTATACTACTTGGGGATTTTTGAAAGAAATAGGGCTTTCTTTCTTGAGTATTTCATTAAATTCCATTTTCAAAAACAAGGTCAAAACCCAATATTTCTATATTTTTCAAATTTTATTTTCAGCTTTGATTTTTTTTTACTTTAAAAAAATATAACTACTTAATATTTATTTATCTCTCTTCCTTATGTTCCTAGAAAAAAAAAAAAACTTTTTTAGAAATCAAAAAAAAAAAAAAACACTATTCAATTATTTATTTATTTTTTCATATTAAAAGATGAACCTCTACTACAAACCATTCCATCAACACACACCCCTACTAGCATAAACTGATGTTATCATTTAATTTTGCCTCTGTATCTCTGCAATATTCCTCAACCATCTGAACAAAATCTCATGTGGGTTTTACAATTTCAAAGTCCCACATTGGCAGCACTAAAATCTTTCTATCCATAGTACCAGACACTCCATTTCTTTTTATCACAAGAGTGCCACTAGGCTACTATCAACTTTGAAAATTTGATTTACAGTGATCAAGAAGTTAATGATGATGAATATAAATGCTTCTAGCTAGAGAGAGAAAGAAATATTGAACATTGTTCAGACACTTCAGGGACAGGACACAAAAACAAATGACAGCCAAAAACAAATGTAATTATTAATAATTTTTAAGTTTTATTAAATTCAAAAAATATTAATCAAACAAAATATAAAAGTTTGACCTAAATTCTGTTCCTTATTTGTTTGAGAGTGCAATAGAGCATTGGGATTAAACACTTTGGAAGATAATTTTGCTCTCTCATCTAACTTATAAGGGATTATAAGGATCTTTCTACTATCAACTTATCTACTCTTCAATTTCTATTTTCATTTATTTAGAGATTTAGTAAAGACAATCTTGTACAAAAATCAAAGAACAGTGTGGAGTGAGCTTTCATTAATCCTATAAAATCAATGAGAAAAAAAACAAGGATATCATATGCTTTGTAAACACTCATAAGAGGTTGTGCTAAAATACATCCCTTAAGGGTACTTCTATATAAGCAGAAAGACAATTATAATTTCTTAATCATTAATATAATTTATAAAAATGAAATCTCAAAATATCTATGGTGTGCAAAAAAAACAGAATTATATAATCAATAAATCTTAGTCAAAAGATCTACTGTCTGCTGGAAATTCAAGCACACATTGAACAAAAGTAAATTCAAGTAAAATATGGAACAGGTGAGATAAAAGGAAAACTACTATTATCTGTCAAAGCTTTTAATAATAATAAAAAATGAGCATATAATATTAACTCACAATATACTCTCTGACAAAGCAATAAAAATTAAATATTAATTTAATTATCTACAATTTACAGATTTGAAAAAATACATGCAATAAATGAAATATTTATAAATTACTAAAAATATCAAAATTCCTCATATGTTTGTATTCTTTTCTTGAATATAAAGTTTAGAGATTTCAACCCTGGTTAAAATGAAAAATGTTCTGTTATCTTCCAGGATTCAGTTTTACTATCTGATTGAGTCCAGCAGTGTGAACAATGTTTTAGTCCCATCAAAAGTACACTACTGTGATTTTTGATCTTTAATTGGGTCATGGTGTCAGGATGCAATCTTCAGGATCAGTCTCAAACTAGGCAATTAGGACATGTCCATGATGGCACAATTTTGAGCACCAGGGTTTGTTTTAAATGACTTAGCACTGCATACTTTTAATATGGTTTTTTAAGGTGGGTAGTTTCTGCATTTTGAAAGAAGGATCTCTATTTTCTGTATTAAGCATATTTTTTTTTCTTCTTCTCCTTTAATGGTTTCTTTAACCATTAACACTCAGCACTTAGTAATATTTTATTAGCCATTTTGACTTCACAATTAGAAAAAGAAAACAACAATCAGAAAATATAAAAATCTATAGAACAACAATCTGAAATTAGCAAATATAAAATAAATGTCACATTAGCAGTCTTCAATTAGCAAAAATATAATTTATATTTGCAGACAAAGAGTGGAAAATACAAAATATATAAAATTATATACAAAATTATATTGGACATCAACAATCCACAATTAGCAAATATAAAAAAATATATAAGCCATCCAAGATAAACAAATATAAAATTTATATCATATCAGCAGTCCACAATTAGAGAATATAAAAGTTATATATATTTCAATCAAAAAGACAGAGCTTTTATATGCAATTGTTATTTCCCACCAGATCTTAAAATCTAACTAGGCCTAGCCTAGCCTTTATCTCCCACCAGATCTTAAAAGTTTTAATCAGGACTATTTCTTCATCTCTCATTATATCTTAATTAAAAAGTTTTAACAAGAATTCTTTTTTTCTTTATTCAATTTTAATAAATTAGATAATGAGTTTCTGCTTTCAAAATAGATTAAAACAAACAAAACAACAACAACAAAAAATCTCAATCAAAACTCTTTTAAATAGTAGCATATATATATATATATATATATATAATGTGAAAGGCTAAAAACCTTCAGCAGATGCGCTTTAAAAATGCTTATGTGACAGCCAATCAGATGTCAATGATGACTGCATGTGGGACTCTTAATTCTAAAACACAAGCCAGAACTATAAGAAAAAAATGGGACCCACCTTCTTTTATGCTTAAATTTATATATAAATAAGCCAGACTCAAGTATCTTGAACTAAGAGCATGAAGCTTTAAACACCTTCACATTTAATTCACTAAATATTATATATAAATAAACAACACAAAATCTTTCGATTTACTATGAAGCAATTTTCAAAGCTAATGAAATGATAATACCAAATGTAAATATATTAATTTTATTAAGTGCAAACAGTTGACAGTAATAACATGAAAGGCTAAAAACCTTCAGCAGATGCACTTTAAAAATGCTTATGTGATAGCCAATCAGATGTAAACAATGATGCAACATGGAACTCTTAATTCTAAAACACAAACCAGAACTATAAGAAAAAGATGATTGGCTGTCACATATTTTAAAGCACATCTGGCAAAGGTTTTTAGCCTTTCACGTTATTACTGTCAAATGTTTGCACTTAACAAATTTATAAAATTTACATTTGATAATATCATTTCATTAGATTTGAAAATTGCTTCATAGTAAATCGAAAGATTTTGCATTGTTTATTTATATATAATATTAAATGAATTAAATGTGAAGGTGTTTTAAGCTTCATGATCTTAGTTCAAGATACTTGAGTCTGGCTTATTTATATATAAATTTAAGCATAGAAGAAGGTGGGTCACATTTTTTTTTGTATAGTTCTGGCTTGTGTTTTAGAATTAAGAGTTCCATGTACAGTCATTGATTACATCTTATTGGCTGTCATATAAGCATTTTTAAAGCACATTTGCAGAATGTTTTTAGCCTTTCACATTATTACTGTCAACTGTTTGGACTTAATATATATATATATATATATAATTAAGAGCATGCTAATAGCTCTAAACAAGCTTTTATTTTTATTCATGATAAATGCTACTACAAGATAAGACATTCAAATCATATTTATCTTGGATTGTCCCCATCCCCAGACTGGTTTCGACCTATGGGTCTCTTCAGTGAGGAGTTGGGACACTAGATTTAAAAAACCAACTCAAGCAAAGCATTTATCTAAAAGTTAATTGTTAAAAGAAGATCTGAAACTTTTAGATATCTACATGTCTTTAAAGTCAGCTCTCCAACTGAAAAAATCATATGGGCCTGAACTTAATTCAGATACTCCATATATTAGTAGGCTTAGCCATTTAATTTAACCAAAGCCACAACAGCAAAATAATAATAGTAATAATAACAAGTCAGATGTCACATGACTTATATATAGCTTGCACTTACAAATATGTAATATATATATATATATATATATATATATATATATATATATATATATATATATATATATATATATATATATATTGAACTGGATACTTTATCCACTTCAAAAGCAACCATTGTGAAATCAAATCTAAAATGAATATTTATAGAGATTATAAAAGAAAAGAGAAAACGGTATTTCAAAATTTTGTATTTTTTTTTATAAAGAGTATGTGCCATAATATTCATACTCGATTACAAATGAAAATCATAAAAATATTTTAATTTAAAAGTTAATCACATTTTGTGATAAATTGCAGTTTACTACAGTTTTTTTGCATAATACTTGATTTATAATAATTACTGTTAAATTTTAATGTTATTTATTAGGAAGAAACATACTTCTAGAGGAGACCTATAAGCATTGAAGAGTTATGAGACTGTTGGTGAAAATGAAACGTACCAGGATAACTAAGAAATAAAATTTTACAATAAAGAATTATCTCAGATTAATCTGTCTTTATAAATGTGACCTTACAATTTAACTCTAAAAATTTTAAATTTGAGAATCTATATAAAAATACACATTTTTAAGAGTTAAAATCTTGGGTATAATTTTTTTTTTTGTTTAAAGTAATAATTATATTATCTCAGCTTCATTCATTCCATAATATTTTACTTTTTTTAAAAACATAAAATTTTAATATTAATTTGTTCAAACTGAGTTATTGTACAAATTGTATAGTAGCCCAATTATCCAAAATCCAACTTGGTAGCTTTTATTAATGAAGAAGTATGCAAACAAAAGTCAGTTTTTATAAAGTATAGCTTATAATGCATTCAAAATATGCTGTTTCTAGGATAAGAATTTACATATAATAATTGTTAATTTTTAAGCTAAACATTTTTTTTTTATTAATAAAAATACAAACAGCTAACCTAAGCTTACCCTATATATAGTAAATCATGCATTTTGTTATCTATAGATATTCAACTTTTGGTCATAAAGTTGCAAGTATTATATGCAATTGCAATAATGTTAGTAGCATATTAAATTATTTCTATTTGATTACAGTCCATATTTATTTATAAATGTTCATTTAATGTCATTTAACTTTTAATTTATCATTGTTATTTTTAATTTATCTTTCTCACTATTCTATTTTTTTTTCCCAATAGGAAATTAACATATTTTAGTAGAACTTCAGTATTTCAGAATTTTTAAGTTTTATAATAATTACTGATTTTTTAAGTTTTATACTAAAAATTAATTCAGGAGTTATGTCAAGATTAAAATTTTGATAATAATACATTTTAAATATACTTCAAGCACGCAAATAATTTCTCCATAAAAATTATTTTTAAATTAAGTTTAAGTTTGAACAATCAGAAGAACACACAAATTATCATAGTGAAAAGATTAAAGTGTGCTAGAAGGAAGTGAGATTAGGATTGAAAATAATATGTAGTGTTAGAATCTATTAAGTATGAGACAAAGGGAGAAAATTAAAGTCACTCACTTTTAAAAATTCAAAATTGACAAGCTACACTAAAAATTAAATTTACAATAGTTTAATGTTATATTTAAGATTTAATAAGTAATAAAAGCAGTAGATAATAGGGATATAACATAAATATAAACTTCGATCTTTTCTTTATAAAGTGAACCATAAAACATAAACATAAGAGGACATTGCATTAATATAGTCTGCAATCGGACGTTCATTACTTCAAATACTATATATTTATATACCTATAATATAAAGATTGCTTATTAATGTTGCAATTAAAAACATTTTATTAAAAAGTGAGCTTTCAAATTTAAAAGTCTTTTTTCTTAGTGCTTTATGCAGTAAGAAATGATTCAATTGAATTAGTAAGTAAAATAAACAATTAAAACTAACCAAGTAAATTTAACTTTATTATATGTGAATGCAAACTCAAACAGATAGCCTCATACATATTTGTAAAATATATCAATTATTCATACACACATTTAAATTGCCTACAAGTATTTGCAACTATTAAAAAACAGATTAAAAATGTATATATAAATTTTAATTTAACAATTTTAAGAAATAAAAGGTTTAAAAACGTATTTATTAAAAATAGTGCATGCATATTGTAAATTGAAAATTCAATTATATTCTAAATAGTCTAGCTTGATTTGAAGGGATACAACTTTAAAATCTATTTATTTCAACAATTAAAAGGTTTGTGACAGAAAAATTATTTTATCTTACTGATTTTTGGATAATACTTCTTTTAAATTATATATTTATTGAAAATAATGTAAAAATTATTTGAAAGTTTCCTAATTTTATATAATTTTTTTATTTATCGAAATTGTTACATAATTTCTTCTAATTTTTTTTTTTCAGTGTTATTGAATGTTAACCAAAGCTCACACAAGGAAAGTAGTTGTTCTGTGAATTACTGCATGTATAATATTTCACAAGCTAAATAAGTTATATATGTATTTTAACATGCAAAGATAAATAATTAATCTGTTGGGTTCTCTTCTACCTCAGCATATTCTCTTACATTTTATTTCACATCTAAATATCTTTTGCTGATGCAACAGAGTTAGAATTGCTTACAACATGAAAAAATAAAAACAATTTTTTTTTGAATTTCAGGGTGTCAAAATTTTATTAACTGTTTTCTACCTAAAGTTAAATCTAATATATTCCTGGCATCAATTAACTTTATTATGAATCTTTTAAAATCTGCCACAAAATAAAATTAATAGTTAAAAGTGAAGAACATATTAATGACTTGGTAAAAATAATGCTATTTGTTTTATTTAATGTATTAAAATTTTTTTCATGAATCTTTGATATCTTTGTGAATAACTTTTTAAATATATTTTCTTTGAAATTTACAAAAATTACATCAGTAGATTGTTTTAAATCAAATAAATTAATAATAATTCAATTTAATCCAATTTATTAATAAGCAATAGCTTGCAAAACTAAAAATGTTTACAATAATTGGATAATAAACAATACTTACATAATGCCTATTTATGTAATAAAATATTTATTTTAAATACTTCAAAGTCTGATGCAAAATCAACATCACTAAATATGTTATGTCCATTTCTAACATGCATTCCTGATTAATGGCTAAATTGAATAATTCAAGATTTATACCATAAAAAGTTGAAATTTTATATAATATATTAGTCACTAAAGCATCAAAAGTTATTACTGCATTTTCTTGTGTATACAAAAAAATCATATCAGAAAATAGTCTCTTATTATGCAGTTCATTACAATATTTGTTATAAGATAAACTTTTATAGTTATATTTGCAATATTTATCATACACTTTTTGTAGTTTTTGCATGTTTGTTTGTTTATAAGAAATTCATGCAATTGATCCATAATGTAGAATTGATATTATTAAACTATTAAATATTAATGTATTAGTTTAAAAATTAAAAACAATTTTAAACCTTAGCATCATATCAATGAGTTTGAATGCTTTGTTGACAAAATATATTATGTGCTTGCTAAACATGAAATTGTTTATAAATATTAAGACCAAATCTTTGTGGTCAGTTCTTTTTTTAGTTTATGGCTAACAATATAATGATTGTGTACTATCATTTTTTAAATATATGATATTGCATTTGCTAATATTCACTTCCATGTTATTTGCTTGTCAGCACTTATAAAATATGTTGACATAATTTTGTAAACTTTCAGTATTTTCTTTATCTTTGATTTCCAGAAAAATGTTAACATCATCTGCATACACAAAATACTTTATCTGGAGTAAGTCTTATTAAATCTAGAACATATATGATGAAAAGTATTGAACTTAATGTACTATCTTGTGAAGGCAAAAATCTAGAGCTAAAGTCAGTTTAATTCTTCATGATTATAACAAACATTAATTACTTTTTTCAGACAAAAATGATCGAAATAAAATTATTATATAAGTTGAAAGTCCAAATATTCTCCATTTCCTTAATAAGTGGACTATGATCAACTTCAAGGCTTTTTCCAAATCAAAGCAAAACTATATCATGTTAATTTCATGTTTCAACAGTTTTACTAATGATGAAAGCAAATTTGTTTAATTTAATCACCCTGTAAAAAATTCATGAAAAGAACAAACAAACATATATTTTAGATGGTTGTGCAATTCTCTGTTAAATTGATTTTTAAAAATTAATGGTGATATGGGTAGTTGGAAAATAGGTCAGTAATTTTGGACTTCTCAGTTCTTCCCTGATTTGTATATGAGGATCACTTTCACAATATTTCAATAGTTAAAAAAAGTGGCTGAATTAAGTAACAAATTAAAAATGTGTGGAAGAATTAGAGTCAAAGGTTCAATGAATTCTTTATAAATATAATGCATTATAATATCATAAGCAGTGCTTTTTTTTCATTTTTTTAAAATAGTTTTGTGAAATAAAACATTTTATCAAGATTAAATAATAATAATAGGCCACCAGAGGGTGATTAATCTTGAACTTTTGTGCCTCATGTCATATACTACACTAATTTAAAATTATAATAGTAATAAGTTTATCTAATAATAAATTTATATCTGAGATCAGAACTCATAACAGATTTCTCAGTGCAAAGGCCACTAGGTGAATAACAGCACACTCATTATTTTTATCCACAACAATACTGAGATGGATTTGAAATATCTGCAGCAGTGGAAAGAACATGTAATAAAGATTATTTATCATCACAAAAAATGAATTATCAAAAAATAATAGTGGAAAAGAAAGCAATAACTAAAACAAAATTAATCATACTACAAAATTTCATTGATCAACAGTAAATGAAGTGATAAAGTAATTATTATTTACATCCACAATGAACTTTACATGATCAGAATATATAGTGACAAAAGCATAAAAATTACTGAATCATTTAAGTTAATGATTCCATGGTAATTATTTAATACATTTAAACATTATTTTATGAAAAAATCCATAGTCACTGTAAACATAAATAAAATCTCCAACTTATATATACTTCTGAAATAATTAAATGTAATTTATTTATAGCTAAAAAGTTATGAGATTTGGTAGACCATATAGCCCAGATTATCGAACACTAGATATATTATTCTGGAATTTAAAATAAAATAACTGCATGACAACTTTAAGAGAGATATCAAAATATTGGCCCAATATGCAATTATAGTAACAAATGTAAGTCAAAATAATATTATAAATCTAACTTTAAAGAATGGTGTCTTAAACTATATAATTAAAAACTTTATAAAATTTATGGAAACATTTAGTGTAGCTTTAATCTTTCAACCAATACTAATATCAAGTTCAACAATATCTATACATAGAAAGAGTTATGCATTTTAAGTAAAACTGGCCTAAGAATATATTATCCAAATCAAGAAGCAACATAAGGTTTAATGATCAAAAGAATAAAATCTCAATGTTATTATTGTGAAGAGCATGGACTTTTTATTAGTGCTTAACCAATATTGTAATGCACTCATTGTAAAATTTGAAATGTCCCCACATATAAATGTAGAAAGATAAACAATACAATGAGTCACAAATAAAATTACCAAAAAAAAACACCCTGCAAAACAAACAACAAAGATTAAATAAGATAACAAAACATCTCAATATATAAATGTTGAATTAGAACTATAAATTTAAATATCATCCACAATGCTATCTAAAGTTAAAGTATTTCCAATTTTAAAATAAGTCTAGATTTTTCTGATCAATCTGACTCACTCTGATTCATTCTCCAACATATTATGGAATCTCTTACTCGTGATTTTCCAGTCGTTGAGAGTGTAAACCTCTTAGTTAAACATAATCCAGATGACCTACCTGGTAAACACAGATGACATAAAAGTACTGAAAATTGAGGAGACTGAAAATAATTATTTTCATATAATGACTAGCAATTCCTTATCAACTAATGTAATATTATTCCAGAGTTCAGTAATTAATTAGTTATGTATTATATATTTCAGGTTTTTCCCCACATGTATATGATTCTTTCTTTTAAATCTAAATATAATATTTTTTTACATTGGTAGTTTAATTAGTAAAAATCAAATTACATCATTTAACATTAAAGGTCTAAATTCAATTAATAAAATCAGTGGTATAATATTATCCAACTGCATCTAATAGAATTTCTAGAAACCAAATTAGAAAAGATTCACTTACTGAATCTTGTAATGGTTTTACAAATAAATGATGTATAGCCATCTTTAAGTTATCTGAGTCACTGAGAACTGGTATAGAATTCATTATTGATAACTTCATCCTATTTATCTTTTAAATTTTTTTCACACTATATAGATTTCTTTACTATTATACTGCACAATAAATCAATAGTACTAAATATAATCATTGTGTATATTTTCTCCAGATGAACAATTATAAAAAGGTTAATATTACTATTAAATTTGGTTCTTGACAACTCTTTCAATTTGAGCATTCTTATTAGAGATGCCAACATGTTTTATGACAAATTTGTTAAAAAAATAATTCCATCTACTGTCTTTTCTACTTATGACTGATAAAGAGTTTAATGAAATTTAATCTATTACCTTCAATAATGTAAGACATGCTTGTCTAATAGATCTAATGTTCTATTATGTTTTAGAATAATACCTTATCAATTTTGAAATAAAAAATGCCTATTTTTCTAATCATGCAACATGTATTATTTATATTGATCTTGAATTGAATAATAAAAATTTAAATTTAACTGGCTGCACCATACCCCTCAAATAAATTTTTGGAGAACCTGATGATAAAGACAAATTTAGCTCTATTGATTTTTCAAAGAAATTAGAATCTCAATACTTGAATACAGTCACACTGATCTACATGATACATTCTGCTTCAGTTACTGGTTCTTAAATAATTTTAACTCTATTTATTTGGAAAATCTTGCCTATTTTTTCTCAAAAGAAATATAGTCAATTCATGGCACATGTATATAAAATATCTTTGATAACTTTCAAGAAGAAGAAAAAAAGCTCACAACCTTAGAAAATTTAACACCCATATCAGTGAGCCCATTGGATATAAAAATGATGGAGGTAGGCCTAAAAAACAAAATTGGGCTTTACATCTTAACCATGCTATCTAAATTTCAGTTTGCAAAGGAGGATGGATTAATTAATCAGGAAGTCTCATTGATTCAGAAAAAATAGTCTAATAGTTATTCAACTAATATCATATCAATGTTTGTATATATAGACAATCATCTGGTTAACAACCCTGCTAATACATTACTAAAGTATACTTTTACATTTTAACAAATTTGCTCTTGAGCAGAGAGATACATGTAACTCTTAATGGATGGATAACTGGATATCTATCCCAATCATTCCCAATTGTTCAATAATCAACACTCCCTATTAGTATCCTTCTTTTCATAATGTATATTAATCCTATGTTAAAAACAATTGGAAATGAAATTACCTGGGATATATATATATATATTACGTATGTGAGAGATCGGAAGACATATTCGAATACGTTTCAATATATATATATATCACATGTCAATGACTTATATAGCTAGCATTACTAATATGTAATATATAAAGAGCCTGCTAATAGCTCTTAACAAACTTATTTATTTTTTAATGATAAATGCTACAAGATAAAGGCTTTAGATACTTTCTCTTGTAGCAATTATCATTAAAAAAATAAATAAATAAGCTTGTTTAAAGCTATTAGCAGGTCTTTATATATATATATATATATATATATATATATATATATATATATATATATATATATATATATATATATATATATATATATATATATATATATATATAAGTTCTTAAAAACAGTTTTAAATGTATTGTCAATAAGAATGACATTGCAATTTTTTTATCAACCACAAAGAAAAACTTGCTTGTAATAAAATCAAGATTACATAAATAAATTTAAACTTATCGTCAATATGGAAAAAGTATTTGTCATGCACAAATGAAAACCAACATACAGAATAACCTTAGTAACAAAATAAAAAAAAAATATTAACTGATTGTTGAAAGCATATATGTCTATCTATGCAAATGTATTTGTACAATATTGTAATTATGACAAGAGTTATTTATTATACATCAATAATAGTATTTATAATAAAATATCCATACACCATTTAGGAAATTTATCTGGAGTAAAAACATAACAGCAATATCAATTAGTCGGCTTCAAAGACCATTATCATATAATAGTCATGGGTTTTAGTTCATATATATATTTAAAACTCAAAACTCACTTAACCCTATCTCAGAATGTGCAGTGTTTTTTTCTTTATCTTGAAATATCATTTAAAATTATCCCAGCAGACAAACCACCTCTTAATAATAGTAATTTTAATTCCTTAGAGTATCTTTACTTGAAGCAGAGAATCTTGTTTTCTCCCTTCCTAAAAATAATTCCAACTATTTGGAAGTAATATGCATTACTTTACTTAGTCACATGCTTTAATAAAAAATCCATTATTAACTTGATAAATAAACATCTATGCCATAAATTTAGATACTGGTCACTTGAACCTAAGTATTGTGACTTTCTATTAAAATTAAACTTAGAGGCATTATCCATCAATCATTTATACAAATAGAAAATACACCTTCAAATAATTGAAGGCCAATATAACCTTTGCCATAAAGAATCAAAATCGTATTCACACATTTTTATCATTTGTTATAGACTTGATGAGATCAGGACTGGGGCATCTGCTGCATTTAAGAACAAAAATATAGACATCAAATATTTTTGAAACATTTGATAAAGGTCTTTTCTTATGTGTTCACACCAATATATTTGTTCTGTATGCAATCTGGCATATAAGATGCATATATGTATACAATAACACTACCAGAAGTTATTTAAACATATTTAGATATAAGCTTGAAATAATAAGAGAAAGGAATAGAAAGATTACCAAATACAAAGTATACATTAAAACCTGGTGAATTTTTCAATCATCAAAACTATAACATAACATACTTACTTCAAATAAGATTAAAGAATATTATTAATTCATTAACTAAAATACTATTATTTTTTCTCAACAAGTTCAAAAGAACTTATGAATATTTAAATGTTATAAACCACATGTAATCTCTAAGCTTGTTCATATACTTCGGATTCATAAGCAAAAATTGGATATTTTTTTTTTGTTTTCAGCCTTGGAAATTATATGTGGGCAAAAGAAAAGTGCAAACAAATGTTTTAAATGTTCAATGAATGAACAAAGTTTCTTGAAAGATAATAATGATGATAATAATCATGTTAATGGCATAATGAATTTATAGAAATATATTTTCATTTACTGATTTTTATTTTATAAATTGTTTAAAACTCTTTGCTTATATATAAATAAACAAAATGAAAACTATTCATATATTTATTTATATACTCAGTTAAAGTGTTATCTTGTATTATTTTAAATTATCATCATTAAGAAACGATTAAAAGATATAAATAAAACAAATATCTATAAGCAATACGTTAAAGCTCGTCACGGTTAGAATGTTTAGTAAATCTTTAAGAAAACTTTCTCGTGAATAATTTAATGATTTTGTTATGAAAAAAATAGACCGTTTTATATTATCAATTATTTACTTTAAAACTCCTGTGGAATTATATAATAAATTCCATTAATCGACTAACAACAATAATCAATTTGAAATTTATAATAAATATTTTTTTATTGGTTTGTTTTTGCTAATATCAATAATTGTATAGATATATTTTTGTTCTCTTTATTTATTCCAAATAAAAAAACAATACAGTAAGGAAAAAAAAATAGGGAAATTATTTATTTTATGTTTTGATGTCTTTAATATTAATATTTTATAATTTGTTTGGATTGTCATTTAATTAAAATTTTAATAGAATTATAGACTAAAGATAATAGTCATTCTAATATGTGCAGTGCATGTTTGAATATAAATAAGTACATATCGTCGGAATATAAATGAAAATCATAACAAACTTACTACAGAAAAAAAGTGATATTCATATGCATTATTATTACTAAAATATTTGATGCTAGTTAAAGCTGTGCATGTTAAAATTATGCACACAAAAAGTTGACAAAACTTCATATAAAAGTAAATTTGAGTATTTTGTACCTTTGCTTACTTTGCTTAAAAGTAGTTATAATTATAAATTTATTTAAACGCACATTGATAACGTAAATAATATTTATTAAGGCTGTAACCTGAAGAATGTGTCCGAAAAAATGCGATAGTAGGGACCTCTACAGGTCTTAACCACAAGCTTACATTTTGTAAGAAAAGTGGTGAACCCTCTTTACTTCAACTACTTTCTATATAAATAGGTGAAGCTGAAGTGTCCAAGAGTGTGAAGCTATTCAATACTTCATTGATTAAGTCCACATTCATGCTCTCAGATCTAACAGCTTAGGTTGAAGTAAAGAGGGTTTCTTTCTTTTTTTCCAAAACATAAGCTTGTGGTTAAGATCTGTAGAGATCCCTATTAAAAGTAGTTAATAAGTTTTTAAAACTTTGTGGTAAGAAATCCAAATTATAATATAAAAATATTTACTTCTAGGAGAAATTACTCTCAAATATTTATCATGCTTATTGGTTTTTGCTTAAGAAAAAGATTTTATAATGCTATCAATTATAAGTTGAATTATTTTAAAATGATATATTAATTTTAAAACAATATTATTTATGACACTCCTACAATTTTTATATCATGTACTTTGAACCTTGTGAATTTATTAAATATTTATGCTTATCATATTTCATATTTATTAATAGTGAGGTATAGCAATTTTTAAAGTCCTATGTATGTAGTTAGGGAGAAATGCTTTTGTATATATTCTGCTAATATGTATAACAGTCATATGCATTTAAATGTGCAAGCACTTTAGAATAGTGTTTGGTAGAATCTTTAGAATATGAGTAGATTGTAAAAATGGAAATGTTAGACTTAGTGTTATCCAATGACATATGGGTTTTTTTTCTGTATTATAACAAATTTTAGAAGATACTTAATTTTCTTTTTTTTTCTTAGCCAAGTTAACGAAGATGAAAGAGATATAGTGTGATTTTTTTAAAAAAAACTGAAATATGTATATTCTGTTGGTACATTGACAGTTAATTATATATATATATATTATGAGTTTAATTCATATTCTTTTACATTCTATTCATAAACAATTTAATTTTTTTATGCTGGAGTATTTGTTTTTAGTTTTTACTTTTTGAATATTTGTTGAATTCAAGTATTTTAAGATCTGTGCCCCACAATAACTAAGTCTCAACTGCTTCTTTAAATATGATGAATGAAAGTGACTAGTAGTAATATATTTTAGTAATTAAATGTAGCTCTCACAACCTCACTTATTTTTGTAAGTAATATGTACATCCATTATATATTTTTATATATATATATATATATATATATATATATATATATATATATATATATATATATATATATATATATATATATATATATATATATATATATAGGCACTTATAATTAAAGCTTGTTTGTAGTTAGTGGTAAACTCCATCTAGTGAACATTTTAGCACAAGCTTAAAGGCAAGTTGCACAATTTGTGTCTTGTTTTATTTATATATATATATATATATAAATACATAGAAATATATATATATATGTTTAATATATTTCAATATTATTTGCTACTCTTGAAAATATTACTTCTTAAATCGATCGATTATTCTACTTTTATGAACTAGGTTTAAGTTCAGGCATCATTTATAACAATATTTAATGAGCGAGTGCAGTTGAGATATGATATAATTTCCCCTTACATCCCAACTGGACGAGACAATTTTTTTTCCTAATGTGAAAATATATAGATTTATTTCTCTCTATATATTTCAAATCATCACCATTAAATAAACCATTATTATAGTATAATAAGTGTAGCTAGCCAATATAAAAAAAGATGAGATCGTTTGACTCTTAGATTTAAATCATATTAACTTTAAACACAATCAGTGATATATTAGTTATAACTTATATTTTGTTATAAGTTTGTTATCGTCATAAGTCATAATTTGTTTGATAATTCACATATTTATATTCAGGTATAAAAAGAATAGTCAAAAGTATATCATACTGGAAAGAAAACCATAATATATATAAGAGAATTAAACTTGGAATAAATGCTTATAGCAGAAATAACTTAATACTAAAACAAATTATGTCTACATGTTTGAAAAGAAAGTATAAAAGATTAATGCAGTGACTTCAGACTATACAACAAAAGTATAAAAGTAGTATGGTGGAAGTAACAAAACAAAATACATTGATAAGAGAACAAATCAGATATCACTGATGTTATTGAAAAATTTAGATGCTGTAGTGGAATTTTTTAATGGACATTTTAAATTGAATTCCAAAAGATTATAAAAGATACCGAAAAATACCATGAGTGAAATCGATAAATTAAGAAAGTTTTCTATTAATGATGTGAAGAAGAGAAACTAAGGATCAGAAAAAGTGGATTAAATTTGAAAAACCTTTAACCGGAAGTGATTCAATAATTGTTGAAAAAATGTGATGATGATAGATGAAAAACAATTAAATATTTTTAACAATGCAAAGGCATTTTCAATAATATATTAAAAAGTTAAACGAGGAAAATAAGGTGAAAAAGGTAAAAGAGATTATTTGTAATATAAAATTATGTAAATCAGATATTTAGAATATCTCTAAAGAAAGCTGCCTTAATATATATATATGTTGTGCGTATGTGTTTGATGGATAAATATGATGAAATACATTGTTAGGTAGTCCAGTGCATCAATCTGGTCTGTAACTCTTCTTCAAATCAAATAATATATAAATAAATAATTGTATATGAAGAACAGAGCCATAAATTTACCATTAGTGTTTGTTATATAAACTGTTTGTAAACACTACGCGAAAATCAATATTTCTACTCACAAAGTTCAAATAAACATTTTTCCTTAATAAAATTTTTTTTTGTTGTTTATTTAAGCTAAGCTCTCTCTACACTTTGATATTGTGTGATAAAATGCTTTTTTAAATCCATAAATAAACTTTTGAATAAATGAGGCATTGAATATTGGCCTTAAAATTTATTATAGTGTATTTTTTTAAAAAAAAAAACATTGATTATTTTTTACTTTTTTTTCATTATATTAAGAGTTGTTTAATTATGAACTGTTGCATAATATTTACGTACGAGAAGAGAGGAGAGAAAGAAAGAAACGGGGAATAAAAGGATACTCATCCGCATTAAAAAACAAATTAATATTTAATAATAGTTTATTTCTGTTTAGGTAATATGATAACACAGCTATTTAGCATCTTATTTATTAATTGATGAGCAGATAATAAAAACAAGAGTTGAAGATAAAATGTGTAGGATTTAATCCAAAACGGTTATTTTGCGTGCATTGCATGGCTGCTCGTTCGACAGGAGAAACTCTATTATTCTTGAATCAGTTTGATGAGCAGGCTTCTAGCTTTTTTTTTTATTCTGCCATCATTCTTTTATTTTAACTCAAAGTATCAACAGCTCGTCGTTTTCTTTGAAATCACGCAATACACGGAATCAGGGCTTCAAGGTATATCCAGGCTTCCATTAAAAGATTTTTAACATTTAGGATACAACATGTCTGATTTAAATACTGACCAGTATTTTTCATCCGACGAAGACAACCCGTTACTGAGGTAAGCTAATGTATGAAAATATATTTATGCAATTAGATTTAAGGTATTTAATAAACTTGTAAGCATTAGAAGTAAAAATAAAATAAAAATAATTAGCTACAAAATATCGAATAAACTTTGAATAAATAATCAACTAGTTGCAAATATAATTTGATAAATTTAATTACAGTTGCAATATTTTTTGAATACAATTAACAATATCGAATAACGTGTATCATCAGTTTATCTGCAAACATGTGCGTGAGCGTGATTGATATATAAAAATACTTTTTGTGATAACTCACCTATCTATATACATATACTAAAATATGCATATACTTGAATATTAATTTGAGCCATTTCAACTATATAACTAATATTACAAGAAATATTTTTTTAATTTATAAAAATAAATAAACAAAATTAGCTTAAATATATATAACATTTAATGTCAACTTGACAAACTTAATAATTTGACGATATTATTGGCAAAACAGAAAAAGGTATTTATACTTGATCAAAATTGACCTATAAGAAGTAAAATAACTTTTAAATAGCTGATATAAATGTTTCTCCTTTAACCTTTCAAAGAGCAATAAAGACAAAAGATAATTTTACTTTCGGATAAAAATAGCTAATAGCAATATGAAAATCAGTATGTGTGTGTGTGTGTGTATGTGTAGAAATAAGAGTATACGTGCTCAGATATATTGACTTAATGTTTAAGATCTAGTTTGTTTGTCCAGTAATGTGAAAAGTTGTATAAAAAATATAAAATTATACAATATTCTCAAACAGAACATTCTGGTCTCTTTTTTAATTTAATAATCTGTGTGACTAGCTAGAAATGCTTATGCATATTATTGATTTTTCATATCATTTTTATATCTTAAGGAACATGATATAAATTATGTTATCTTGGAATAGATATGGCATTTTATTTAATATTAATGTTTTGATTGTTAAATTTGTAATATTTTATATATAATAGGAACATTTTTAAATAGTCATCAAAAATGATTTTTTTAAAATCGCTTATTTTAATTGCTTTATTGTCTTATAAAACTAAAGAAACATTATTGTCTATTTGTGATTCATTTTATATTTGCTCATATTAATATTGTTTTGCTTCAGAGCTACTTTTTTGTGTAAAAAGACAATATTTTGGTTTTATAAATTACAGAAGTTTTAAAATTATACAGAATACATATCCTAATATAAACTATTTATGAAGATTGAAAACAATTTTTCTGAATATGCTACTAGATTTCTGAATTATTTAGGAATAAAGCAAATTTCAAACATTTAAATATTAAAACACGTTTATCTGAAGGTTTGTAATAACGACATTTTAGTAATATTTACATGTTGGACTATTTCCATCATCTAATATTAAATATTGAATTCAGTTATAAACATTTAAAATTTTATTTAAACTTTCCAAATACATTCAACTGTCAGTAGTATGAAATAGGTTAGTACATAACACATGTTTCTAGGGATATTATTCTACTCTCTTTTTCAGGTGTTGCTGGTCTGACCAGTGATAGTAATAGCATGGGAATCAAACCTGGATCTTTAAGTTCATAAATATAGAATTTTAAAATAAGGATAAATATTCATGAATCTAAAGTTCCAGGTTCAACTCTCATGCAAGTACTGTCACTGGTCAGATTAACACATGGAGAAGAGGGGAGAATAATGCCTCTAGACACATTATGTTATATACTAATTTTATGTGGTATTAATAATAATTGAAAGTGCTTGGAAAATTGAAATAATTTTTAACTATTTTATAAAGATATTCAATATTTAATGTAAGATGATGGAAATAGTCCAATATATGATTAATATTAAAGGTTATAAATGCTTCATACACTATAGCAACTTTGCACTTAAATTTCTAATTACATTAAGTTAACTATAGACAATATACTTCTATTAAAATATTGCATATTCATCCTGTATTATTCCCATTCCTTTTCTATGTATTTAAAGAGACTTATTGAGGTCCTATATGTAAGGAGTCAGAGTGACTTAAAGATAACATGGGTATGGCAACAAGATAGACTCAACAAGGGATTTGAGCATTCCATCATCATATTTTCAATGATGTGGATTTCTGAAGAGTTGGAGGGTGAAGAAGATTGAAGCCTGTTCATTAAAGTTTGAAGAATTACTATCTGAATATAAACTGAGCACTGATTATATACATGTGTGGGAGATGTTGATATGGACCAACTGATAAGTGCTGATTCATCATAAAATACATATGTTGGAGATCATTTATCTTTTTCACATGCATGTAGTCATGTGTATCAGTTATATAAGATGGAGTGAATAGCTATGGGGAGCTTGAAAGTCTGAGTTCAAATCTCTTTTCATTACATTAAGTTCAGTATACAATATAGTATTTAAATATTATGTGTATATATATATATATATATATATATACACATATATATATACATATATATATTTATATATACTTATATACACGATATATCTTCCGATATATATATATCTGAAAGAAGAAATAAATCATATTAATAGTGTTTTATTAGCAAATAGTTATAATTACAAATTTATAAAAAAAAAACTTATTTCAAGCCCAAAATAGACAAAATAGGACACAAAAAGATGATAAATCAGCTATTAAGATTTGTGTTCCATATGTAAAAAGAACTACAGACAGTATTGGATGTATATTAAAATGCTATAATATAGATACATCATTTTCTGCTCATCAAAAGATCAGCAATATAATAACCAAGCCTAAGGATGCAATCCCTCTTGAATCTCATGGTGTCTATCAAATCTCATGTAAAAATTGTAAAGCTTCTTACATAGGTATGAGTAATTATCACATCAGTGTTAGGAGAGATGAGCATGCTAATGCAGTTAAACAACACTCATCATCATCAGCACTCTCACTCCATACTATAGATTCAGGTCATAAAATTGATTTTTCTAGTACAAGGATCATATCCAGATGTGATAATCTTTACCAGTGCAAAATTAGAGAAGCCATTGAGGTACTTAAAAGGCCAGATTGTATCAATAAGCGAGATGATACATGCAAACTTCCTCCTATTTGGAAAGATTTTTTTAAAAAACATTCCTAAATTTAACATTTTTGCTATTGATGGAATTTTAACGTTTTATTCAAATCAGTGATTGTAGTGCCTCTACAGATGTCTTCCTACCTTTTATAACTCTGAGGATGACTTGTGTGACCAAGTTGAAATGTCAGTCTATTAATATTAAAAGTTTTTAACACGGATGAACCCGCAAAATATGTATTATATATATATAACAAAGTTCATGAATCAAACTACATAAAGCTACATATGAATAAATAGATAATCAGTCATATCAATGCACAGAGAAGCCAATAAGCATTTTATGATTATATTGTATTTCTTAATGGAATAGAGAATTCATCAGATATGAATTTCTAGGGTTACAATGATGCTCTATTCCAAAATAAAATAGTGTATAGTAATAAAATGATTGATGGTTTTCTTTTCATATTGACATGAGTGAGAAGCTATTTATTCATATACACGCTTGTATGTAATTTGATAATTCAACTTTGTTATAAATATTTAAATTGTCTTGAAATATATATATTTATAATGTATTATTTGTATTTATGTTTTATTGTTACATATTTATGTCTGTGGTTTATAATATATATATATATATATATATATATATATATATATATATATATATATATATATATATATATATATATATATATATATATATATATAAATTCTCAGAAAAAAATCTTAAAGTTATGTAACAACTAGATGTTATTTACAAGTGTACATATAAAGCAATAATGGACTCTCATTTAGCTAGATATAAAATTAAGATTTTTAAATCATAATTCTTGTAAAATAAACAATTACACCAAGACCACAATATTAAATAAACTCTTTAGGTTCATAAAAATCTTATAGTTCAGAAAGTCCTCACCATCATTAACACAATTTAGAATTTAGCAAAATATTATTTATATAAGACAAATATCATTTATTCTACTTGAAAGTGCAATAAATAAAATAATGCAAATCTTTTTTTACTTAAGTAAGATTATTCTAGTTTCTAAATTATGGAAAATAAGATTAAGAAAATAAGTTAGAGTTTATCTCAAATTAAGCATTTTAATGTTTTACTGTTTATTTTTAAGCAATTAGCAATTACATAACTTCTAAAAAATCTTAAAAATATTACTAGGTCAATAAAAAGATGTCAATTCTTTGTTATACGTAATTATAGTTTGACTATATAAATTTAAAATCATCTGATATAATCTATATAAGAAAGCATAAAAAGTCTTACAAACGCCCAAATTATTATCTTCTGCTAACAATAAAATTCACTTTTACTGCATCTTTAAGATAACTATAAATTCAGACATCACTTATTTGCAAGAAAAAAAAAATTAAGTTAATTGTAAATATTAATAGTAATAATATAATTTTAGCACTATTTAATTTTCCCAAAACAGAGAAATTAAGTAATCATTTTTAATAATATTGGGCAATGACAAATTTGTGTTTTTTTGTGAATATTTGCAATTTTATTCATTTCTTTCTTACAAGTTGTTGATGATTAAATATTTTTTAATATTTAAGATCTATTAGCTAACAGAAAATATTTTTTTTTTGTTGGCAAATATTATTGATTTGGCAAGTAATACTTGTGAGACATTGTCGTGTTGTCTTAAAGAGATTACACCAGATGACATATGTTTATTTACAGTTAATTAAAACCATAAGTTATTATATATACAGAGACAAATTAAAAAAAATCCGAAGCCATTAAAGTCACAGAACCTTAATTTTCTCATATCATTTAAGTGGGAATATTAATGTTGTGTGATTTTAATGGCATTTTGATTAATTTTTTAATTTTAACTTTAAAATATGTTGTCATGCCATAAGCTGGCTAAGATTATTATTTATTTTTATATATTGATAATTGAAATAAACACGCACACACACATTATATATATATATATATATAAGTAATAAAACAGTTAAATAGCTTATATCAAAGTAAAGATCTTATTTGTTCTTTATAGTGGAACAGATTGACAATTAATGGAGAGCTACAGATTATTAAAACTAGTTAGATAGTTATTTACTAACCAATATTTAATGTTTACATGCATTGATTAAAGGATACTATCTCAAAATAATCCTAAGCCTAAATAATACTTAAAAAATGTTTAGAGTTTTATCTCAGTTTGAATTCAAATTCGATGGATATGATATACAGTCATTTTATTGTCATATCAAGATTTTTATTTATTAGCAATCACACATTTAAAATTAAAATATTTATATCATAAACTGAAATCATATAAGCAAATAACAAAAATTTAGTGGATACATTTTTCAACTGTACTCTATATATTGGATCATAAATAAAGGTGGTATTCCAGCTTTGTATTAAAAGAAGGTTTCTTTGACAACAGCTTGAGAGTGCTGATTGTTAGTAATATCAACATTCCCTAATGTTGACTGATTTTAATAATCATTTATAAACCCATTTAGCCTTCAACATCATTACACTTATTATTTAAATAATACTTTGGGTACAATTTGAAAATTCTAATTGCAGTTTGTAATATTATATTTTATTATTTAATAATTTGCTTTCAGAACAGGTTATATTTATGTGTTTAAAAATTTCAATGGTTGTGGTCAAGTTGCAATGTTTAGTATCTATATAAATATATTGGATCATAAATAAAGATGGCATTCCAATTTCTTTGTTAAAAAGAGGTTGTCTTGACAACAGGTTGAGATTATTGATTTTAAATGATATTGAGATTGTCTAGTGACTGATTTTAATGATATATATATATATAATATTCAGTGCCATTTTAGTAGATACTCTATGTCATTTTTGTTACTAGGGGAACGATAAAAAAACTACTGAGATGATCAAGTGATAAACAACTTTTGACATCACATTTAACATGCCTATAAAAATGTTTCAGATATTTTTTCCAGTCTATATAAAAATTTTCAAATTTTATCAAAAATTTAAAAAATCCAAAGATATCATAAAAATAATCTATGAAACTGTTCTTTGTTCCCCAAATTGTCAAAAGGTATTCTATGATATCTATTAAAACTGTAATTATAAAATATAAAATCAAAACACTATGGATAATATGTTAAGTGACAAATAATAAAACATTCAAAATTAATATTTAGAATTTAGCAAATAATATTTGTCAAAAAAAGTTACTAAACTAACATAAGAAATTAATAAAAATATGATAAAAGGAAAGTAAGTGAATTTTAAAATATGGGAACAATAAAAGTATGTGCTTAAAAGAAAGTATGAAAACAGATAATGCACATAAACTAGAGTAAGAATTAATAAAAAAACATATGCTTAAATAAAAATATTTTAATTTTACAATTAACAAATAAAGCATTATATTTTAAATTCATCAAAAGTTGAAACATTTGCATGAGTTCATAATATATTAAATATTAAAATTTAGATTAATATTATGATTAATAGAAAAACAATAAATCCATATAAAACATTTCAAATTTTATTGAAAATTAAAAAAAGATAGATTTTATAGAAAGATCTTATAAATCTTTTCCAAAATATTAAGTGACTAAATTAACATAAAAAAATACATATAAATACTTATAAAAAACATAACAGCATAATACTTGAGAAAAAAAGAATAATAAAAAATATTAATATAACAATTAATAAAAAATGTAACATTTTTTTTATTTTATTGAAATTATTAATTTATGTTGATTTTTGAATAATTAACAGAGAGTGAGGAAGGTTGGGCAACACATTTCCATGTGGTATTAGAAAATGAAAAAGGCAATATCAGCATCCATCTATTTAATCGTATATCTACATAACTATCTATCTATTCATCTATCTTTGTCTAAAATTAGTCCAATAATGATCACATATACAGTGGCAAAATAAATTAGTAAACTAACATAAAAATGTCCAAGTATTAATTGAAAAACATCCATCTGTGTAACTATCTACCTACATATTGATCTCTCTACCTATTGATCCATCTACCTACCTACTACCTATCTATCAATCACTGTATCATAGTCAAAATTTTGTACAAGTGATAATAAAAATTATAGTGGCAAAATAAATTACTAAACTAATATAAACAAACATGTACAAATAATTATTAAAAACATAGCAACATAATTCTTGAAAAAAAAAAAACCAATTCCAGTTTATCAAATGTCTTCAGCAATCACTTCTGATAATCAATGTTGCTTGTTTGTTTCAAAAATGGCATTGTAATTCTACCATTTAAGATTGCTAATTTTCCCTTATCTTACCTGATATTAACATAAGACTTTTTTTATAATACTACTTGGGTGATCATGCTTTTATTGTTTTAATAATTAAAAGAAAAATATATCAGCAAATATCAGATATCTTTATTATGAATGACAGAAATGATCTTATCCAAAGCATTAACAATTTTTCTAATTTATAGTCTTGTTTTCACACAAAGTTTTTGAAATAAAAAATATCATTTGCTTGTTGATTAAATATTTCTGATTATTTTTACACAGTAATCAGTTGATAATTATTTAAAATAAAGGAATATACACATACACTTTGACTTTATTCATATACATTTTACTTTTAAAAATAGAAGTGATTAAACTTGACTATAATATTATAAAGAAAATCATAGTGTAGATTTGATTAAGCTGTATATGAAACTGATGTTGTAATATCTTCAGAATTGACACTGTGTTAGAGTCTTTTCAAATATTATAAAAATTATAAAGTAAATATATTTGAAAGCAGATATTGATAGATTTTCTCATAAATTCACCATTGTTTGTTCACATTAAAAATAAAAAAAAACATTTTTTTATTTTCTGAAGATTTATTTCACATTCTTGTATGATGAAATATATCCTTTGTTCATATTTACAATTCATTTTTTAGTATTTGCAAAATTCAAATATGATTATTTAGTATATTTTTTAAATGTAAAATTAAATGAAAAAGATATCAGATCCAATTTATTCAGTTTTAATATAAAATAAAGATTTTATACAGAAATAAAAGGCAGAGCATTATTAGATACTGCCACCAGATGTAATAATAAAAATATAATTTGGTAATATTTTTAAAAAAGGCATATTTTATCATAACTTCTAATTTATGTTAATTATTAAATAACTAATAAATTTTTTATTACCTAAAAGTGAGGTAGGTTGTGTTTCTTATTTGCTATTAGAAAATGAAAATGGAAAGGAGAAAAAATGAATAAGATTCACATTTGACCTTATGATTCCATGATGTCAGAATTGCCTCTTGATATTTAAAATTGTAAAAAAAAAGTAGAGTAGAAAAAAATAATACTATCCATCTATCTAATTATCTAATAATGCAACCATTCATAAACTATTGTCTATCTATCTATCTATCTATCTATCTATCTATCTATCTATCTATCTATCTATCTATCTATCTATCTATCTATCTATCTATCTATCTATCTATCTATCTATCTATCTATCTATCTACCTACCTACCTACCTACCTACCTACCTACCTACCTACCTACCTACCTACCTACCTACCTACCTACCTATCTATCTATCTATCTATCTATCTATCTATCTATCTATCTATCTATCTATCTATCTATCCATCCATCCATCCATCCATCCATCCATCCATCCATCCATCCTCCATCCATCTACCTATCCATCCTATCCATCCTATCCTATCCTATCCATCCATCCATCCATCTACCTATCCATCTATCCTATCCTATCCATCCATCCATCCATCCATCCATCCATCTATCCATCTATCTATCTATCTATCTATCTATCTATCTATCTATCTATCTATCTATCTATCTATCTATCTATCTATCTATCTATCTATCTATCTATCTATCTATCTATCTATCTATCTATCTATCTATCTATCTATCTATCTATCTATCTATCTATCTATCTATCTATCTCAATTATTTTTACAATTAACAATTAAACCAGAAAACAAACAGGAAAAAAGATTTGCAGATCTTTATTATTAATAAATAAAAAGTTACAATAAATGTCAAAAAAGTTTAAGTAAAAACAAAGGAATAACATTTACGGATTTAAAAAAATTTCAAAAATATTGAATTAAAATATAAAAAAAATCAGGTATCAGTGCTTTTAATTTCTGTCTCCTTACTAATTTTTTTTTTTGCTTTTGTCAATAACAATTTGGAATTATTCAAATCGCCAAATTAAAAATAGAAAATAGTTAGAAAATATTAAAATTGAAATATGGTGACAAAATAAATTACCAAATTAAAGTTAAACAATACCTATATAATAAATATTAAAATCAAAATTTATATTTTTATTCAGACATCTGACATCAAGATATAAAGTGAGGGGAGAGACTGTGGCCAAAATATAATAAAGTGGTATGTAGACAGATAGATATGTAGGTAGATATGTATGTACATAGATAAGTATGTATGTAAATAGACAAATAAATAGACGGATAGTTAAGTAGATAGATAAATAAATTAAAAGCTGGATAAACAGAAAGAAATATTGACAAATGTATAGATAGGTATGTAAATAGATAGACAGGTAGGTATAAAGGTAGATAGATAGCAGGAATGTAGGTAGATAGATAGGTATGTAGATAGATGGTTACATATGTAGATAGATAAATAAGTATGTAGATAGATAGATAGTTATAAAGGTTGGTATGTAGATAGGTAGAGAGATAGATAAGTAGATAGATAGTTATGTAGATAGATGGGTAAATAGGTAAATTGATAGATAAATTGTTAAGTGGATGTATAGATATGTATATTGAAAAAATTAAAAGATTAAAATGGAGTTGGGCTGGACATATTGCTAGAAGAGATGATAATAGATGGACAATTGAAATTTTAAACTGGATTCCAAGAGATTGTAAAAGACCCAGGAAGAGACCACATGTGAGATGGATGGATGAAATAAGAAAATGTGCAAGGGTGTTGTGGAGAAGAGAAGCTAAAGATCGGAAGAAGATGGATTAACTTGGAGAGACCTTCATCCTGCAGTGGATTGATAATGGTTGATGATTATGATGATGATATAGGTGGATATGTAGTTAGTTAGGTAAGTAGGTATATATATATATACCTACTGAAATTTTGAATCAATTTCAATATAAGATGTAATGTCAATTGTAAAAAAAAAATTAGTTTGATTTTAATATGGAATTTATTAACCAGAGAACATTGAAATGCATTGCTATGACAACATATAATATTGAGAAAAAAATGTTTATTATTAATTGAAGTGTATAAAAATTTTAATTGACTTCATTCATTTTAAAAATAAATGTGTAAATAATAGAGTTTATAGAATTATAAATTTTTTTAGATGTGATATGTTGGACTATTTCCATCATCTATGAGTAAATGTTGAATGCATAGAAAATTTTAAACTTTATTTAAACTTTCCAAATACAATCAACTTGTTAGTAATAACACACAATAAACAACACAGTTTAATAATTACACAACATTTCAAGTAGTATTATTCTCCACTCTTCTTCAGTTGTTGCTGGCCTATATGCACAGAGACAGTATTCACATAAAAGCCAAAATTGCAATTTGACTTGTATGTGAATAATGCCTCTGTGCATATCAGACCAGCAATAACTGAAGAAGATTGGATAATAATATTACTCAAAATGGTATGTAATTATTAACCTGTGATATTACTAACAAGTTGTTTGTATTCGGAAAGTATAAATAAAGTTTAAAATTTTCTATACATTCAACATTCACTCATTGATGATGGAAAAGGACCAATATATCACATCTAAAAAAATCATAATTCTAATGCTAAACATTTATCTTCAAAATGTAAACAGAAGAAAAAAATCATGGATATTACATTTTCTTTATTATATATTTTTATTATTGCATTCATAATAGCAGATTACAAATAATACATCTAATATTTAATATCTCCAGTATGTTTGTTATTTTATTTGTATAATATTAAATTGGAAAGATTGTGTAAAAATATATTTCCAGTATTGTATGGTAAGAATACAGTATAATTTTTTGGAGTTTGTGTTGAATTAAAAGAATATTGTTTGTATTTTTTTAAAATGTAAATATTATCTATTATATGTAATAATTATAAAGTATTTATTGTTATTATTATTATTATTATTATTATTATTATTATTATTATTATTATTATTATTATTATTATTATTATTATTATTATTATTATTATTATTATTATTATTATTATTATTATTATTATTATTATTATTATTATTATTATTATTATTATTATTATTATTATTATTATTATTATTATTATTATTATTATTATTATTATTATTATTATTAAGATTCAACAATAGTAAACTTTATTGATCCAATAGTTATATAGTATTACAATGCCATAGCAAGATACATGTTGAATCTTATTATTGTCATTCAATTTCAAGTACTACAATATTCATTTTTTTAAAAGTACATATCTATATAAGTAATTTTACATGATTCTATCCACTTTAGCAATGTTAATTAATCACATTATTGTCCAATAGGAGCATAATCTGGACCATGCTTTTTTTAATTTTCGTTCTTTATAGCTTTGCTGTTTGTCTGAGCAGGGACCAAGTAGTAGCTGCATAAATATCCAGGCTGGTGATCTGCTTGTCTCTAACTTGAATTTTGTTCAACTTATTTTCAAATGTGGCTGGATTATTATTATTATTATTATTATTATTATTATTATTATTATTATTATTATTATTATTATTATTATTATTATTATTATTATTATTATTATTATTATTATTACAACTACATTATTATTATTATTATTATTATTATTATTATTATTATTATTATTATTATTATTATTATTATTATTATTATTATTATTATTATTATTATTATTATTATTATTATTATTATTATTATTATTATTATTATTACTACTACTACTACTACTACTACTACTACTACTACTACTACTACTAGTTAGTTTTAAAAGTTTTTTTATTATTATGTCTATATTGTGATTACAAGTTAAAAATGTTACATAATTTCTATATTCTGATTATATGTTAAAAAAATTTTACATAATTTTTTTGTGTTTTTTTTATGTTACATGAAACTTAAAGAGAAGAAAAAAATTGGGACATGAAAATTAATGAGTAAGCTATCCATTGATGGTTGTGATAGCTTTTTGAGTCCATTGCTGATTTTGTTTCAGAGTTATGATTGTGGAGATAATTGTTTGAGGCTCCAGGTGGCATTAATTATATCCACCAGGGCCAAAGAATGATCTCTCATTTTAATTTTTAGGATTTTATTTCCAAAAGAGATTTATATTTTCATGATGTTGGATTAAAGACAAAGTGACATCTTAAGAACCAGAGAGTAAAAATGATAAAGATGGAAAGCATTATATTGGGAAATATTCCTTTTTGAATATTTTCTATTAAGATGTCCCATATTGGTTTAGAATTATAAATGAGTGTGGTTATCAGTTGTCTATATATATGTAAGGCATTGCAGTGATATAAAAAATGTTGTAGTTTCATCATCCCTACCACATAAGGGACAGATAGGTTGAATGTTAGTATATTTCCTCTTATTGAAAAGAAATTCACTTGTTGGTAAAGCATCCATGTTAATTTTGATGAGGAAGTCTAAGTATTTAGGTTCTAAATACCAAAATTTAAATGTTTGTATTAAAGATTTGTTTGTTAGTTTAAGTGAACTATCTGGTGTTTGAAGTAGATCTAGGGTAGTTATATTTTGATATGCATCTCAGTACTTCATTTTTGCTGTAAACATATTATCTGGTAATTTGTATTGACATATGTGTTGAATTAGATTATTAATGAACTTATTGTTGATAGGCAGAGATGTGTCAGTAGGAGATATTGGAATAAAAACCTGAAAATTTTGAAAGTTAGTGCAGATTTTAAATAGTGTATTATAGGACTTTTGATAATAAAAGGTATTTATTGAATGCAAAGATAAGCCATTAAATTTTGATTGCTTTTGAAGTTTATTAATGCTAATAGAAATTGTCTTCTGGTTCCAGATCAACTTAGTACCTAGAGAATTGATTTTCTTGATGAATGAGGTTGTGAATTTAATGGTGGGTGAATAGAAATTAATTTTTGGATAGATTAGCATGTTAATTAAAGATATCTTGCTGTGTATTAAAAGATAAGCTTTAGTTAGAGAATTAATAATTTTTTGTATAGAAATGATTAGTTGATTTTGTATATTTATTCTCATTATATTTACTGATTGATGGAAGGGTATTCCCAGGAAGTTATGAGGTCGGGTTTCAACTTTTGTTTTAATTGGAGTGCCAGTAAGTATGGGTCATGTGGCCATTTTTTCAGGATTGAATTTAAGAGTAAAATCTTTTGTGTATTTTTCCAATGTATTATGTAGTTTAGGCAACAATTTTTGTGAAGGAAGAAAAACAGTTATGTCATCCATGAATGAAATATGGTTAATTGTACAGTTTAAAAAAATCGTGTGTATTCCTGGTAGTTCAGCTTCAATTTGAAGTAAGAGGGAATTAATGTAGGTGATGAAGAGAAGGGCACTAAGGGGTGAACCTTGAGGAATTTAATTATGTGGAGTGAATTCTGATGACATTTTTCCATTTAAGGTGATGTGTATGTTTCTATTTATAAAGAGGTTAGCTAAAATATACATAATTGGAATCGGGATTCCATGACTACCAAGCACTTCTAAGAGTTTGTCAATAGGCACAGAATCAAAGGCAGCTTCAATATCTAATTGTACTGCAATAGGTGCAGCTCTTCTATGGTGGTGAATGTCATTAGTTAGTGCCCTAAATAAGACATGAGCCTCAGGAATGGATGAGCCTTTTTTGGCAAACTGAAATTTAGATAGAGTAGGTAATATAAGAGGTTGGATTTTATCTTTAATAATAGATTCTATTAATTTAATGATGAGTGGGGACATAGATATAGGTCTAGGATTATTGAGAGGTGAGGGTAGTAATGGTTTTTTAAGAAAGGGCACTAGTGAGACAGGGTAGAGTAGTTCTATAGTATGAATTTGATTTGACAGGTAATGCAGCATATTGTAGATTATGGGAATAGTAAAGTGGCTAAGGTGTTCAAGCAAAAATTTCGGAATAACATGTGTTTCTGGATGTGAGTTTACTACTACTACTACTACTACTACTACTACTACTACTACTACTATTACTACTACTACTACTACTACTACTACTACTACTACTACTACTACTACTACTACTGCTATTATTATTATTATTATTATTATTAATATTGTGTAATAAGGTTTCTATTTATGGAAAGCTGGATGAAAGTGACCAAAGAGTTAATATGAAACATTGCTATAGTGTCTTTGATGTCAATTTAAAAAAATGTAAATAGACCTAAACAATTTAAACTCTCTCTCTCTTTCATGTCTTGTCTTTTATAGAAGTGAACTTAACTTCCTTCATAAGATTTATTTTACAAGTAAATACTTATTAAATGGATAGAATGATGGAGTAAAGAAAAATAATATTTATCCATTAATTGGAGAGATTTATTGAGGATTTGTGAAGAGCAATAATTTGTTGAAAGAATGAAAATTAATTCATAGAATTTAAAAACAATTGTAGTATTTTTGCTTTAAAAATGGATATTATTTGCTTTTCAAGGGATGAGATATATTTGCTAACATAAAAATGTACTCAAAGATTATGTTCACCTTTTGATATAATTTTATGAGATGGATGAATTATTTATATACAAGATATAAATGGGTTCAATTTCCATTGCATCAACATGGATGAAATTAGCATTTATTCACTTATAATATTTTATGAATCAGATACCTGTTAAAAGAAAGGATATCTATATTACATTATTATGGATATAAACTAGGATCTGTACTCCTAGAACATCATATCAATCAAATATCTGCTATATGAGAAAATAATTAGAATATTTAGAAAAGATCAGAACTAACAAAATGTGCTTAAAATCTAGTACTTTTTCATGATCTTTCTATTTTTCTGTAGTAACAAAATAATGTCGGATCATGGTTCAAGAAATAGACATTAAAATTATAATAATATTTTGGAAATGTCACATTTGAAAACAATGAAGCAGGTCATTTGCTAATATATATTATTATTGTTATTATTATTTTTGGTATATATAATTGTATAGTGTTTATTGATATAAATGGTAGAACAATTTAAGTTAAGTGAAAATTTATTTTACATGCTTAAAATATAAGAGTTATGTTTCTCTAAATTCAAATATATATTTTGTAGCTTAGTAATTATGATTCTAATATAAAAATATATCTCCTTATTTGTTGATTATAAATTAATTTCAAGTATTTAATTTTTTTTTTTAAAATAACATGAATGAATGGGTACATTCATCTTAAGTATATTTTTATTTCAATTAACTATATTTTTATATATAAAGATTAATAATGTATTTGACTCTCTTATGTTTTGAAAAGTGCATATGTATTACAACACATTTGTCTTACATAGATGTACATTATAATCTTAGTATTTGATTAATGAAATTTGATGTACAATCACCTACTTAATTTAAAAGAATTAATGCCAATTGAGAAGCTATTGCATAAGGCTTAATCAGATCATATATATTGAAAATTTATATATATATATAATTTTATTTAATTTTTATCCATTTGTTAATAAATGTTGAATTAATTTAAAAGAAGTAAACTTGTTTGGTTGTCATTCAATTCTACAATAAAAATTTATTGGTTATGGTAATTAGATGGTTTAGTATTCAATGATCGATCATACCACATGCTTCATTAGAAACAGTTACAAAAAGTTAAAAATCCACCCACAGAATGGGTAAAAGAGTATAATTACATACCATTTTCTTTAATTCTAAGAAATAATACTCCTTTATGTTGTTTATCTTATAATCAATGAAATATAATATAAATCTTTATTATATAATAATAACAACTTGTAAATACATCACAGAAAAATTATATATATAAAAGCCTTTTTCCGTAATTCTCAATTTTTTTACCCCTCTCAATATGATACCTCGTACTAATACTAACATGTATATTATGTATATAGCGACATCTACTGACATTTCCTATATTTCATTATTTTTATCATTTTATTTATTTTCCCTTATATTACTTTCCATTCTTTATCTATTACCCAATCATTCATTAAATCAATTGACTTTTTGTATTATATATAAAATGTAATATAAATACATGTATGAACATTTACAAAAAGTCAATTGATTTAATGAATGATTGGGTAATGGATAAAGAATGGAAAGTAATATAAGGGGAAATAAATAAAATGATAAAAATAATGAATTATAGGAAATGTCAGTAGATGTCGCTATATTCATAATATACGTGTTAGTATTAGTACGAGGTATCATATTGAGAAGGGTAAAAAAATTGAGAATTACCAAAAAAGGCTTTTATATATATAATTTTTCTGTGATGTATTTACAAGTTGTTATTATTATATAATAAAGATTTATATTATATTTCATTGATCATTTTCTTTGTATTGAATGTAATGTTTATTGTTTAACTAGGTATAAATTTTTATACAATAATAATGGACATTCTTAAATATTTAATAAGTAATTAGAAGTTTATTGTAATTATTTTGCTAGTAACTAATAACAGTTATATGAAGATTCAAATTATATATGAATTGATTCAATGATTAATAAAGGTAGAAATGTGATAATTATTGAAGATGACTAAAGGTAATTGCAATTAGATGTTTGCGTATTTTATTTTAAATCATTTTCATTAAACTGAATATTATATTAAGTCAGTATTCAGCATAAAGATTGTAATCTTATTTGATTATAGAGAATTAGTCATAATAATAAATTTTATTCTGTTATAAATTAGAGTGATTTGAATTTGTTTTAATTGTATTCTAAAATTTGTTGATACAAAGATATTAAATTTTAATATTAATATTTGATTATAATAAACACTAATAATCTTTTATATGTCTTGATAATTATAGTCTAAAGTTTTAACAACTTAACTTTATTAAAACGAAGAGTAATTGGATATGATTTGTCTATAGAATTTGAATAAGCATCAAATAGGAATATATCATTTATTTTATATATTGATGTGACTGGATATTATAAATTTTAATGTTATCTAATAGGATGATTTGATTTTATAGTATTATAAGTTGGTGAAACTGGAGAGGTATGTTAGTTAATTGATTTTATATTATTAAATATTTAATATTATTATAATTCACTTAGATTAATAAGAGTATATTGATTTTATTGGAATAGCATGGCTGAGTTAGCATAACTTTTATTTTATTTAGTTATAATTGGAAATCAATTAGTGGGCCATATATTTATTTAGATATCATTTATATTTTAGATTTATATGACATATTAAATTATTATCTAATCCATCCATAAATTATTTTGTTTAAGTATAAATATAAATAACGTTTAACTTTTAGTATCAGTTTGTATTATTGTAAATTGTGTTTTGTTTCATAAGGAATAGTAAGGTTTATTTGTCTAATTCTTTGTCATTATGATTATTCTATTATAAGTGGTTTATATAATAGGTATAGATCATTGCTTATAAGATAATGATATTTGGTTTTACTGTGTTACCTTTAATTTATTGCAAATAGATAGCTTAAAATAATGATTTTTTTGTATTCCATCCATTTTAAATGCTATTGAGGATTTATGAGGTTACATCAAAGATTATTATCATTGTTTTAGTAAATTAAGATGATGAAGCATCAAACTTTATGTACTCTTTCCAATAATAGCATTATTTTACATCTATTTTCACCACCTCTTCTCTTATTATCTATTTTTATTTTTCTATACTGTTATCTAGTATAGGGATTATGCATTTTTTAAATCTTATATTTGTCTTTCAATTACATCTGTAGCATTTTTACTTCAATGCCATATATATATTAGTTTCATTTCTTTTTTTAATTTTTTAATCTTAGTGAATTACTGATTATATATATATATATATATATATATATATAATCTAGTAATTCACTATATTTAGATCTATCAATGTATATATATATATATTTATATATATATATATACATTGATAGATCTAAATATTAAAGTTTTAATAATATTTTCATGCATTTGTCAATATAGACTTCACTTATGAAGTAACCAAGCAAGTAACAAATTAAAGACTGTCCTTATGAAGTTAAATCATATTATTTAATAATAAAAAATGTTTGTCTAATTCCTTATAAACAAAAATTAAATCTCCATTATCTAAAATTAGAGATTTGAAAGCAGATTGATTTCTGATTTATAGAGTTCAATCAAGGAAATATCATGATTTCAGTTTGCACAACCAATTTTTAATTGATTATTTACATAGATATATCATAGCTAAACTATGCTTAAAAATACATTGAAAATCCCATTAACAACAAGATTTAACAAATTTGTCTATTGATTCAAAACAACTTTCTAAGTCATTAAGTAATTATTTTATTTATCTCAGGGGAGTTCTATAATTACAAATAATACAAAACAAATTTAGAAAAATCAGAAAATGGAAATTTAATTATAAAGGATTATATACATTCTGATATAAGCTGTTGTAATAGAAAAATTATTTTAATAGAAATATTAGCTAAATTAAATGACATTAATAACTCTTTATTACAAATTAAAAAAGAAAATAATTTTCTGAGATCATTTATTTTGCAACAATTTGCTGAAACAAAAACTAAGAATATTGTTTTCACATCCAATTATGATCATGTTTCATTGGAAATTAATGATTGTATTTTATCTATAAAAATTTGAAGTAGTCTAAAAAGCAGCCGACAATCAAGGTAAGAAACATAATAAATTAAAAAAAAAAACCTGTTCAACCTTCTTATAAGGATGCTTTAATTAAAAATAAAGAAAAAAATCTGTTAATAAAGAACAAAAAAAGTTAAATATACTCCTATTCTTATCTCTGAAAACAATACAAGTGCTGCAAAAAGTACAAATGAAGAATTGATTAATTCTGAAAATTTGAATTATGAAGATTTTATTGCTGTATCTTCTAAAAAAACTATGCTAAAATAAAAACAAAAGCTGGTGATTGGTATTAATTCTAATAACACATTAAAAACTAATATTTTATAACTAGATTTTCCTCAACAACTTCAGCAGAGAAAATTAAAAACTACTTAGAAAGTGAATTAAACATTTTGCTGGTCTGTCATAGAATTTTAACTAATAGTCCAACATGTGCATCATTTTATATCTCTGTTTTTGAAACTTCTATTAATAAAATGAATGATGTGAATTTATTGCCAGAAAATGCTGTTATATTGCCTTTTTTTAGAAAGTCAAATAAAGATTATAAAATAAATGAGCTGTTATGAAGAGTGATACTGTTAATGGAAATGAATTGCTGTTATCAGAATACACATGGACTTAGAACCAAAACAGTAGGTTTTAAAAATAAATTACTATTATATGTTTATGATATTATTTTAACAGAGATCTGTTTGAATTAGACAATTGATGATATAAATAGGTATAATAGAAAGTATGCAACTGAAATAAAAAGTGAAGGTACCATGATTGATATCAAAAATGTATAAAGCATGTGGAAATTTTAATTAATGAACATATTATAGAATTATTCTGGATTCAAATAACATTAAAAGATAAAAAGATTTTAATAGATACAATATATTTATGACCTACTTTGTTATATTATGAATTAGATAAATATTTGAAATAGGCTTAACAGTTTCTAATAAAGTACAATCATGGCATTGTTTTAACTTTCGATTTTAATACACTTGATTAATTTTTATGTAACATAAAAAATGGGGGTAATGAGGCTAACTTTTATAGAATTAAAACTTTGCTGATTTAATTAAATTAACACAGCATAAAAACAGTATCATTTTCAAGAGAAAAATATTACATCTTGATTTTAGTAATGAAGATAATTTGAAATGTTATCCTGCTGATTTCCTGATCAATATAATCTATGATTAAATATTATAATATGTGACATTTATTAATTTGTAATGCTTATTAAAAGTAATTTTAGAAATTATGAACATGGTGATTATTGTGATTTATATAAACCCTTGAAAGATTTTGACTGGAATGTAATTTACACAGAAGCTGATCCAGACATGGCTAGTAATAAATTTATTGGTATTCTACAAAATTATGTGGAACAATATATTCCAGTTAGGTGCTAATAGGGTAACCATAATAAATATCCTAAATGATTCTCAAAAGAATTATATAGATGTTTGAACAGAAAACATAAATATCATAATCTATAGTGTCTCATATGAAGAGAGATTATGATCATAATTTAAATAAGGTTGCAAGTAGTTTTAAAGAGAATCCACATACATTTTGAAATTATATTATAAATATGAGAATTACAGGTAATAAAATTTGAAGAATAATTTAAGTCATCATTTTTTAAATATTGATTCAAATTTATTTCATAATGATTTGTTCAATGCTAAGTTTGATAATGTAAGTTGTTAGAATATAGTTATTAATAAAATATATATTACTGAAGTAATTAATGCAATTTACAGATTTAAGTCAAAATCTTCTATGGGTTGTGATGAGATTTCTAATTTATTATTAGGATTGTTTTATCTGTTTGACAGCTCCTCTATAGTACATCATCAATTTATCTAGTAATTAACATATTATTATTGACATTTAAAAAATAACTAAGATTGTACCTATATGCAAAAAAGAAAATAATTATAATCCTGGTAACTATAGGCCCATTTATATTCTGTCACTTTTTGCTAGAATTTATGAAAGATGTATGTATAATAATATTATATCAGATGTGTCAAAATATTGCCTGATTTTCAGAGTGGGTTTCTATCAGGTAAATCTGTTGATACTAATTTAATGATGATATCTGATCATATTGCTCATGCATTATCTAATCAGACACAACTTGATGTTGGCTATTTTGAAATGTCACAGGCTTTTTATAGAGTGTCACATGATAAGTTAATTTATAAATTTGAAATGCTATGATTTAGTCCTCATTCAGTTGCATGATTTAAAAATTATCTGATTAATAGTTTCTTTTGTATGTATAAATATAGGTCTAGCTTTTTTAAGAATGTGACTGGGGTACTCTAAGGTGGAGTATTGGTCCATTACTTTTTAATATCTTATGTGATATTGATCAAAGTATTAAACAAAGCATGGTACTTACTTATGCTAATGATTGTAAATTATTTAAAAGAATTAATATTTATGAGTCTCATATTGAGCTCCAAAGTGATATTGAATATTTTAATGAATTATGTAAATTTAACACCATAAAGACAAAAGTAAGCAAAACAAGTATTGTTAGTTAGACTAATAAATCTAATAGATCTGTATATCATTATAAGATTGAAGAAAATTATATTGCTTATAAAGAGCTGATTTAGGGATCCTGTTTTGTAAGCAATTCACATTTAGTGCACATATAAAGAATATTACGAATAAAGCTTATAAATGAATAGAATGTATCTTGAGATATGGAATAGATCTTTCCCCTTATATTAAATGTATGTTATTCTGTTATCTAATTGTTTCCTTGTTAGAATATGGTTTTATTATATGGATTCTGGATTTAGTTTATATTAAATCGAGAGTTGATAATATGGAGAAAATATTTATTAGATTAAAAAAGAGAAAAAGAAATAAATGTATCAGTGTTCAATTTCAGAAGAATGCTTAAAGACGCGGTACTGCTAAAAAAAATTAGTTGATGGAAAAATTGATATAGTAGTTGTATATCTAAAATAGAGTTAAAAATACCAGCGCACTTGTTCAAAGAAACACATCGTTTTAATATTTAAAAAGAAGTAATTTATTTTTAATAAACAAATTATCCGTGAATAGGATGCAAAAAATATGCAATAAAAAATTTATTAATATAGATATTTTGTGTAATTGTTTATTACTAACATTAAAAAGAATTGTAATGTAATTGAAAATAATGCATTATGATATGTATAAAATGATATATATAATTTGTTTCTATTTACAATATAATTTTGTAATATTTTGATTTTAACTAGTGTATTTCTGTTAAAACAGAATGAAGTGCACTTAATAAATATTGAATTAAATTGAATATTTCCATATGTATATATTACGATAAATGCCTTTACTGAAAAAAATCAGACCGATATTTCTGAACCGAAATCTTAACCGTGAGTGTGGTACCGCATGTTATTAAGTTCGCTGCTGACAGTTCAATAATATGATTATTTTTTTTAAAGGCAGGAATAGTTAGACTCAAAGTAAAGGGAGAAAGAAAAGTATGGCTCATTTATAATATATTTCCGGAAACCATGACTTAATTATATAAATAATTACTTTAAACTATCTCAAAGTTCAATGTATCTTAAATTTTACTGTTACTATATTAAAAATATCTGTTTAAATCAATTGTTACGTTCATCTAAGCACCCATTTTTCCATTCATATTATAAAGACTGTTTTTAGTAATAAAGACAATTTTTTTTGGGAAATAAAACTTTGTATTTTTTATCTTTACATTTTTATAAATATAAACCATTTACAAAGACTAAACATTTTTTATGAAACATTACGTTACAGTAGAACGAATCGAAATAAGTGTATTCGGTTTAATCTGCCCTATTGATATCCTTAAGTTAATAATCTAGTGCAGGGGTCGGAAACCTAGAGCACGCATGCCAAGCTTGGCATGCAGAACGATTATCAATGACACCGTGATTGAATTGAAATAGTAAAAACTTATATTTTAATTACAATGCAAGGTTTTGCACATACGTTTCACCTGTAAATGGAAACCATAATTCAGTTAATTTATTAATTATTTTGTGTAATAAACGTTCACTCGATGTTTTCTATTTTTAATAAATATAAGAGCTAAGAGGGATGGACATATTTTTTGTTCCCAGGGAGGGATAATTTTGCCTGGATTTTTTTTTTTTTGACGGTCAATTGACCTTTGATACTTTTGTACTCTACTGCATGCTTAGAGCAAATTTATATTCAGGCAAAATATTATATTGATTAATTCATTTGAAAAACTTCTATTTATAATTATATAATAATATATTTTAAGTTTTGACATGTTTACTTGAAAGAAAAAGTTTATAATTAGTGATAGTCGGGTTAGTCTGCAAATGCATGAGATTTGATAGTATTGTTTGATATCAAAGAAGTTAAAAATCACTGGGTTTTTTCCTTTTAAATGTCTATGGTGTAATTAAAACAAATTTATCATAGAGAAAAATTCCAAATGATCATAGTTTTAAAGAAAAAAGAATATATAAAAAACTTCCAATTTCGAATTGATTTTATGTATCAAAAAGTGAGTTTCTTTGAAACATTTCTGATCAATGCTAGAAAAATACTTGTTTTATTTTATTCATTAATCACCTTTTAAAATCAAACTATTGAAAAAAAAAAAATTTTTTTTTAAGTGTCATAGCATCGGCCGGGACGCGAACCCGCAACTCGGGCAACTGCCTGCTAGTGCAAGGCAGTCGCGCTGACCTCTCGGCCACCAATGCAAATTAAAAGCGTTTTTCCTATTCTGAATTACAATATATTAATTATAATTTAGTAAACAATACGCACTTTTTAAGCACCAACCGGATACATTTTCTTCATGCCAAATGAAGTTTGGTGTATGTCTTTCAAATGTAATATAATTTAACAAAACATACTTTTCATCTATGATTCTATGTATTTTAAAATATATAATGACCAACAATATAAGATTCGGTTATAATGAGTTTCAAAAGTATACAATATATAACTTTGAAGCCCATAATAACCGGACCAATTTCTATACTGTAAGATGGGTAGAATCTTGTCAACACGCGGAATAACTTTGTAACACAGATTCGGCATGACACCATTAAAAGGGCCGATCTCTGGTCTAGTGTAATAGAAATAAATTTAAGGAACGGACCTAATTAAAGTCATATAGAACAAAAATATTCTTGTTAATGCTTCTAATACTATACTTATTACGATTCTTTAGCAATTAATTTATTGAAGAATTACTATTAATAGAATCAAGAGAAAAAAAAATACTGACAATATTTAATAAAAAATAGTTAAAATAATGAGTTTGTTAATAGATTTAACTCAGCGTCTTTCGTTTTCTTTTAAATCTACAAATTTAAATTTTTACGACAATATGCCCTTAAGTATAATTTAACAAAATAATACAACTGCTGCAATGTAAAAAAAAAATCTTTAGCTGAGATTAGATTTTAAATTAAATATCAATTTGTTAAATATTTTATTAAAAGTAAAAATTTGTTTTGAAAAAGGATTACTTTAATTTATTTAATATATATAAATTTATAAAATAAACAAAATCAAATATTAATCAGTTTTTATTTATAAAGTAAAACAAATGTATTTTATGCATTTTTTTTAATTTTTAATAGGTGATGATGATATTTAAAAGCAAATTTGTTACTTGTGGATTTATAAAAAGTTGTCATTTTTCTAACATTCCTTGTGGACTAATGAATAAATTATAATAAATAAAACTATTAAGTAAATATTCATAATAATAATTATAAAAACTTATAAGTAATTACAATTTTTATATATCTGAATTTAAATATATACTAAACATGTAATAATGTTTACATTAATTTTACATAAGACATCAACAGAAATTTTCAAAATGCTTTAAATACAACTTTTAATGAGAAAAAAATGAATTTCTTGCTGTACATATGTTTTTACAAATAACCTGACATCATCATCAGCCTTTGATATTAGATAAAACCCCATTAAACATAGTAACAACAAATATTATTTAATTTCAGGGGTAACACTGAATTTGATAATAAAGTTTAAATATGCATTTACTGGTAATTTAATTAAAGTCTTCTTGCTTTCTTAAAATCATTTAAATATGTAAACAATTAATTAAATATCACACAAATCTTTAATAATATTAATGTTAATTTTATTTATATCCTCTATAAAAATTGATTTGCTACTTAATTACATATTTAAATATTTATTTGAAAGCAACTGCAATTTAAAAAATGAATTTATTTGAAAACTATGTCTTGTCTATTATTATCAAATTGATACAAAGAAGGTTTTAATTAAATTTAACTAAATTGACACTTAAATTTTAATATCAAATTGAATGTTGCAAATGAATATAATAAAAATTGTAATACTACATTTAATGAGTTCTTACCTAATTTCAAAGACTGATTCTACTGCTAGGTTATTGAATGTAACATACATCCAGCAGAGATTGGTTTATTTTTTAATCAACTGTTGCTACTTAAAAGATTGTAAAAATTTCTATAAGTGACATAAGTACAATTAACATTAATAAAATTGACATGAAAGTAATTGTAACTTCTGATGAATTATGTATAAACTAATAATCATCCATGGAATAAACAAAAATATAGAATTATACTACCTATTTCTTTAGTCCCGATGTTATTTAACACTTTTAAATCCATGCTCAATCTTTCTTGTCTGCATAAAATGCTTCAGTTGATATCAAACCTTAATAAACTGGATTCTTTTTTTAATTTAATTTTTTAAATGAAAAACATGCTATAAATTATACTTGAATGTTGTAAATATTGAAAAAATGACTTGTAATAAGAATAAAGAATGTGGAAAATGTTCTTAAATGATTGGAAGGAAATAATCAAAACACAAATAAAGAAATATTATTTTATAAATGAATCAAATTCTGTTTTAAAATCTTAAAATTGGTTTGTAATTTGTAGAATATCTTAAAAAGATTCTAATATAATGTCAATTTTGACAGTAATTGTGTTATACAATCAGTTTAGACAAATATGGACATTTTATGCCATAATTTTCTTTGTTAGCAATATAGTCAATTTTATTTTTAATTCTAAAAATAAAATATATACTAATATTTTAAAGTGTATTTTTTGTTTTAGATAGTTATTAAACATTTATTGTGTAAAAATAATCAGAAATATTTAGTAAATAATTTTTTTATTCCAAAATTTTTCTTGAAGTAATCTTACAAATTCTGGAAAAATTAGACTATAAAGAACTAACCCCATCAATGTTTTGGAGACTGTATTGTGTTTCATTAAGAATAGGTTAAATAATTTTGACTTTTACTGAATTTCCTGGAAAATACTAACATCTTCAGATTTTTTTTTAAATTAATAAATAAATAATTGTGAGACAAAAGTTTAAACATTTTAAAAATAGCTACAATAATACAGGTAGAAGAGTGAGCTAAAGTGGCAAAACTACTTTATTTCTGAAGTAAACAAACCATACAAATTATGAAATTGATAACCAAAAAATTAAGCATGCATTTATTGATTTATAATGCAGAATGTGAACTCTCTGCAATAAATATTTAACTTTAAGACTATTACAGATAAATGATGGTATCACTCTATTCTTTGAAATTCTTGATTGTTATTGATATTAGGATTGTCTAATATTGATTGGTTTTTAATATATATATATATATATATATAAATATATATATATATATATATATATATATATATATATATATATATATATAGAGAGAGAGAGAGAGAGAGAGAGAGAGAGGGGGAATTTGAACCCAGAGTTGCAAGTGTTTTTTTAGTCATCAACTCCATCTTATACACCCAATACCCATGACCACATACATATGAAAAAGATAAATGATCTTCAGTTTACATATTTAATGTTGAACCATCACTCATCTTAAGCCAAGATCCCCCCCATATATAATATATATATATATATATATATATATATATATATATATATAATCATTGCTTGGTTTACATTAAGAGAAAAATTCTTTAAACTTTAATGGACAGGCTTCAATTCTTTTCACTCTCCAACTCTTCAGCTATCCATATCATTGAAAATCTAGTGATGGAATTTTTAAAACCTTTGTCTGCCAATTTTGTTGTCAAACCCATGTTGACTATAAGTCATTCTGACTTCTCACATGGAGAACATTAAACCCATTTAAATATACAGAAGAGTAATGGGAAAAATACAGGCTGAGTATATAATATTTAAATACTATTATATATACTTTTAATCTAGATATAATTAGAGGAGATTTGAAATCATACTTTCATGAGGGGTCAGAATAATTTATGGTCAACATGGGTATGACAACAAAATTGACAAACAAAAGCTTTGAATATGCCATCACCAGATTTTCAATGATATGGATGGCTGAAGAGTTGGAGAGGAAAAAGAATTGAAGCCTGTCCATTAACATTTGAAGAATTGTTGTCTTAATATAAACTGAGCAGTGATTATATAATGTGGGAGATGAGGATCTGGGCCAACTGATGAGTGCTGATTCAGCATGAAATACATATATTGATCATTTATCTTTTTTGTATGTATGTGATCATATGTATCAGTTATACAAGATGGAGTTGATGACTAAAGGCAGCTTGAAAGTCTGGGTTCTAATCCCCTCTAATTACATCTAGATTAAAAGTATATATAATATATTTGTATTTGAATATATATAACTGACTGCACATCAAATAACATGAAAAATATTACATGCTAAAATCCACATTGTTTTTCCATAAAAAAAATTGTTGCTTTTGCTAATACCTAGTGATATTGTATAGAAACAAATTTAACTAATAATAAACTGTGAGAATGAAATAATTGCAAATTATTTTGTTTTCTCAAGGAATTTATTTCAATAACTTTAAACATGTCTACATGAATGTTAATTTACAAACATTAAAAATTTATGGTATAAATTATAAATTAAGAATTTTGATAGTTCGACTAACTATACATCAGATAACATGGAAAACCTCACTACCTGAAATCCAAATCATTTTTGCCAAAAGATCACTTCACTAATGCTCAATGTTACTATACAGAAATAAATTTAGACAATATAAATTTCAAGAATGAAATTATTTACATTGCAACTATAATAACACTCTAATGAATTTTATTTTATTTTATTTTTTGAATTTATTTCTAAATAATAATATTAGATGCTAGCAAAAATGACAACTTTTATTAGCTAAAAATACTTTGGACAATAATAACACTGACATAAATTAAAAACATTAATATATATTCTGCCCTCGCTATCCTGTAACTCTGTACACATCGAGCCCACCACGTTACGCCACAATCTACTCTCTCACCCTATGTATATTTACGTGTATATGTGTACCCCACTTCCCCACAATCTAAATATAACATAGTGAAAATTGCCTAACCGGGTTCTAGCTCTAATAATTAATGAGATATTCAATTAAATGCTTTACTAGTTCAAGTTTCTTAAAAATTAACTTGGGTTCTGTTTAAACTAACTCAAATAACTATTTCAGAATTCATGAGACTAGAAGTGGAAATAAGGGTGACAAAGTAGATTACATTGAGATAATATCCCATCGGATACCACCTCAATGGCATAAGAACACTATCCCCCCTTATACCACTATTACATATAATAACTACATAGTATTCTTATGACTTCTGCAACTTCTAATCACTAAAACTCATTTAACAATTAAAGTATTAATCTTTTATCTCTAATAACAATAATAGTAATTATCTAGCTCAGATGAAATAATCTCAGGTTCTTAAATTTATTCAAGGTTAAATTAAAATAAGGTAGCAAAATATGATAAGGGATTTTGTGTCATAATTTACTACTCTGAAATTAGATTAATAATAAAACAATAATAATAATCACAATCTTCATTGTTTAATCTAACTAGTACAGCTTTTTTTTTATCGCAAATTTATAACTGTAATAAATTAGTTAATAATCTAATATCCTCCTTTTTTTTTTATCTTTACGTAATAAAATAAATTAGTAAGTGGCAGTGTTTAGATAATCTGATAAATGAAGCAAGTGGCAACTAATAGCATACAATTTAGCAAATTACCATGACAATGGATTTATGACCAGTAACGCAATGCAATTTTATAATTCAATTACAAAAAACATCAATAAATATTTAAGATTAAATATACTTCTCTATTTTATATTTTGTGCAAACAATTATATACTTAGTTTAATGACGGTAAACATATCCTGTGAATTCATGCAATGATGTAGAGAAAACAAAACTCAGACACAAGTTTTAATAAACAAATTTTAGAACTTTATTAACAACAATCAAAATTAAGATAAAACAAACAAATCTATTTACATTTATTTACAAGGGATATCCTCATTTTTCTTTACGCTACAATAGTTGAATTATACATTTTTAGATTTCTTTTATAGTTAATTTAAATTATTATATCTTTTATAAGTTATTTATTTATTTCTCATTAGGTTTATTATATTACTTATTTTAACTATTTTATGGGTAATACTATTCTTTATATTTTAATATTAAAGTTACCGTATTATAAATTATATATGTGGATAAACATCATTTATAAACATTATAAATTTACAATCAATATGGTTTTCCCTCTTAAAAAAATTACATTTTCTTGTAACTCTATATAAGTCACTCTGCATATTGTTCAAATATTATTACTACCTATAACATTTGTTCTCTAATGCTCGTAAACTCTAATACACTTATTCCATAAGCCATACTCATGTATAATGACACAACACGGGTTTAATTAACACCTGTTTCAGTTTCACATATACTATAATTATCGAATGTTATTACATTCTTTAAATATGCAATACTTATTTTTTAAATACAATCAACAATAAGAAAACGTTAACTTATATTTAATATTTTTGTATATTTCTATTTGGATATATTTTTATAAAATTATAGTTCATTTCTTAAAATTAAAATAATTCTCTGACTCCTTCCTTTCTTAGGATATCTGCATCTTTCTTTCAATAATCATAATCTATTGTTCGTTAATACTTAACTATTCTTATTTCAAATAACAACATAACATACATTCTAAAATATCTATTGTTTTTTTTTTCAATAGACTTATCAAATAACGATGTAGTTGCAAGAAATACAGATAAAGATAGCGAAAGATGTATAGGATATCGGGAAGATAGATAGATAACTTATCAAAATATATACTTCAAAATGTATGGAACAGTGTGAATAGGTCCAACATTCATTGTCTAATAACCTTAGCGATAAGCATGATGTGGTAGCTATTTACTCAGCTTTACCAAACATCTAATAAGATTCACAAGAAAGATAAAAATACCATTGTCCATGACAACATGTGTAACAGTCATAGGGCTTTGTTAACTACACTGATTGCCACCTAAACTACTTATTATTTCATTCCCTGTAGCATCCTAGTTTTTTTAATACATCCTCTTGGTTTCCGAATCTCCATGTACTACCAAGTGACTACCCAAACTATCTCTCAAGATTTTTACTGTATCCAACATCGATAAAACTAACTACCTTTTAAAACAATAAACAAAATTCACTAATATAAAACATTTCCCTATTCAATAAGAACAATTTGTCTTGCTTTATTACACTATAGGTTTGACATCTATGTTTTGTTAAAATAGCACTTAAATATCCCAATCGGAAAAATTAACAGAAAATATGACATAACCATCGGTTATATTGAACTATATTAATAACACATAAAATGATTATCGTATGCATATTTTTAAAAAATCTAATCACATCTCAAAGTGTTTTAGAGTGTTGTTTTTCAAAATGCGTTTTACAATAATTATAACAATAAAACTTTTGCATTACATTTATTTGATTCACAGCTGATCTAAATAAATAAAACATACATTATATCATTAATAACTATAAAATGTTACCAAAAATAATTCTTACCTTCCTATTAGAGTTCGTAGTGGGTTTCTTTCTTTTCGAGCATCGCAAATATACAAATTTCCACACATATACAATTTTATTTGAACATTCAAAATCAAAACATATTATTTTATATAAGGTTATATCATGAATTAATGTATTTGTTTTCCCTATCGCTATCTAAAACTTAATGTTTAACTTAGATTAGTAAAGAAAATAATTTAAACCATAATCACATATTTTTCTGGCGGTAAATCTTGGTTAGTCCCATAATATTTATTATTTCTTCTTTTATCCGAATGTTCTCCTTTCTGCTTATTAAAGTTTTAAATAACTTAGTTCATTTAACAAACTGTTTAGATGATCTTTAGTTTTAATGTTTAATTCAAAATTATTAGAAAACATTTATTTAGTTATCCCACGAAGCTTTTAATGTTCGGGCGAATATTACCTCGGCGCGTTGATGCATCTTTATTTCTAGCAGAACTACAATTATTTAATAATTACGGTATCACTTGCATTATCCATGGATCCAATATTTTATATTTATTTCTCTGTAAAATTTTTTTTTTCTTCTTTAGGCAAGTATTTTCCTTGGTAAATTTCACTTTCATTCATTATTAATTTATATACAACATTTTCGATCTTTAACTATTTCCAGAGTATTTGCTCAAGTCATCTTAAAGAAAGCAATTCAAATTATTTCAATAATAAAAATTCTTTTTGTCCATTTATTCTTATACGAATAATACTTATTTTTATTTTCCATTATATTCATTAACTTTGCGCACAATGTCCTTTCATTAATTTTATACGTACGAAAGCAGTTTTCATAGTAATATGCTATACAAACTATATCAACGAATAACATTAATACTTTTGGAATATTATAAAATTTATAACTTGGTTTTCAGAATCTACCCATTTTTTATTGAAAATTCAGATTATATTTTGATAGAATCCACTGGCCGGTTACTGTGAAGTTAGTGAAACATTATTATGAGAACTTTTTTAAAATTTTATTCTTAGATTCTCTTCGGAAGATTTTAAATTGTCAGTTGGTTTCTTTCAAAGATATTATTAAAATTATAATAAAATTGACTAATAAATTGAAGAAAGAAAGAAATTTTAAAGAGCTTAAAATTTTACCTCTGCTCTGGAGTCAACACATTTTTGTTCTCCCAGTTTATACAATTAATTGGCATGATTTTTGTTGTCTGCCAAGATCTATCTTTTTATTGGTCAATCCCTACTTTGGTTTATAAACAATTTCTAAAGTTTTAAAATCGGGATGTAATAGACTTAAATATTAACCTATTATTATTTTAAAATTGATTATTATCTATTACAATTTAACTATCTTTTAAAATAATTTCAAAACAATAATTAATAAAGATGTATAATCTTATTTTTTTTTATAATGTGTGACAATTCCATCCAGCTCTATAATATACTATTTAAATATTTTCATTATTTGTATTAATTTAAACCGGTGCTTATACATAAAATATTTCAGACAGTCACGTAGACATTTCCGGTGTTTAGTCTAGTTTTATCTGTCTTAATAAATTTGCTACTTATATTATTTAAAATGATTATATAAAATTTTGAAAAATAATTTAGAAAATTATAGAACTAGATACAATTCTCACCATCACAATACTTATTATTAAATATATCACATTAATCTTTTACTGTTTAACTATAGTTTATAATTTTAAATACTATATAATATTAATTTTAAAATTTTTTAGTAATTGACCACTTATAACCATCATTGACCTATAGAAAAGGGCACAATATATATGCATGCATGCATAAACACATACACACATATATATAGACACATACAAAAACTTTTATTAGGATGCTGTATTACAACATTAAATATCACCTCAAAAAAATTTAGTAACATATTTATTAAACTTTAATGAATTTAGCAACAATTAAATATTTTAAATTTAGAAGAAATGAAATTAAAAAATGATAAGGCTGAAAAAGATCACAGAAATTTCCCTTAGTCATATTACTTTCCCATGTAAAACTCATAATTTTATGAAATTATTGTATATAAGAATAAAATTTAGTTTTACAAAATTAAAAATTAATTAAAGAAATCATTTGTAATATTAAATTTGATAACACAAATACAAATAAAATATAATAGTAAGATGAAATTTGTTGATTTAAAAAATGTATATAAGTGTATTATAATTATATCATAATTAAATAATAATATTAATAACATTAAGAACAACAATAACATTAATAGCAACCTACATAATAAATCAACAGTGTGCAAAATATTACAAAGTTTAAAAATGCTTTTAATAAAGAGAAAAAAAAACTTTATCCCATCTTTAATGACAAATATATCCCCATACTAATTTACACTCCGTTTTATACTAGGTATTATCAATTCAAATCATCTATTCCATTTTATTCCTTTCTTATGTTTATTATAATATGCCAACATTTTTTTTTCATATGTTATAGCAACGGCTGGGACGCGAACCCACAGCCGTCTGTAACCAACTACTTGCTTGCAAGGCGGCTACGATGACCTCTCGGCTAACAACGCTTGACTATGCCAACATTTATCTGGATATATTTCTACAAGTGCACAAACATTGTTTTCTATTAAATAATAATACCATAACTTATTATTTTTCAATTGTTTTTTGAAACACAAACAAGACTAATGATAAATCTATTTCAACAAACGTATTGGGCACTATTTACTAAAATAATATTAGAATAAGCAATAGTAAAAAAATAAACACAAATGTAAATGTTAACACACACGCGCTCACACACATACATGTATAATTACAAATTATTATGCTTTCTTTAATCATTGGAAATAGTTTATTAACTTGGAACAAACTAGAAGCAAATTAAAATTAAAATAAAATTTCTGACAAGTAACAACAACAATAAAAAAAACAAAAAACAAATAATTTATTTATATAAAGTATTGGGCTTTCTTTATTTAGTATTTTTTGGTTTTAAAAATTATAGTAAATTTCAATTTATCCTCACTAATGCAGTGAATTTATTTTATAGCTTGATAATATTTATAATATCAAATCTGAAAATTTTTGTCAAAATGGAATGAATAATACACACCTGCAAATATAAAGACAAATACATAAAGATACACAAGCACACATACACACAGTCATAGAAATTACATCTAAAGTTAAGCAAGTATTATAGGACATGAATAAAATCAGTCCCGTCCCCCTCCCCCCATTTTTATATTTCGAAATTTTTGTAAAAGAAAATAACCCTTTCACTAAAATTAATTGTATATATCTACACCCCACTTAGTGCTTGATCTTTATGCAAGGATTCACAATAGTGATCATCATTAAGTTGTAACCATTATTTTGGTTTGCAATAAATTTTTCACTTTACTGATCGATAGTAAAAATAAAATTTTAAACATTTTTAGCGGCCACTTTGTAAGATTGATGATATCATAAAACTGTTATTAATATTGTCATCCTAAAGCAAAATAGTGACTTTCATGTTGAAATTGTACAGTACAGTGTTTATTTATTATATACAATATGATATACAATATTAATGCTGTATACATTTTTTTTATTATAAACTTAAAATATGATTAATGAATGTCCAGTATAGTATTTAATTTTGATCCAGCTTCCTTGCAGTTAATCAGAACTTCATATCCAAAATAAAGATTTTCATTGATCATGATTAATATTTACTATTATAAAATGAAAAAAAAAATGCTTTATTCAGTATAATAAATAATCAAAATCATATTTTAATAATGCATAACTACCAAATATATTAATATAGTAATGCCCTTTTAAATGTGTACATTAATTTAAAAACTGTAGACTATATTTACTCACTTTTATGGATTAAAATTTTTTTAATAACAGTACTTTGCTTGTGTTAAAATTATGATCATTCTAGTTATTGCAATTGTTATTTTGAAAAAAAAAGTGATTTCATAATAATAAACTTTGTATGATCAAAACATATTAAATCTAAATTTAAAATAACACTTAATGTGCTTGCTCAATTTAAAAACATCTTGTAATTTATTTTAGAATAAAGGACATTATCATAATTATATAAAAATAGGAAAAAATATACATTTTATTCAGCATAAAACTAAAAGTAAATGTTATGCATATACTATTAATATTTAATTTTAAATAATGTATAGTGTAAATATTAGGTAAAGTATTCGATAAAATCAAACTGTTAATGTATTTTCAGGTTTAAAAAAGTGTGAGCAAAGTTGCATACATTATGCAGTTAATAATAAATTTCATATGATAAATATGGAATACAAGCACACTGAAAAAGATTCATACTTTTAATATCTATTTAAATAGTTTGTATTTCTGCCTTAATTAAAAAAATTTTAAGATTAAAATTTTTTAAAGTCATTTCTAAAAAAAATGCTACTGCACTTAATAAAATTGTGAAATCTTGTGGCAAAAAAAATTGTCACACCTAGTGTATGTGTATATAAAGTATTCTTTATTTAGATCTTCATAGTACAGGTTCTAAAAAAGGCTTAAATATTGATTGCAATATGCAAACACATAATGCATTAGATACTTTAGTTTCTCTTTAATAGGGCAGAATATTTTTTATGTTAACTGTGATTAAGGTTTGATGATGTACAGATTGCAAATTTTGCTTGTCTTACACTAATGATAAAAAGCAAGTCTTTAGGATCAATTAAATAAGTTGTTAAACATTGTTTTAAAATTTTTAAATAATTTCATGTAAGTTAGATAATATAGTAATACAAATTTTAAAAAAGTAAAACTTTAGTATAAATTTTTTTTTCCAGAACAATGAGAAACAATTGCACAGAAGAGCACAACAAATTAACTGCTAGTTTACTTTCACTTCCTTATCCATTTTGCCATATTTTTGGTCAGTTGAAAGACAATTTTTTTAAGAAATTGTGTTTAAAAGTTTATAGCAGCATACATTTTCAATTAAAGTTATGGCAGCAACTAATATTACCAAGAAAAAAAATCCAGAAAATCTCTGAGCTTAAAAATTGAAATGAATATCTTACAATAAATGGAATCATGACATCTGTTCTTGTATGGGTTTATCCATATTTATTGTGACCACTGTTTCTAAAAACAAAGACAAAATATAACAAAGTGCTCAAACTATTGTATGTAGATTCAACCTTATCAAAATCATGAAATCATAGCATCCCATAAGAAAAAAGTTTAAAAAGCATGTCAACTATTCATTTTCAGCTTTTTCTTCAGAGATCTTTAGCCATTGACATCTAGTGCACTCCTCCAAAAAAACAAGATTATCAAAAGATGTAGAAGACAACAAAGGATCTTAGAATGTGTAAATGATGACTCAGAAAGATGGATAATTATGATTGATGAATGGATCACTAGAAAGAATAATGTTAAGCTCAGTTATTTTACATATATTTAAGTTGAATCTTTATACATAAATACATAATACTTTGAGTACATATTTACATAATACACACAGCAGAGTTTATACAAGCAAATAATATACATTATGTACTTTTTAAAATTACTATATATACTAAGCTAAGTTGTTTGTTTACAGATTATAATGTAATTTTTAGCTGGAACAGCCAACCAAAATTTTTTCCATAAAAAACCATTAGAATTATTTGTTCTTTATAGATATTCTTGTGTAATTATGAATTTTGGGAACCAACTGCCTTTGCTAAGTGGGTAAAGATATATTTTAACACATAATTTAGTTTCCATAAATAAAATATATATATATATATAATTAACAACTTTCATTTTCTTTTTTATTTTTTTTAACTTATAGTATAAAACAATTTAAACATCTAAATTTTAATTTTTATTGGATAAACTTTTAATCTTATTTTACATATTGCTTGTAGGCCACTTTAGTGCTTTAAATTAACATTCGTCACTCAGCTAATGCAAATGTGATCCAGCTAAAACATTAATAGAATAATACAGTTACTACATATGTTTGTTCCTGAAAACCACTCATTTCAACGTACTTATGTAAATTTTTTTTATGTAAAGATATACAACAATGGTGGCAAATGATTGAAATGTGAATGATTCTAGAAGGGTTCATGATTGCTCTTGTGGATGTACACACACACACACACACACACACACATATATATATATATATATTGAAATTTTACTATCACACCTATTTTCTTCAGGTCAGCAATCACTGAAATCCAAAGAAGAGATATTAATCTAATTATTTATATATTTCAATGAGTTTTAAATTAATCAATGAAATTTAAAATCAACAACAAAATAATCCAATTGAAAGAGAATAAAGATCTTCAAAAATTAGATAGCTGATTTTTTCATTTGAACAATTAAGTCATTTATGTATTTCTATTAGTTTCTTGATAAATCTATCTTTTAATTCATTAAATTTGAAATAATATTTAGTTTCATCAAAGTTTATAATTGGACTAGTTTTGATTGTACAAATAATTTGAGAGAAGTATTATATATGTTAATTTTCAGAAGTATGGCAATATCATTCCAAGATAACTTTAAACATCAAAATTGTGGTATCGTTTTCAAAACAAAAATTTTAAAAAACTTTCCATTTTGTTGATTTTATAATAAATACATATACTAAATAACAAATTAATTGTTTAATATATATATATATATTAAGTAATACAAATTAATTGTTTAATATATATATATATATTAAGTAATACAGATTCTTAAGTAAAATGCAGAGAAAAAAATGTTATACTGCATTTTGACATTTGAGAAAATTTTCACTATAACTATGAATATAATTACATCCAGACAGAAAAAAAGCATAAAGATATTGTATTAGTCAAGCGTTGGTGGTCGAGAGGTCACCACAGGTGCCTTAAAAGCAGTTGTCCCGGGTTTGCGGGTTCGTTTCCCAGCAGATGCTATGACACATGAGAGAAAAAAAAGTTATCGTATTACAGGCTGAACAGAGTAAAATTATTGACGATAATTTATGAACCAATGAACTATTTTCCACATGGATCCTGCTTTTTAAATAGTTATCTAAAAAAAAAAAAAACAGACTTCTAATGGTAAACTACTGATTCACCGCAGTTGTTATTGCTGTAGTGGAACTCTAATTTTATTAAACTATTTGTATTTAACTATTTTTCTTTGTATTTCCAGGTAATACATTTTTATAATTATGCAACAGTTTTAAATGCTGTAATGTAAATAAACTTATTTTATAATAAAATTTGTTTTTGCAAAATGATTATTAGATTAATACAATGCTGAACTTATTACAAATGACATTTTCCGGTATTATATAAGTAGTTTTTAGATTTGACAAATTGAATTATTCTCTTTCATAATTTATTAAGAAAATGCAAGATGACAATTTGTACTTGTAATTGCAGTTATATATAGAGGTAGAAAATTCAGCAAGTATTCTAAACAATGATAAATTACATTATATATTAGATAAATGCATAGTTTCTTTTTATATGGTTTATTTCATGCTCACATGAGAGAGTTTCTTTTATTCATTTTACATTTGTTTACTGACTGAGCAAAAATAGAATACTGAAATGTGATTTAGCAGTGCTTAGTTAATTTATCAAAATGGTAAATTCTATGTGTAATGTTGTAAAACAGTTTATTTAATATATATATATATATATATATGAATTATAATTCCGCACACAGTGGGTTTTAAAATAAGTAGAAATGAAACCTATTATGTGTGTATGATCTAAACCATATATATATAAAGATGAATTTACATCTGGTATATCAAATGTAGGAGTTTAAACTCAGACTTTCACACGACCGTCAACTATCTGTGCTATCCCATACCGCTGATACACTTGATCACACACATGTCGAAAAGATAAATAATCACCAATAAAAGTATTTTGTGCTGAATCAGCATTCGTCAATACCTGTTAGATGGTCTGAAATGCAAATGAAAAAAATGCATTTTCTTATTCATAAATTAAGTACAAAAGTGTTTAAAAAGTAATTTAATATTTTTTTAATTATCTCAAAATCGGAATTACACACCCACATATATGTGATTTTTGTATTTCAAGACATTTATTTTACAGTAGTTTAATTGGTTATAGAAAATTATATAATAGAAAGTCTATATATTTCATTTGCTTTTGCTAGTCACGCAATCAATATTAATCTTAAAAACTAATATATATATTTTAAAATGTAGTAAATTAAAAAAAAAATAGTCTTGTTAAGAAAACCAATATATATATATATATATATATACACCCACAAAAAAAAGTCAGCTTTTATAACAAGATGCCTTCTCCTAATTGTATAAGTTCTTGATTTTTTCTTCTCATTTGTTAGTTTGAAATTCAAGGATTATAAATTTATTTTAACTAATGCTCTGAATAAAATGATTATCATGTTAAAAAGGTTTAGTAAAGAATCTGGTATACCATGTTCAAGTCATAAAAGTGATTTAATTCCTTTTCAGAACTATCATCTACTAAACTTATGGTTGGCAATAAACAAATAAATGACATCTTTATTTGTGAAAATATTTGTGTTGACATGCATATTTTATCTTAACACTTATAAAATTTAATCAACACTGATAGTTATATGTCATTTTTTGATTTATAATGAAGATACATATTATTACAAACATATTTTTAATCAATTATGGGATTCCAGATTGATGTGTAACTTTTCTTCTCACCTCATAATATTGTATGGATAACTGGTTGGATTATGAACTTGTTTGAGAAAAATATCTCCAATTTTCATTCAAGATTTAAACCTATGTCATGAGTACTATAATATTCAATTCACTTATTGTGCCCATGTACTTGGCATATTAATTTAAAGTAGAGCTTTAGATATAACTATTTTTAAAAAAAAAAAAAATTATGTTAGTTTAAAATATGTTATAGTGACTCTATATGTAGTAAAGGTTCAAATTTGTTAAATAGAAGCTTGTAAAGAGATTTTAAATAGTTTAAAATCATTTTAATATAAGTAATAAAAACAATATAGTGTATCATTTAAAAAAAAGTTAAATAATATTTATTATATTTAATTGACACAGTAATAAAACAATAGTTAAATACCAGTAATAAATATAAAATATAATATATTTAATGTGTTTAAAATGATTATTTGTTTTAGTTATTATTCCAAATAATAAATAATTTAACATTAATCTAGAATGTTCTGAAAATGTCACATGGTTTAAGAGTATGTGGATTGTATGTGAGCTTTCATGTTGTAGACAGAAAAACCTTGATTTCTATCTTTGTTAATAAAAATAAAAAAATATTTGGTACTAGTCTGATAGCCAGGCACTGCCTCTTGATGGCATTGTTGCTATGCAAAAACAATCAAATGTAACATTCCTGGGCCATGAGCAATTTTTTTACTACATCTTTACATTTTTTATCCTTTTATTTTTTCTACTATGTCTTTCAATTTTTTTCACTCATACAAACACATCTTTACTGCTGATATAGTAAAACTTTTATTTTGAAAACAAATTTTTATTACATTTTATTTGTATTATCTTTTTTTAAAAATAAAATCTTGTTCTACCTTTTTTTAAAATAAAAACAAAACAATAATAACTTTTGTCTTAGTAAGGACAAACTTTTTTTTAACCCCCATCCCCCAACAAATAAAATAATACCAAAACTTTTGACTATCAACTTTCATTTTTACTTTTTTATTGATTTATATCAAAGAATCACAGTCTTTTGTTTTGGAAACAGTTTTTTTTTCTACTTACAAATTACAATAACAAAAACAATACACAAACACATCTTTACCATTGATATAGTAAAACTTTTATTGTTAAAACCAATTTTAATTACATTTTATTTATATTACCTTTTTTTAAATAAAATCTTGTTTTACCTTTTTTTAAAAATAAAAACAAACAAAAATAACTTTTGTCTCAGTGATCACAAACTATTTCTCACCCCCCCCCAAATAAAATAAAATAAAACCACAATTTTTGACTTTTTCAACTTTTGTTTTCTTTTTTTTTTATTGATTTATGTCATAGAATCACAACCTTTTGTTTTGGAAATGTGTGCAAATTGAATGCCTTCACTTGCAGGAGTGTGACTGACATCAAAATTGTGAGATTGTTTTGCAAATGTAGAGTTTCATGGACTCACCACACTATGATGTATTGACAATTCTTAGTAAGTCAGTCAGAATGCATAATTTAAGTTGAAATGAAATGACTCCACTATGGAGATTTCAAAACTTGTGGTTATTTGAAACCCAGTCACCCTCAGAAATGATACAGTAGCCAACTGTGAATTGTGTGAAAATTCACATAACAAAGCACAAAACAGATTGCAATATTTTTCTGTGTAAAGCCATCAAGCAGCTTGCAATGACTAATACAGCAGAAACTGTTGTATTAACTGGAAATCTGGCATCTAAATGCCACTGTGTACCCTGCTTCTGTTGTCATCAACTGTCACAAATTTAAAAATCTGCTTGCCACAGTGTGCCATTTTATTTATCTCATATATTTTCTCATGAAAATGTGTTTTCCTGTGAGCTCAGCTGAATCATGTTCAGCCCTACCCTTTGCTAATGTTTTGTACATTTCAAGTTATATAGGGAAGGGTGTGATAGTGTGACAATTCTTAGTGAGTCAGACTGCATGATGTAAGTCAAAATAAAATTACTCTGCTATGGAGATTTGAAAAGTTGTGGCCACTTGAAATCCAGCCACCCTCGGACAATATGATAGCAAACTGTAAATTGTGTGAAATATCATAAAGTGTTGCAAAGCACAAAAAGGCCATAATATTTCTGTGCAACAACATCAAGCAAGCTGCAATGGCTAATACATCAGGCCTGTTGTATTAGTCACAAGTCTGGCTGCAAGAACAGCATTTTATGTGTTTTTGCATATAAACAATGCCATCAAGCAGCTGTGCCTGGCTATCAGACTAGTACCAAATATTTAAATGTTGCAAAATTAAGTTTAGATATAGTATTTTTAAAAAGTAATAATTAAAATTATTATATTGTTTAAATATAATATCTTGCATTGAAAATATTATTTTAGAGTTGTTAAAATATTTTGGATTATTTTAATAGAAGTATTTAATATTTAAAGTATTAAAAAATTCTGATATAATATTTAATGAAATGATAAGTCATTGTTTAAAAAAATTATTTTTAAAAGATAACATTTAATTTTTATGTAAATAAGTATGTGTTTTAAAAGCAGAGTTAACCAATGAGATTACTAGATCAAATCAATATAAAAGAGCTGTTTGAGATCAGTCTAGACAGTAGTGTTAGTAATAGTGTAAAATTGATTATTAATATTTTTATTTTATTTGTCTAATTATGTAAAAGTTATAATTCTTTATAATCATTATTATTTTCTATTTGAAAGGTTTTACAAATATAATTAGTAACTATTTTAAAATAATGTCTGAACAGAAAATATTTTTTTTTTCTATCAGAAAGTTTTACTTTGAAACTTAATTAGGAACTATGATGATTTTATGGAATCTGATAGTGAAAGTGTTGGTACAATGTGTATCAAATACTAAGAGGAATTTAACCATAGGCTTGGAGATTTGGAGTTTTATAAGAATTTTGATTTTAATATGTTTAATATGTTCAGATGACTGAACATTTATTTTTAGTAATTTTATCTCATTCTAATAAATATAATTTTTCAAGAAGCTTTAAGCTTACAAGTATGAAAATGATAATTGTTAAGAGTTATTCCAATAGTTTTATAAATTTCAATAAAAGGAAAAAGGATAAATTAATATTATGTACTTGAATGAAAACCTGGATGAGATAATAATTTTTATGGTGTGAGAATATAATTTACTGCTAAATGAATGCAAATGAAATAAAGATTATCTTAAAAGATTAATTTAAATGAATTATATTGTGAGTGATATGTTTAACCTTTTCCTAAAAATAAGCATGGATCAATGTTCATGGCTTCAAGTCATTTGAAATCCATCAACTTTTGAATTATGGTAGTGTTTTATGCTTATTTTAAAGCTTAAAATGTACCATAAGATCCTACCTTATCTAGAATTATTTTACAAGTAAAAAATCAATAATATTGACATAAGAAGCTACAAAAAAGAGAGAAGGTAGGATTTTCTAGATGCCGATTGGTTGGTTTGGATTTCAGACAATAGAAGAGTGTTTGTCAATAATTTTCACTACTCCAACTTTTGTTTTGACTTTGAAAATGAAAATTAATGTTTTAGAATGTGTTTTTTATTATTTTTCATACATATAATTTATTTTGATAAAATATGATGAAAATAAAATTATTTTAGAAAAATAGTAAGATTTTAGTAAAAAAATGTATAATTTTACATGAACATAAATTGAAAAAGAAACCATTGCTAACAACAATTTTGATACATTTCAACAATTTTCATCACCCCTAGCTCTTTATTTCATTTTCAAACAAAAATGAATAATTTAGAGTATTTTGCTGACATTTATTTACATATTGTAATGTATTTTGGTAAATTATGCTGAAAATATAATTATTTAGAAAAATAGTAAGATTTTAGTAAACTATTCTTTACTTTTACACTAACGTAAATTTAGAAAGAAATCAATAATGTCAGCAGCACTTTCTAATTTGTTACAAACTTTCTTTTTAGGTCTTCTGCTATTGAATATTTTTATAATTATAAATAGAAACTTATTTTTGAAAAAACTTTCTTGACTTTCATAATCAGCCAAATTATTAATGTACTTTTTACAAATGAAACTAAAATGAATAGAATATTAAAATATGAATATATTTTTATGGCTGAGTTTGTTAATTGACCAATCAAAAGTTGTAAAACTTTAGTTCACTTGGCCAATAAAAAAACTATTCAATTAAAAAAAATTGTTTTCAAGGAAAGAGTTGAAAAAATTAAAAGAAAGTGACTTTTGAATTTATATGCTTCTAAAAAAGATTTATTTATTATAAAACCAATGAATGAACTATATCTTTTAAAATGATTTTTCTATAATATGTTACTTTTGAAGATTAACATCATATTATATTATTAGTGATTGGATGAAAAAGCTGTAACTTTTATATAAAATGACTAATTGAAATATACATAATTTTTTGTAAAAATAGTCTTGAATATTTTTAAAATATAAACTTTGATAAATACAAATATATATGTCTGCTGAAAAACAAAGAAATTTAATAAATGAACAAATCTTGTGTAATAAAATATTTTACAAATGTTTACCAATGGAAAGATTAATATTGCAATATATTTTAGTATAAAAAATTGGGATTAATGTGACAAACATACATATGTAAAGGATATCTTATTTAATATAAAATGGATTCATAAATGATTTTTACATGGAAATGTTGATTATCCAGATAAATATTTAGAAAATAGACTGAATAATATATTTATCTTCCAAGGATGAACAATATTTTACCCAGACTCTTCAAAATTTAGATTTTGTCATTTATTTATTTATTGAACTTTGACAGAGGGAGGTAAGAGCAGTTTTCATTAAATTTTTTTTTTACTAGTTTTTGTCAATGAAGAAAAAAAAAAGCAAGATTCTAGGAAAAATTAAAACAATAAAGTTTTTAGTAACTTAAAATTTTATTATTATTATTATTATTAAAAATAATGTTTAATTTAACATATTTAATATAAATACATTCTTCATTTAATATTAAGATAGGTTAGTTTTCTTTATAATAAATAAAGAGAAATAGGTTTTTCAGAAATTAATTTTTTTGACAGGAAATATATGCTTATAGCTTATTTGGTTGGATGGTCGAGGAAAGAAGTGGATTGCAGTTCATAATTTTAATAATTGTTGGAATTATGGGTAACATATTATTTGTTTGTATTGCATATTTTGATAATATTCTTTTGAAAATGGTATTTTTAATTAATAGTTTATTGTTATTCATCATATTGCTTGAATATTTAAAAGTTGAATAAATTATTTATGTGACTATTATCATATTTATTTTATAAAGAGAAAGTAAATATAAAAGAATGCCTTATAAAATATCTAAAGGTATTTTTAAGTATTTTTTTCATAAGTGATTGAATATGCATACATTTTACAACATGACTGAGTTGTTAATATATTATTGTTATGGGTGATATCTATTAACACACAATGATATGAAAGTATTGATCTCTATAGTATAGAATGTTATAATAAATGAATAAATGTATGATACTAATAAAAGGTTTATAAAAATCATTTGTGCCTGAAATACTTTTGAGCCAAAATGTTTTTAGAAAAGTAGTTGGAGATTATTTTTGTATGGTGACTTGTATTTCTTTATGATGTTAGCAGAATTATTCAGCATGTGGAGGATAAAGGATTATGGTGGGGGAGAGTAATTGTTAAATTAATTCCTAAGTGTTAGGGATATTTTTATAAGGATATTATATGTGTGCTACATTATCACAATTTGAATTTCTTTTAAATGTAGCAGTAACAAAAGATTGTATAGTAGTTATTCCATGGACAGTTGCATTCTCTTTAAAGTCAGTAAGAGGTGAGAAAAGCCATGACATGAATTTAATGTACCTGATAAATACAGCCCTTTTTTCTTTGTACTGTATCCATGATGATGCTTTTTGTTATTTGTTTGAGTTATTATTATTATTATTCTATATCCCCCCTATAATCACTATCAATCACCACTGGCATCACATCGTAAATGATAATTTTTTAAAGATGGTAGAGTAATAGATAAACTGTTGGAAGTTTATGTGTAGGCAAGATGAGATAAAAATATTCTATCACAAATGATATTGAACTGTTTACTGTTTGTTATAAATAAAAAATAAGAGAAGAATTATTTGTTATTCCTATAAATATTTTTTAAACATTAGAGATCATTAGACTTAAATATAAATGTATATTTTGATTGGATTAAAAAAGAGCATGATGAAAGTATGATTTTGAATCTTATGATGAAAGTAGAATATGAAAATAAATAAAATATAAAATATATCAAGCAATTTAATTTTAATCTAGTTTAAAATTCGTTATAAGAAATATGATCTTATAAAATAGAAAAAAGGTATGAAATTATATTTTAAATATTTGTTATAAGTAATTAATTTTATGACGGAGGCAAAACTATATATTTTTTAATTTAAATTTCTTGTATTAAAATACTAAAGCATATCAAAAGATGAAGATAATGCTTTGCTGAAATGCAAAATAAGTATTTTAATAATTTCAAATATTACATTTTGTGCTAAGTTTAGATAGGTGTGTTTTAAAATAAAATTCTACTCAAAAATTATATAAATATAAACATTTTTTTTGAAATACTATGAAACATAGCATTAAGTTTAGTAAATTGTAATATTTATCATTATTAGCTTATTCCAATAAAGCATTGATGTCCTGTTAATAAAAAATACTATCGCTGTTATAATGATTTCACTTTCCATATTAGATAGTCAGAATGAAGACTATCTTATGTTTATTTACTTATTATAGTTATTCTGTAAATATTTTAATTTTGAAATAATTTTTTATGATATTGTAGTTTGTAAATATTTTTCAAGTTTTATAATTTTATTGTATTATAATTGTACTATTGAGCTCTAATTGAGTTGTTAATGTTTTAAATTACATGAATTTAAGAGTTGAGTGTTTTTCTTTGATTCTTCATACCCACACACATGATCTATAAAGATTAATGGTTTCAAACATTACTTGCTTGCACATGATTTGTAAAAAATATTTTAGAATATTATTACTATTACACATGATTGATTAATAAAAGTATATTATCATAATTATTATCATTATAGAAGATATAATCATTGGTGTTTTAAAATGATCCAATACGAATATGAGATATTTAATATTGCAATTATATCAAAAATAAAATATTCTATGATTTTATTTATGTTTTATTGCTGAGTCTTAATATTCAAATAGTTGTGTAGTGTTAAGAGTCATTAAAGTATTCTAGCAGCTGTTACTTTTGTGAGGACAGTTAGATATGTAAAATCTTTCATTATATTTAATAACAGGGTCTTAATTAATTTGTTTATTATTATTATTATTATTATTATTATTATTATTATTATTATTATTATTATTATTATTATTATTATTATTATTATTATTAGAAATGAATCTGAGATTTTAAAATAATTATAGAATTTGATAAAATGATGATGAATAAGAATTATCCATTAATGTTAGATTTTATGTAGTACATTATAAAAGAATATTAATTAATTTGTTTTCATAATAAATTTGATAGATTGTAAGTTAGGATTATTCTATGAGTGTTTTAAGACATGAAAGTATTATGAGGTAGATTTGTTATACCAAATAAGTAGGAGTAATTTTCTTATGCCATTGAGAATGTATCTTTAGGGTATATCCTCAATGTTTAAGCCATTGTATATTGCTGAAAGTCTCATGTAAATAATTTTCATAATTGTATTAGTCATTTTAATAGAACCATATTTTAATTAATTTATGGTCTAGTTGTAACTTAAACTATTAATAAAATAAATGAAATGAGTATTTAATTGGAACCCTGATTATGTATTGTGAATATAAGTATTATTATATTTTAACTTAGTTTATTATATTTATTTATTATGAAATATTGATTTTATTAGATGTTATACATTAGTAGTGTATTTTGAACTAGTCCTAATAGTAATTACTTTTAACAATCATTGTTTACGTAACTTGATTATAGTTTAGTTATCTCATAGTTAGCTGGAAAGTTTATCTTAGATTTCTTTTAAATGAGGGTATATATTGTACCCTTACTTCTTGATATGTAAAATAGTTTAAAATACAACTAGCTCAGTTACATTATTATGCTTAATTAAAATTTGCATATCTATCTTTAATATACTTTTATATTATCATATCTTAATTAAATTTATTATCAATCATCAAAATCAATATAGTTCTAGATTATACTAATTAAATAAGTATTTAATAAAATTATGAGACTGTGAAGTAAAGTTACAAAGTAATAAGCAGATTTACACTGAGTCAATATCTCCCAAGATACTGTCTCAATGGCATAAGAATACTACCACTACCTTATTATCTTACCACTACATCTATAGCATTCTTATGACTTTTAAATGAAATAAATTATCTTTAATAATACTAAAATAATTCCTAACTTTTAACTTAAAATATAATTAAATAATCTCAGGTTCTTCTAAGTTGTTTTAAAATAATAAATTATGTAAATAAGTATGATGTGGGATTTTATATCAAACTTAAATACACCTAACTTATTTTAATAATAATAATAAATAATACTAATCTTAAAGTGTAATTTAATCTCATCTATTTCTATGATATAATCAATCATTAAATGAATAAACAATCATATGTATATTTTTTATTTCATATGGTATCTTAATTTTAGAATAGATCAAAATCTTATACTTAATAATCTGTGGCAATAAACAATACTGTATTCTTATAATGTGCATTATAATCATCTTATGACCATTGCAATATTTTCTGTTCATGTCAATCAATTCTTATAAAATAATGTTAAGCAAATATTGTATTCATTTCTAAAATAATAATAACAAATTCATTTTTGTACAAATATTATGTTTATTTCAAATCATCTGATGTCAAAATGCTGTGGTGAAAAATAATGAAACTCGACACACTTTTAAAACAAATTAACAAATTTATTTACAATAACTTCAAATAAGAATTTATTTACACTATTTACAGTTTTAGAATTTAAGAAAATAAACAAAATAAAATAAGAAATTACAAATACAAGAAGTTTATACTGTTACTAATTCATGTGCTTAACAAGCAATTATACACTCTTCAATTACTATACTAATAATATTATAGTATGTTTTCAAAACTTAGATTTAAAATAAATGTTAATAAACTTCCATTACAAATAATAATATATGTCAAATTATTTATGTAGCATGTGTAAACAATGAAGCTCTACTAATTAAATAGCTACATTAATTAAGTATTACCATTTATAATGTATTATCATATATTTACTTTATTATTAGCATTGCTTAATAGCTTTATAAAATTAATGTATCTTTGTAATGTAAAACAAATAATTGACTGTAATTATACTTTACTTAATGTAATTCCTGTTATATGTTTTATCAAATATGCATTACATATCTGTACTGTTCAAATACTATTATTTAAATCATTTATCAATTTCAAATTCATAAAGCATTACCTTAGATAAATTCTATGATTCTTTTCTGTGTAAAATCATTACTTTACTTAATATGTTATTTTAATCCTTTCTGATAAATTTCTATCTATAAACATCCTCTAAAATTTATCTAAAACTTCCGGAAAAACAAATATCAACTTTAAACAAAGTATTCATCATCCAAATTACCTCTACTACATCGTTTATATTTAGTAAACTTTCAATCCAAATATAAGCTTCTACCCATAACGTAACTTAACTTATTTAATAAAACAAAATACAAAAAAAATAGAGTCTTTTAAAAATCTATTCTTATCTTGCAAATAATAAAATAATTACCTAAATAAAGAATAAATATAATTCTAATACTATAACATAATAAAATATCAAAATTTATTTATGAAAGAATCATATAATTATTTCTAAGCTTCTTACGTAATGTTGTATCATGTTGATATTATAGATTAAAACTTATGCATATTTTAATAAAGTTCGTTGCCAATATAATGTATGTGTTTTCTTAAAATATCTATACATTCATTCCACAACAACATAATATTTGGTTGATCTAAAGAAAAAACATATTAAATTCATCAAAATCATTATACAATGTTTTTACCATAATAATAATAATGTCCAATCTGCTATCCAGCATTCTTCGGAATTTGCAGCTTCATAAAATAAAAATCATTCACATTTTCACTCATAAACATTCATTAGAATATTCCGTGTTATATTAATTATAAAAATAAATTTATGTAATTAATTATTATATTATTTTTAAGTTATTATTTAATAAATGTACCTAACCTACTTTTAATAGTTTAATAATATTTTAAATTTTATGTTAAATAAATAAAATAAAAGTTCATATTACGTATTTCCAGCGACGACTTTTGTTCTACCATAAAAGTTCTAACAAATATCCTACGTATAAAGTCAATAGAACACTATTCCCTGTTCCGTTGTATCACGTGTTTCTTGAAAGTTTATAAAAAAAAATGGTAACGTTCTTTTTTTAAAAAAAATAAAATAAGTTCCCACAAGAAAACAAAATAAAAATAAAAAAAAATAGTTTATAAGTTCTTTCTGGATCCAGTTCTTCATAAAATATTATCTTTAAAGTTATTATTTCTAAACTAATTTATAGTTTGTATATTATTTTCATTAAATTATTTTAATCAACTTGGCTTGCTTGGTTTGGACATCCATGTATTACTTATGCACTTTTCAAATAACATATTCAGGTAAGAATTAATTTCTTCATCTATAACGTCCAGCGTTTTAGATTACTTCAATATGATACTCTTATTATATTACGATTTTAAAATAATCATATTTATAATCCATTTGCCTTTTCAAATCGTCAATATTTAGTCTTTTAAGCACAAAGACTTAACAAGGCAAGTATTTATTAAAAATTACTACTTCTTATATCTTTACTTAAGATATACATTTTACTTTTAAAATCTGTCAAGAATACTTTCTTTCTATAGAAGTATTCATATTTCTTTTAAATATCTATTTATAATAGACAATAGTAATTTAAACTTTTTAAAACTATTTATAGTCCAAAATATTACTTTTCTCCATCTCATGGTTTTATGTACTAATCCAGCGTCTGTTATTTTTCTAGCATAAAGTTTCTGATATATTTCTACGATACGTGATGTTTCCATGATTATTTGTACGTAAATTGAGTTTCGATATTGAGAAGACCAATAGGGAATTATTAAGTTTCTACTGCATACTTATCATTTAAAAATTATAAAATTATATACAATAACACTCTTATGATTTTAAAACTGATTTTAAGAGCGTTTTTAAATTTACTTAGCTATTTTCTCAATAGCACGATTAACTTAGAAATTTAATTACAGAGAGCCCCCCTCAACAATTGAATCCAGCTTTTATACTGGCAGAAACTCCTTATCTGATTGGTACATTTAAACAATCAAACTTTCTAGCTTATTTACATATTTACTAACACACTATTAAAATAAAATAATGACTTATTTAATATTTAATATTATCACATTTTAAAAATAATTTTATCGTTTATTCAAATCTATCAAACATTTTTTAAAATATTCTTTCTCACTTGATTTAAATCTTAACTTTTATAAGATCATTTAAAATAAACTAAATCTTTTTAAATACGTTATATTTTTAAGACAATATTTTTAAAAATCAGATTTAATATTTTACATTAATATCTTTATTTTTTTTATCTCGTGATAACTCACGTATTATTTATAAATTTCACAACATAATTTTAAAATAGTTTTTGCAACTTTATGAGAAAGCTTCCAAGCATGTGTGTGTGTATCTCTAATTAACATCTGTTTTTTTATAATACAAGAAACGCTTCCCATAATCTAAAAATAACTTAACAATTGCTTTTTTAAAATAAATATTTATTTTTAAAATAAATAAGATATTATATCAGATTTTAAAATAATTATTTGATATGATTAAAATCAAATATTAATCTCAATTTAAGTACTTATAATTTAAAATATTTTTTATTCACTTTTTAACATATATTTTAAACTAAATAAATATCTTTGTCTAATTTTAACTTATCTTTTAAATACTTTAGCTTCAAACATTTGTTATTAAATTTATTAATGCAGTATTACATCATAATCATCATCATTTTTAAATATCTTCTCAATATCAACACAATTCACATATCAAATACTCATAGATTGCTTTAATTAAACTTATGGTAACATTACCACAAGCAAAGTCAACATCACACTTTTAAAATACTTCTTAAATTTAAAATTTTCTACTAGATTAGCACAAAACTTAAATGGTGACCCATACAAAAGGGCACAATATATATATATATATATTAACCATTACCCACAAACCTTTCACTTCCATCATTAATATTAAAAAAAAATATAATTTAAATAATAAATTTAATAATAAATATTCTTTAATTTTTTAAATGAGGGTATATATATATTGTGCCCTTTTGTATGGGTCTCCATAAATTGTTGTATCAATCTATTTAAAAAATTTTAAATTTAAGATATATTTAACTATATGATGTTAATTTTGTTTATAACAATCTTTTTAAAAGTGTAATTAAAGTAATTCATGAGTATTTGATATGTGAAAATTGTGCTGATGTTTGAGAGAGACATTTCAATGGGAGTGATAATAGTATATGGTTGGGAAAACTGGCCATAATCAATACTGCATTAATAAATTTAATAAATGAATGTTTAAAGTTAAAGTTTTAAAAGACAAGTTAAAATTAAATGCATATATTTATTGTTGATAAAGATTAAAATTTAATAAATGAATATAAATATTTTAATTATTAGTAATACATAACAGAAGATTAATATTTGATTTTAATAATATCGAAGTATTATTTTAAAAATTGTTATAAGATATTATTTATTTTAAAAATATTTATTTTTAAAAAAATGTATTGTTAGTTTATTTTTAGATTATTACAAGCGTCTGTAGCTCTGTTGTAAAAAAACAGATGTTAATTAAAACACATACACACATGCTTGGGAGTTTTTTAGTAAAGTTGCAAAGCTATTTTAAAAATTCTGTTATAAAATTTATAAATATTATATTGGTTATCACGAGATAAAAATAAAAATAATTAATGTGAAATATTAAATCTGATTTTTAAAATACTGTTTAAAAACATAACGAATAAAAATAGACTTAGTTTGTTTATAAAAATAATCTTATAAAAGTTAAACGTGAAATAAAGTAAGAAAGTATATTTTAAAAAAATGTTTAATGGATTTAAATAAATGATAAAGATTGATTTAAGAATTTAATAATGTGATAAATAATAAATATTAAATAAGTCATTATTTATTTTTAATTCTGTCTTGTTGGTGAAATATGTAAATAAGCTAGCAAGTCAATTGTTTAATTCACCAATCAAGTGGGAGTTTTCTTCTGGTATAAAACCAAGGTTCAATTGTTAGGAGGTGACTTGTGATTGAAATTCTTGAAGTAAAGAGTGCTATTAAAAATAGCTAAGTGATTATAGACGCTCTAAAAATCGTTTTAAAATTATAAGAGAGTAGTTTTAAAAATAATTTATAAAAGTTACCGATGAATATGCAGTGTTAATTTATTGTAGTTCCCTATTGATCGTTTTCCTATTAAAGCTCAATTTACTATCAAATAATCATGAGGACATCGTATAAGGATAAAATGTATTGGAGACTTTATACTGAAAATTTAACAAACGCTGGATTGACTAGCAGAGTTATTAGATGCCTAAAAGTAATACGTTGGACTTTGTATAAATTTAAAAGCTAATGTAGTTAATTTTTTATAAAATAGATATTTGAAAAAAATGAGAAATACTTCTTTATGAAGCAAGTATTTGTAAATTCTAAATTTAAATATATCTTGGTAAAGATATAATATGTAACAGTAAGTGTATAAATATTTGCCTTGTTAAGTCTTTATGGTTTAAAAGACTAAATTTTGATAGTTTTAAAAGGCAAATAAATTGGAATTTAATTGGCCAAGAAATACTTATAAGTAAAAAATTATTGTATTATTAAAGTCTAAACGCTGGTCGTATAGAAGACTTTAAAAGTAATCTTACCTAAATATCTGTTACGGAATGCGCAAATCAAATAAACGTGGATATCCAAATCAAATCAATTAAAAATAATTAAATCAGAACTTTGTAAATTATAGACTAATTCTAAAAATAATAACTTTTAAATAATATTTTTTTTTCTTTAAAAGAAGTGAACCTGGATCCATAAACTATTTTAATTTTATTTTGTTTTATGATGGAACTGACTTTTCTTTATTTTTTTTAAAAAAGAACGTTTTCATTTATTTCATAAAAACTTTTAAAAAACACGTGATGTACCGGAAAAGGAAGTAATGTTTAGTGAAAATTTGTGCCTAGGAAAAAGAACAATGACAACTGGATGAAAACACCGTTGGATGTTATGTAATATTTTTATTTATTAACTAACATAAATATTTCAGTAATTATTAATTTATTAAAGATAGGAAAGGTACATTTACATTTTTTTTTTTAAATAATAACTAAATACTAATATAACTTTTATTGCATAAAGTTTATTTTATAATTATACAACACGTAATATTTTAAAGAATAATTGTTGAGTGTAAATGTGAAATTATTTTGTAAAACTGGAATCCTGGAGGACATCGTGACGGACTGTACATTGAAGTGTCATTTATGGTAAAAATTGTGTAATAATAATAATAATTTGATGTATTTACTATGTTTTCTTTAGATCAACCAAATGTTATATGATTATTGAATGAATGTATTAATATTTAAATAATATACACGCATAGCATTAATAAGAGCAGTTTTATTTTAATATGCATATTTTAAATTGATGATATAAATTTAGTACAACGTGATACTGATACCTTAGAAATAATTATATGATTCTTTCATGAATGAATTTTAATGTTTCTGTTCCAATATTATAAATTAGATTTATTATACTAGTGTAAGTTATTTATTTTTTTCTTTTAAAGTTAGTAAGAAGTATATAAGGTCTATATTTTATTTTATTTTTATTAGATGAGTTACGTTAATTTTACGTAGAAATTTATATTTTTGATTGAAGGCTTATTGTAAATAGATGATGAGGTATAAGAGAGTTTGGATCGTTATTATTTTTTTGTTTTAAAATTGGTCATTTATTTTACTGAAATTAAATAGGGTTAAAATGAATTTTGTAGGTAGTAGTTTTATAAAGGAATAGGAATAATAAGTAAAGAAAAGTAATGATTTAAAATGGCAAAGAATCATAGAATTTTGTTTAACATTATACTTTATAAAAGTTGAAATTATTGAATAATTTTAAAATATTATTTTTTAAAGATACATATACGTATTGCATATTTTAATAAAACATGTAGTATGACATTATATCGGAATGAAATAAACAGTGATAGTCAATAATTGTTATTATACTGCAAAGTTATATCAGTTGATACATTAATTAATATTTGAGTCATACTGATAATAAATGTAATACAGCCTTATACATTATAATATAAATAATAGTAGGACTTAAGTGAAATAGCATTTAAATTATTAAAGTTTGTTTATTTACATACATGCTACATGAATGATATCTTACATAAAATCTTTTCTTATATTAATTGATAATAAGTAATGTTTATGTAAATTAAAGTCATAAACTTAATTGAATTTTATTAATAAAACATTCTATGAAATGTATAAATTATCTACTTATAGTTATGGAAATAATAACAGTGTAAAAAACTTGTATTATTATTTTTCTTATTTTTTTTATTTTCTTTAGTTCCATTTAAATGTAAATAGTGTAAATAAATTATTTGTTAAAGTTAATGTAAATAAATTTGTTAAGTTGTTTAAAAGATGTGTTGAATTCATTATTTTACACCACAGCATTTGACAACAGATAATTTGAATAAACATAATATTTGCACAATATGAACTTATTATTATTATGATTATTTAGAAAGAAACACAGTATTTTCTTAATAATTTATAGAAATTGATTGACATTAACATATGATATTACAATGGTCATAAAATAATTATAATGCACAATATAAAAATATAAGATTATTTATTGCCACAAATTATTGAATTATAAGATTTTGGTCTATTTTAAAATTAAGATACTATATGGAAATGAAAGACATGCATATGATTTATTTATTTTCTTAATGATTAAAAGTATAACCCAATAGATAAGATTAAGATATACCCTAAAGATTATTATTGTTAGTGATTATTATTAGAATAAGTTAGGTGTATTTAGGTTTGATATTAAATCCCTTATCATTCCTATCTACATGAATTATTATTACTTTAAGATAATTAGAAGAACCTGAGATCATTTTAATTATATTTCCTTAACAATAGATTGAGATTTATTTATCTATTATTATTAAAGATAGTTCATTTATAAAAGTCATAAGAATGCTGTAGAGTTAGTAATGAGATAATGTAGAAGTAATAGTATTCTTATGCCATTGAGACAGTGTCTTGGAAAGACATTGACTCAATGTAAATCTGATTACCAATTGTAACTTCACTTCACAGTCTCATGATTTTAGTAAATATTTATTTAATTAGTACATAATATTGAACTATATTAATTTTTGATAAGTTTGTAATAAATCTGATAAGTTATAATATTATAAAAATATATTAAAGATAGTTGTACATATTTTAGCCGAGCATAATAATTTGATTGAGCTAGTCATATTTTTAAAATTATATCATATATCGAGAAGTGAGGGTACAATATATATACCCTCATTTAAAAGAAATCTAAGATATATATATATATATATATATATATATATATATATATATATATATATATATATATATATATATATATATATATATATATATATAATTACCCCAAATCCAAAATTCAACTAGACCAGCATAAAAATAATATTAAAACACAACTAAAGGTTTCACTGCTACAAGCAGACTTCTCAAGTGTAAAGAACTACAAAAACTATACAATATATATAATATTAACCATTACCCACAAATCCATTCACTTCCCATCCACCCTTAATATTAAAAGAACTCTTAAATAAGTTAATTGCTTCAGAATAATAAATTTTCAATAATAAAGATTCTTTAATTCTTCTTTTGATTTCATTTCTCTCAAAGAAGACAACCTTAGCTTCATCAAAATTCATAGTGTGGTGTGTATCTTTTTCATGGACATACAAAGCAAAACTAAGATATCTATTTTTAACTCTACCTTTATGAACCTTTATCATTTCATTTAAACTCAAACTACTCTGACCTATGTATACCTTCTTACTATAAACAAGGAATAAAATATACTACACCAGGAATAGTCTTTCTATCAAAAATTTCTTTTGTATTATTTAATAAATTATTCAATGTAACACCCCTTTTCCAAGCAATTTTCTTATTTCCAAACAATTTACTATTTCTACATACAATTTTATAAGAAGACAATTTAAATGGCAAAGAAATAAAATCATATTTTTCTTTATCTTTTACATCCTTACAAATATTACTATTAAATAAAATAATTTTAACAAATTTATCAGAGTAACCAACCCTCAGGTAATCTTTATAAAATTGACATTTCTGAAACAAAGCTACCCTACTAGAATTATTTAATTTATTATTCCTATGACAATAATTCCTTAAAGCAGCTACTTTATGAGATACAGACTGATAGCTATCAGGTTTAATTATAGATCTTAATTCTCTACTTTTAACTAAATGACTGCATAGTAAACAATTAGTTTCTACATTTCTAATCACCAAAAGATCTAAAAATTTTAACTTACCAAAATCTAACCCGCCTCCTTCAAACACAAATTTTATAGAAGGATCAAAACAATTAAACTCATTTACAAATTCCTTCAATTTATCATTCTCAACTACAAATAAACAATCATCAACATATCTGACAAATAACTTTACATATAAACAATTCTTTTTAATAATAATTTCCTCTTCCATATAATTAATATAAACTGAACATACTAAAGGAGAAATAATATAACCTATTATCCACCCTTCCTTAATCTTATAAAAATTACCTTTATAAGTAAAATACATAGAATCTTCCAATAACAAAAGCAAATCTTTAATTACCTTAATTTTATTTTTTGATAAAGAACTTTTCTTAATCCAAACAGACATAAGAACATCAATACTGCTTAACCTATTAAAATAAGAAAATAGCTTGGAAAAGGGGTGTTACATTGAGTAATTTATTTAATAATACAAATGGAATTTTTGATAGAAAGACTATTCCTGGTGTAGTATATTTTATTCCTTGTTTATTTTGTAAGAAGGTCTTCATAGGTCAGAGTAGTTTGAGTTTAAATGAAAGGATAAAGGTTCATAAAAGTAGAGTTAAAAATAGATATCTTAGTTCTGCTTTGTATGTCCATGAAAAAGATACAGGCCATACTATTAATTTTGATGGAGCTAAGGTTGTCTTCTTTGAGAGAAATGAAATCAAAAGAAGAATTAAAGAATCTTTATTATTGAAAATTTATTATTCTGAAGCAATTAATTTATTTAAGAGTTCTTTTAATATTAAGGGTGGATGGGAAGTGAATGGATTTGTGGGTAATGTTTAATATATATATATATTGTGTAGTTTTTGTAGTTCTTTACACTTGAGAAGTCTGCTTGTAGCAGTGAAACCTTTGGTTGTGTTTTAATATTATTTTTATGCTGGTCTAGTTGAATTTTGGGTTTGGGGTAATTTTAATTATATATTGACTAGTTTAGCTTTATGCTTGTAATGTTTATATATATATATATACAAATACAATACAGTTTAGGTATATGTATATATATATCATATATCAAGATCCCAGGGTACAATATATATATATATATATATATATTGTAATGGGATGGGGTGGGTGAAAAATTGGTGGAAAGTAAAATTGAACTGGGGTGATGGAAACATCACCACTCGCAGTCCATTTAATGAAATACAAATATCAATAATTTGAAAAATTATTTATAAGAGAATATTCAAAGATATAAGAGTATGAGATTAGAAATGTCTGAGATCATTGTGAGATCAGCCAGCTAACTCAGAAGAGCAACTATAATAATTAATCATCAACCAGCATTATAAATAAAAGTAAGTATGAGTACTCAAGAGAAATAACCATTCATCATCATGAATGATCCACAATATAATACATCAATACAATAAATCAACAGTCAACCTTGTAACTGGATTGGAAATGGGTCTTCTGTAGACCAGGCTAACTATTGAGCCTTTTGCCAGCTTGGGTAATTATATAAACATGACTTGGATGCACCAGCTTAGTGCCCATCCATTAAAAATACACAGTAATCAAAAATCGAAACAATAATGCTGGGACATTAAAACATGCTGATCATCATCAGTGTTCTGGCCACTTAGTACCATTAATGTACTGGCCAACCAAAACTTAAATTTTTAACAAGACTAAAGTAAAATAATAGTGCATGGGCATTAAAGAGTATCCTCTTTTGTGCCAACCAGGATGATGATTGATCATCTCTGGAAGCCCCAAAGCACTAAGTACACATCCCCATTTATCCTTGTCCAAATATAGCTTAGAGAACACAAGATCTATTACTGTATGTGAACAAGAGATGATGAAAACAATTTTTAACAATTAAATACAAGTTTATTAATAACAAAAAAAATAAATGATTAAGGTCTTATAAGGATTCTGATTTTGAAAGGTATTCAATAATAAAAGTCATTACACTGTAATCTACAATATTACTACAAAATTCACATTATTACAGTAATTTACATTATTTCTTAATTAGTTTCTATAAACGCATATATATATCTGTACACAGACATGCATTTTATAATATACAAGGAATACATTTCAATTAACATAAAATGATTATTAAAAAAAATGATTAAACTTTACATGTATATGTGCACAGATGCGCAATTTAGGTATATACAATTAATATTCAATAACAAAATGCTTAAATTTGCATATATGTCCTATTTGACAAGCATTGAGATACATGTGCACACAGATTATTTATAAATTTAATTTTGTCAAACAATAAATAACAATACTTTTATAATTAATAAGTTTCATAAAATTTACATACTTGTTATGACAATAAAAGTTATTTTCACAGTCATTCATTGTTGAAAATGTATAAATTGCTTTTCTTATTTTGTAGTAAGTTCCACTCTTTATTGATTAGTTTCTTAAAAGAAATTAATACTATCAATTTTTTTTTCTTTTAAAACAAAGTTATTTTCTTGTTTGCTTCACTTTTAAAATGTCTCTTTTTCTCTTTTTAATAGACAAAAGATAATATCTTTTTATAGATTCCAAAAAAATATATAAATTTTAAAATGTCTTTCTGCTTGATTTGTTAATGCTGATGAAGTAGGCAAGGTGAGATAGTAAAATGTGAACTGCAGCCCCCCATGCCATGATAAGCAGAGAGCCAAGCTGGACTATCAGTACAGAAATCTCCATGATGTCATGAGAAAATACCTCATTTTAAGCACTGCCCCTTCTAAGTACCTAGACAGATTATCCTCAAAGAGTAGTATCCAGAACAAAAAATAAAAGGCATTGCACCAAACCTGCTCATCTCTGTGAGACTTAGGGGTATAGATGAGATCTATTCATGAGACCAAGGCCTATTTATAAGGCCTACTTACACACTGCTGGACTATTCTGGGAGATCAATATCTAGGTCTAGACAGTGCCAAGCATATACTTTGGAGCATCATGAACACTCTGCATCCAAACAGCCCTGCTCAACTATACACTCACCATAAGCATAAAAAGTACAAATTCGCACATCACTTTCAAAATGTAATTTTACATATTTGTGTGCATGTGTGCACACACTGACATTTCCATCATATTTTAACTTAACAGCAATAATATTATATTTTCATTATTAAATTCTTCGGAAAATATGCACAAATTTCATACACATACATGCGTGTATAACCAAAATATAGATAAACTGTAATTTAAAATTAGTTTCAATTTATAAAATAATAACGTGAAAGCTAAAAACCTTCAAACAGGTATGCTTTAAAAATGCTTAAGTGACAGCCCATCAGATGGAATAATGGCATCACATGGGACTCTAAATTCTAAAACACAAGCCAGAACTATAAGTTTGTTTTTTTTTTAAAAAAAGTATAGTCAATTTTTGACAAGTTGTTGATTAATTATCAATGTTTTTAAATTAAATTATTAAATAATCAATTCTTTTCTTTTTTTTTAAATATAAATTTTTCAAAAAAAAAAGTCAAAGAGGATTATTGTTCAAAAACGTCTCTTTTGCCTTTAAAACGAGATGGTCAATGAATTATTCTTGATTCTTAATTATAATTCAAGCAAATTTACTTTATATTCTTTTAAAATACAGAGATTTTTAACCAACTTAAAATAAGATTGTTCTATATATGTCTCTTTTTATATGACTTATTTTAAAATAACTCACCAGCTATATATACATGCTTTTCTACATGTAATTAACTCTTCAGCAAGCTGGAAGATTTTTTTTTGGTAAGTTTGGTTTTAGTGATTGTCATCATCAGGTCAAAATATAATACATGTATAATGTTGGTCCATAGTTGGTCTCCCACCAGAACTGTTCCAGGCAAGTAGCTGTCCTTTCCATGTTCAAGGCTATGAATTACAGCACAAAGAAGTGGGTCATTTTCTCCATGTGAATTCAAACTTCTGCTAAGGAAAATAGTCTATTATCTTGCCTTCAACTACATCAGTTTATGGTAGCTATTCTGCAAATTTTCTGGTCAGCTAAAACCAACTGCTGCACTTTATCAAGTTGCAGTAAAATATTGAAACCAATTTTCAGCTGACTGTTTTTACAAAAATTATTATCCAGACTGCTGATATTTTTATCAGCTCTTTTTATAAAATCATCTGAGGTGTTATAACAACATCTTGATTAAAAACAGAATTTTATTTTTATCTCTCTAATCCCTTGGAATCTATATACATGTTTTTACTTAGGGGATTTTTAATAGATAAAAAATGTGTTTAATTAATTAAAAAATTCCAAAAATAAGTATGGTGTTTTTACATTTCAAAATAATAATAATAATAATAATAATAATAATAATAATAATAATAATAATAATAATAATAATAATAATAATAATAATAATAATAATAATAATAATAATAATAATAATAATAATAATAATAATAATAATAATAATAATAATAATAATAATAATAATAATAATAATAATAATAATAATACAATATTTACATTTATTCAGTCTGTTTAAAAGTTTAATTTATAAAACAATATTTTAAATCAGTGTTATCATTTATTTATTTCTATTTCAGTAAATTTAGAAAATATCTACTATAATTTTTGTCTGTGTTTATTTCTACTTTTCCTTTATTTTATGTATATATATGCACATACACTATATTAGTGTATGCTATGTAAGCCAACTGGTTACAATATATATATATATACAGTACTCAGATATATATTAAGTATAACTTTAAAAATTTTATCCACTTAGGAGCACTTTCGACTATCCTCATAGTCTTTGTCAACTAACACTCCGAAAGGTTAACCTTCCCACAATTCTGTGATCCTAATGTCTGTTGCTTGCATGTTGATTAAGTCTTGTTTGTATTTGTATATTCCTTTATATTCCTTTTGTTGTTATTTTTTTCAATTTGCAATATTTTTACATTATTATAATTGAAGTTAAAACCATAAAAACATGACATTATATATATATATATATATATATATATATATATATATATATATATATATATATATATATATATATATATATATATATATATATATAATGATACAGAAATGATAAGGGTCAATATAATAGAATGGAGACATACCATCATCTCGAAATAATCACAAATAATCATCACCATAAAATGAATAAATAAAGCAAATGAGCAAGTATAAAAGAAATAAGAGCATGACTACCAACACTGAACAAAACTATAAATAATTATGATAATAAGTATAAGTTACAAGCTGCATCACCATCAATACTCTGCCCATAGAGTATCATGAGTATACAAGACAACTATAAACTTAATTTTCTTTAAAAAAGTGCAGTGAATGGATTTTAAAGGTGATATCTTTTCATCATCCAGAAAACTATCTGGGAATGACCATCCACAAAAATAAATCCTGAAATATATAAACCATCCATTATTGCTTGAGCTAGGTTGGAAAGCAGAGATCCTAGTAACTGTAACTGTAAACCAAAAAAATAACCAACATATGGTATTTCAAACCTATTTTAGTATGAAATAAATTTACTGATAATTTAAAATAATGACATATAAATTTATTAATTAGAAACCATAGCAATAAAATCAAATTAAAGGTTTGTTAAATGAGCTATAACTATAAATACATCATTTTGATATTGATTAAAATTTATAAAAAATATGCTATAGCATTTTAATTTATAGATATTTCTATATATTTTTGGCACATTAACATATTCAAATTGACAATAAACTAATAAAAGCAATTCATTTTAATAAGGCATACACAATTGATTTTAACATATATGGGTACCTATGCAAATGTGTGGGCACATTAATATTTATATTCTAATATTTTATTTATCAATAATAAATTTATTAAATTCATATATTCATATTATTTTAGTGTCACAAGACATAATTAATTCAACATTAAAAATATACATAAAACAAATGCACACATATGTGCTTAATATAAAATAAAATAGGTAGTATAACTTTTAATTATCTTTTTACAAATCAAAGTTATTAGTATATTATTGTTTTTAATAGTAAATAAAAGTTTTTTAAAAAAACATTGTCATGACCAGTTTGGTTTGAAAGTTCTTTTACAATTCTGATTTTTGTATCTTTATTTCCAATATTTAAAAAAGATTTCTGTCTTTACTTTTTTAATTACAAAATAAAATCTTTTTATGAATGATAACTAAAATAAATTCTCTGGAGACAAGCTGGTCATTTATTCTTATTGTCAAATTAAAAGGAATATAAATTCCTTTTAATTTGACAATGTATGAAAAATTATTTATTTTAAAATTTAAAAATAAATATATAACTTTAACTGCAAAGTTAGGTGTTTGAAATAGTGACATTTTCAATAGATAATATATTTTACTCATCAGCTAATATCTGTTTGTAAACGAGATCTCCTGTAGACATATATATATATATATATATATATAGATCTCCTGTAGACATATATATATATATATATATATATATATATATGCATTTACTTCATTAGTGCTTCGTTGCATATGGTTAAAATAGTATATGTATAAAATATAGTAGATAGCCATTCAGTAAGCTAGTTTAGTCTAATCATCTTGGTGATAAAACAGTAGAGCAGCTTCTTGATTTCTTCAGGTTAACCATATATTAGGCGAACATTGATGTTTAAGTATCTATAGTTCAGTGGAGTTTAGACAGAAGAAACAGCCTAGTTCACACATATGGGCTATAAACCACAGAAAAGCTATTACTTACTTCCATGTGGTTTCAAACTCGACCATTGTGAAACTAGCAGCAGCTGACTTGCACTCTATATCTGCTTTAACTTATAACTTTATAATTTTGTCCTCTTTTTTTTTCAAACCCATTTTTTATAGTGAATGAAGAAATTTAAAAACAATAGTTTTTTTTTATCTTAACCAAAACCAAATTTTATTTAAAAATTTTCTTAATACTATAAACAAAATCAGATTGTAGAATTTAAAATTAAGACATATTATAATAAATTTCATTTATCAAGAATATTTTTAATTAAAAAAATATTCTTACTTAATCTAATTAAAAATAGATAAAATAATTTTATAATTGTTATCTATTATAAGATGAAAACAATCTTGTTTTACATTTATTATTAATTATCAAAATCAGAATCAAGTAAAACAATAAATAGACCTTTTTTAATGCTTGCCTTAAAATACAATACTTTTTAATAATTTTAAAGATCAAAATTATTATTTAAACATAATCTGTTATTTCAGGTATATATTTAAATAAATATGTACAAGAAATTTTGTTTGTGTTGACTTCTACTTTTCTTTTCAACTTTATATATATATGCACACCCACACTACTATATTATATTGTTGTATGTCATGAGACATTATGGTCTCAATATATATATATAAAGAGACATTATGGTCTCAATATATATATATAAAGAGAATAGAGGATGAACTTTATAAATTCAAAAAATTTCTCATTCATAGACAAATTATAGAATGCACAGCAAACAAGTATACAAGTATAGAATAGTAGTAGTAGATATAACAATAATAAAAATGAAAATGAACAAATAATCTTAATAATCATAACAACAACAACAACAACAACAATAATAATAATAATAATAATAATAATAATAATAATTATTATTATTATTATTATTATTATTATTATTAAAACCAATCAAAATGGCTACCATACATCCACATGACCAAGTAGTTATTGCCAAACCCTATTCTACCATATTTTCAGCTTTATCTCATCAAAAACAACATAT